>CM034313.1:32083841-32603857 GCA_019925795.1 Dendrobium chrysotoxum | reverse complement strand
AATATTTAAAATTCTACAATATATAGAAACCATGTAGCCAAGGAGAGTTGTAGAATTGTTATATTCTTATATTAGACTTTAAATTGGTAAACATATCTACCAAAGCATTGAACTATGACACATTTAACATACTTAAGATTAGACTAGTATCATTGATATTCATGCATAGAGAAATTGGGGTATATGTATGATTAAGATATATTTGTTTGTTTATTTTGTTTGTTGTGTTTGTATTATATTTAAGTTTCTATGTGTAAGTACATTCCATTGCATGTTATTATGATTTTTCCTGCTTTCACAATATTTTTTTTGTTCTTTTATGTTTTGTGTTTTAGTTGTTTGCTTTCCATGCTCTATAGTGTGTTTTTTCCTTGTTATGTGCATGTATTTTAAATTTCTTTGTAGTGTTATTTTGTATTGGTGTTAGGCTAAAGATCTCCTTTTTGGTGATGTAAAAAAGAGGAGTAGGATGTTGGTTGTCGCTTTATTTTTATTTGTGCTTGTATATTCCTTACTTTTAGTTTATTTTATTGTGTGTATGTTAAATTAAAAATAAAAAAAATAATATATATCTCCCTTTTTTTTTAAATAGATCACTTAGTAAAGGGGAGAACATAGGAGGAAAACAAATTAATTTATAGTCCAACCAATAATGTTTGCCATCATAAAAAAGAGGAAGATTATTACAATCTGGGAGCCTAACCATATATTTGATGATAACAAATATTATTGGATTATATTTAATTTATCCTATGATTTATTATGGCATATATTTTTTGTGTGTACTAACATTTTAGGTTAAGCATACACCATGCACCGCCAAATGATTAGAGCTCAAGACCTAGTATTATAGGATTGATATTTGTAAAAGTCAATATTTTTATCTTTTTTTTTAGTTAATGTATTGAAAAAAGGTGTATCTTAGATTAGCAGCCATGCACACACATAAGAGGAATGAAAATTAAAATATTTTAATTTTCCTGTAAATCATATTGTATGATCATTGATCATACTGTACGATCTATTGCTACATAAATTAATTAAGTTATTTTATTTTAAAAGAGAAAAAAATAAAATTGAAATATAACTAATCATGTAGTATGAATACCACATCGTACTGGGCGATCTGCTATAATCAGAAACCCCACTTTCAAATCTAAGTTACCTAAAATAGAAAATTTTGAATTTTGAAATTTGAACTATTCGAACTATATGAAATATTTTGTACTATACAATTTGTTAATTTCTTGCTTAATTAACTCCATTAATTAAGGGATAAAAAAATTAGTCAGGTCTATTTAATTATTGATCGTATTATACGATCATTGATCATACTATACGACTTACCCAAGGAGTCTTTGGAAGATATTTGGTTCACCCAGTATGATCAAAAAATCATAATGTACGAACAACTTAAGGACTCATAGGATAAAATTTGTTCATCTAGTATGATCTGATATTTGACTTGAAGTGTTCGTACCGTACAGCTGTAAATCATAATGGAAAATCTTCGATGGAGTAAACTAATCACTCAATCTTAATTCCTCTTCATTCAGTTTTGTTGAAATAAATCCTTAAAAAAATTTTAAGTTCAGTCAAAGAATTTAAAATATAATCTGGTAAGATGTTAAATACAATGGGAATCAGATACTCCATGATGATGTAGTAGTAATGAATCTTCATTCTAAGTTTTTTCTTAGATCTTATATCAGCACATCTACTTAAATTCAATGCATACCCATCTAGCATTATCAAGTTTTAGACCCATTGACATGCTACCTTATCTATTCTATTATGAACAAAAAAGGATCTTTTGGCTTCAACAGTTTATCATTACCACTGCATCATAATTAAAGGTTTTTTTCTCCTATAGTACTCTTTTAGGTCATTTTTTCCTTGAAATTATCTTTTTGTTTGCCTTTCACATCCATTACCATATTAAAAATATTATAAATAATATTCTTCTCAATATGCATAACATTAAGATTATACTTAATTAAATTTGTAATAAAGTATAAAAATGTTCAAAAAATAGTTTTTTTTCATCTAGTTATGCTGAACTTAATATCTGAGGACTCTACACTATACACTTTGCAAGTGTATGAACTTACAAAATAATAGGTATATCATTCACTCTTGGTAGTATCTGACCACCACTTAATCTTGGTGGAGGATGTGATCTCTCAACTCTATTTTTTATGAATGCATCTTTATTTCTCCTGAATAGATGATTGATAGGTAAGAAACTTATGATGATAGTCAAATCATAAGTTTATACCTTAATATTTTAATGTGAATAATTTATTGAGCTCCATGCAATATGAGCAAGCTAACTTTCTCGTAGTACTCCAACTAGATAATATACCATATGTTGAAAAGTCACCGATGGTTCATAATAAGATAGCTTTAAGTAGAAAGTTCTGTTAAATTGAAATATCATATGTTAGTATACCTTCTTTCAACAATAACTTGAGGTCATCGATGAAAGGTTGTAAGAAGATATATATTTTAATTTTGGATTATGTGGCCCTTGTATAATAAGTGTGAGAAACATATAAGAGGTAGCCATGCACATCTCAGGTGAAGGTTATAAGGTGATACTATACCTAGCTAGTAGAAGTATATTGATGCTGCTAGACTTTAAGGAGTGAAATCATCTGCACATAATCTTAATCTTATGTTAAGTGGTTTAATAGTGAAAGAAGGAGGTATTCAATCAAAGCGCTTTTATCCATCTATATCTAATGGATGAGTAAGAACAGATAGTTGAGATATATTCTCTTAATGCCATCTCAAGTTGCCATTGGAGCTTATTGATACATACAATTGCTGAAGTCTTAGAATGATGGATAAATAAAATAACTAAAAAATGGAACATCTTTCTATTTTCGTTGTTTCTCATATTATGGTTTGTATCTAAGTGCACTATAACACTAATATGTCAATTTTATCATGTCATTTTTATAATACAACAAACATCCAATGATCCAACAATCAATTTTTGTTGAACTCAATCCTAATTTAGATACTAAATTTTTATTCCTATACAAATATGTTTGTATTAAATTGCTCTCAAGATTGGTTTCTTAAGTAGTTTCATAAACTCATTGAAATACTCTCGAGAAATATTATATTTTGTCTACATACTAAGCATTCTAACAGTAACTAATAACTCAAAATGAGTAGTGCACCCATCCCAAATAAGTTGTTGAGTTGCACGTAGTAATTCATAGATGTTCTACGCATTGATGTTAGGTGACTCCTATCTATATTCTCTTAATTGCCAACTTGTTGTATAAAAAACTATTTCTTTGTATATCCTTATATTTTCAACCTCTATTATTCTAGAAGTTTTGAAAGGAGAACCATAGTGAGAGTTAGAATATGGCTCATACTCTCTATGTGAAGTCCACAACTAATACCATGGCATCAATCCTCTACAATATAAATTAAGTATAACCTCATCGGGTGTAAGGTACGTTTGATTTTTGAGCTTTGAGCAAGACACCTAAGCCTCCTATGTCTTAAAAATGAAGGCAATTGATACACCACGTAAATAAAATATTAAACTCCCTTGAAAAATTCATTTGTTAGTGTTTCTTTCTACTAATAATCTATTATACATCCATGACCTCTGAGTTTAGATATCCATGTATAACTTGAACTAACAAATGTAAAAAGAATAAATGAGCATATACGAGTTTAAACTAAACCTTTTAAAATCATACTGAGTGGATAGTAAGCTCAATTTCCTAACTTCAATTAATGATAATAGACTTTAAACTTAATCACTTATAAGTATAAATATAATCATTTAACCTATTATTATATAATATATATATATATATATCATTATTCAATATAATAGACATGATATCTAAAACTATCATCACCAAAATATATAAGAAAATCTTGTGATGACCTTCATTCAACAATTAATACCTAAAACTCATTGCAATTAGATGGCCTCTAAGCATAAAAATCTCAAAAATATAATTTAAAGCATTCACTAAATGGAATTAATATTGCAATTTCGCAATGGAACATTGCAATTACACAATGGTACATTACAATTACTCAATGTTACAAATTTGGTAACTCAATGAAACATTACAATTACTCATTCAATAATTATAATTTTAAGCATAGATAAAATTCTAAGGCCTCTCAACATACAAATATCAAAACCTAAAATATCTAAAATTTATTTCTAACAAAATCTAATGGATGACGTCTAAACAATTTTTTTTTTTTTGAGAGAATTCATGTAGCAATTTTATTAAAGGACAAATTACGAGCAACTAAGAGAAGAAACACTTGTCACATTCCTCCTTCAACACATTAAGAAAAGGAGGAACATTATTTCCATCTAAACTATCCCAAATAAAATCCATAGAAGAAGCTATGTTAGCACAACAATCAGCTAACTTATTACAACCCCTATTCACAACTTGAATAATCAAATGATGAAAATTCCTCAAGAAGAAGAAATCCTCTTGACTCAAACCGTGCACCAAACCATCTTCTTAATTCAACACTTTTTGTACAATCTTCATGACATTGTAGTTGTCCCCTTCAATGATGATCCCCTTTGCTTCATACATCCAATCTTGAACAATCTTCCTTAAAGCTTTGATTGCTTCGATCTCCAAAATAGAACTATCCCAATGCAAACATTTGAACCCAAATGCAAATAAAAATCTACCTCTACAATCCCTCACCACACCACCTATTCCAGCTTTATAAGACTTTTGAAGAGAGGCATCTACATTAAACTTGATCCAATCGGTTGGAGGGGGATTCCAAGTTTGAGAAAATAGCCTAAGCTGATTAGAATCCCAGTTGATCGATAGTAGATCGTAAGGAAAGGAAGAAGACGCAAGACTGATTGCATTGGCTGCTAGAACATTCATTCCTTCCTCTATGCCGTCATGAACGAGCTTGTTTCTACTTTTCCAAATCATGAACACCATGGAACAATATAAATTACCTTTAAAGGATTGAATTTAGACCAATAAGCTAACTCTTTATAACATCTTTCCATATTAGTAAAAATTGGCATATAAAAACCCCATTCATTCAGTTTTTGAATTGCCTTATGAAGATACCTGCAATGGACAACAATATGGTCTGTATTTTCCTCTTCATCACATCCTCGTGGACACCCACTAAAGTTGATTAGTCTTATATACATTAAGAACTCATTAGTTGGAATTGAATTCTTATCCAGTCTCCACCAAAAAAACTCTACTCTAGGCCACAATTTCAACTTCCTCAGCCACTTCCAGTTTTTGTCTTTCTCTTCAAATATGTAGCAGTAATCTGAAAGCAACGAAGCCAAAGACCTTCTAGTGAACTTAAATAACAATTCTCTTTCATCACAAGGTTGATTACTATGGATCTGCACATTCATAATCAGGTTCACCAGTTCTTTTCCGAAGACTTGCTACAGGTTCATGATATTCCAGTTACCTTCTTGAATGAAAAAATCTAAACCTCTTTGCTCTTCACTTAAATCAGCCACAAAAGTAGGCCACCGATCTATGCTTTTATCTAGAATCCAGATATCCTTGAGTGTATTGATACTCTTGCCATCTGAAATTCTCCATCTTAAAATTTCTTGTAAAAATTTAGCTCCATAGCTAATAACCATCCAAGTGACTGATTTCGTTCTACTTCCTTCACAATTCCAGAAATCGCTTCCATATTTAGATATAAGAATTCTGTTGAGCAAAGAAGAAGGATTAGAGACCAAACTCCAAGCAAATTTTGCCCTCCAAAGAACAATTTTTTCCACAGCTGAAACAATTCCTTGGCCACCAAAAATTTTTTCTTGCAAAGTTTATCCCAACTAACATAATGCAGTCCTCTGGATTTATCCTTTTTATTCCAAAGAAAATCCCTACTCAACCTATCTAGCTCCCTTAACACTCCTAAAGGAACTAAGGTATGGGTAGATAGAAAAATAGGGAGCGTTAATAGCGAAGACTTCAAAAGAAGAAGCTTCCCAGATAATGAAAGAGATGTATTACCCCAAGTGCTCAGCTTATCATGAGCTTTTTCAATCAAGCTCTGAAAATCAGCAACCAACATCCTTCTCAAAGTCATCTTCACTCCTAAATAATCGAGCTCCTTGACAACTTTAAATCCCAACAATCTAGATAAAGATTTAACTTTGTTCCTTCCCACCGATTTTCCAAGGAGTAAAGAAGATTTTCGAGCATTTACTTTCTGCCCCGTCCACTTGCTGTAGTCTTTCAAGATCTTCAGGATTTTCTTTGCACATCCTTTGTTAGCCTCTGAAAGATGATAACATCGTCTGCAAACTATAAATGAGAGACCCTTTCAGCTGAAGAAGCAAGTTTTATTCCAATTCTTTTACCCTTTTGATTAAAAGCTTCTGTTAATAGTTGCGAACATAAGATGAACAAAAAGGGAGATAACGGGCACCCTTGCCTGAAACCATAAGTAGCATGAATCCATCTGGAATTAGAACCATTAATCAATATAGAATACTTGGTATCCCTCACACATTGCAATAAATAACTAGAGAACTTCCCAGGGAACCCGAGCTGCTCAAGAACTTGCTTCAAAGTCTCCCATCCCATACTGTCATAGGCTTTCTCCATGTCAACTTTTATGGCCATCAATCCCTTCTTTGCTTTTGAATATCTGAACTTATTAATAACTTCTTGAGTAAGCAAGATATTATCAGACATAAATCGACCCTTAACAAAAGCAACTTGGTTTTCAGAAATAATTTAGGAATGAAATCCACCAATCTATTTAACAACATTTTAGGCACTAGCTTATAAATAGACTTACATAGACTAATCGGTCTATAGTTAGAAGGAACCATAGGATTTTTTAGTTTTGGAATAAGAACTACTGACGTTTCTTTCTAATCATCACACATAACTCCCGTATTAAAAAAATGACTAACAGCCCTCCAGACCTCCTTCTTGATGATATTCCAATAAAATTTAATAAAGGTGTAAGAGATACCATCTAAACCTGGTGAAATGTTACTTCCAAATGCCGAACCACTGTTTCCAGCTCCTCCATAGTGAAACCAGCCAATAAAATTTTGTGGTCTTCATCTGTAAGCCTTCCTTGGAACTTCGGCCATCCAGAAAGATTGCAGTTTGACTGCCTCCACTTGCCATTGAAGTAAGCATACATTAATTCTTCAATTTTTCCTTGCTCTTCAACTAAAGAGCCATCAGTATCCTTGATTTGCCGAATAAAGTTGGAATTCCTTCTTGCTGTGGCTAAACTATGAAAGTATCTCGAATTGGAATCACCTTCCTTCATCCACCTAGCTTTAGCTCTTTGTCTCCACCACAAATTAGCCTCCCCAAAGTAGAATTTAACTCCATCACTTTAGACTTAAGCAAACAAATTTTGTCATCCGATAATCCACCTAGATTAGCTTCTTCTTCTTGCAACATAAGGATATCTTTCTTCAGATTTTCCTTTAAGATGTTAAGATTGGAATGCTTAGCTTTACTCCAAAAGAAAAGAGCCTTTAAGACCCTCTTAAACTTCAAATTCAGCGCCTGTACGTCATTACCACCAGCAGATTTTGACCAAGAATTAGCCACAATTGCAACCGAGGATAGAAAGGAAACCCAAATCTCTTCAAATTTCTGCATTTTATTCTTCTTAAACCCCGAAGCAAAAACCTTTAGAACTATTGGACAATGATCTGAAGTAATTCTCCCAAGATGCCTTACAACCGCAGGTTGTATAGCCAACAAAGCCTTCGAATTAAGTATACAACGATCCAATCTCTCCAAGATGCGAGCTCCTCCTTTCTTATTATTGCACCAAGAGAATTTAGGCCCAATCACTCTAATGTCACGAAAATCACACTTATTCATAATTAATCTCATATCTTGAGGTCCTTGTGAAAAAACAAACCTCTTCCCACCTCTCTTTTCTTCCTGAGAAAGCACACAATTAAAATCACCTCCCATAATAAATGGTAGATGAGTATTTGAAAAGGACTCTAAAGTCTCCCACAAGTATCTTCTCTTACAAATATTTTTGCTCCCATACACTGTAGCAATCAGCCACTCCCCTCTGCCTTGGACTTTGAACTTCTCCACTACCACTTGTTGAGAGGCATGACATACCAAAAATTCTCCATAACTTTGTTTCCAACAAATAAAAATCCCCCTAGACAGACCTTCAGCTGGGACATTGAAGAAGTCCCAGTCTTTCCCAATCAGAATGTCAATCTCTTTTCGATCAACATTAGACACCTTTGTTTCAACTAACCCAACTAAGAAAATATCAAACTCCTTCACAAATTCCCTAAGATAGTGAGAGGCCTCTACTTTCCTTGCCCCTCGACAATTCCAAAATGCAATAGACGTCATTTATGATTAAAAATGGGATTCCTCCCATTCTTATTCATCTTACTTTCCCCTTCAATCCTTTTCTGAGATAAGATGTTATCCTTACCCAATGATTTAAGTTCTTTGTGGAGCTTCACTCTTGACTTTACTGAATCATTTTCAGCCTTCAAGACTGAACCAGAGGAATTGTTCTTACTCGAAATCTGCTTACCACCTGTAATTACTTCATCCTTAGCAATCACCACCGAATCGTTTTCAGCCTCTTCTAGACTAGCATTCAACAAGGAAAATCTGTTCTCCTTACCCATAACTACACAATCTTCTGTATTCAACCTCCCACCATCTACAGAATCTGCTACAGGAGATGAAGATTGAAGGATTTCCTGCACACCGTCCCCCGCATTTAACAGTTTTTCCCCAGCTGCAGATTGTATATTATCTGCCACCTCCAAAATTTTCATACCCGTATCAGCTTCCTCAGCACCAGCATTGTAGACATCTGCCTGAGTTGAAATATTCACAGATTTTTTAACAAAACCTGCTGCAGGATACTCAGCCTTGCCCATATTAACAGGGCCTTTTCCAGTTTTAGGAAAAACCTTCCTTCTTCTCATGTTCTTAACCAGAATCAAAGGACCAAGAGTATCACCATCCTTGCCTTTTAACTGAGAATTCTCATCATTCTTCTCCAAAGTAGAATTGCATTGATAAGCCCCAGCTGAACCAGATTTCCCCTCGCCACAAGCTTCCATCAAATGACCAACTTTACCACATTTAAAATAAAAGGTAGAAACTTTTTCATATTCAACCTTTTGGAAGAATCGACCAAAAGATCCCTCCACCCAAACCCCAGTAGGAAATTATTTATCAAGGTCCATACGAACACACACTCTCGCATATTCCCTTTTACTCCATTGAAACATATTCCCATCAATCCACAAGGGTTGACCAACCATGGAAGCTATTCTAGCCACATTATCCACATCCCAACACATTAATGGAAGATGTGGCAATCTAATCCAGATAGGAGAAGTTAATCCCTTCAAAGAAGAAGAAGAGAAAAATGGAGATCATCTATCTAAGCCAACTATTTGATCATGGACATACCAAGGTCCTCCCTCCAAGATCTTTTCCACCGCTACTGAATCAATAAAAGAACACAAAATCCAACCTAGGCCAAGCGACGTAAGATGAAACTTACCAATAGCATTCCATTGTCGCCTAAGCTCTACAGCAATCAGACTAATAGGCACATTCCTTCCAAAAACCTTCACAACCACAGAATTTTTAAGCTTCTCAGAATTGGACTGGATATTCACTTCACTAAGCTTAATATCCTTCCAACCATCCGAAATAAAAGATTCATCTTGACAAAAATTCACCTTGATATTTGGTTTCTTAATCCAAGGGATAACATTCTGAACATTTACCTTAGCTGTCTCTACTTCCGCAATTCTACGAAAAGTTTGGCTGTTCTCTTGCAATTTCATGGAATAAGAAATCCCTTCCTTCACCAACCGAGAACTAGGAATTTGATTACCCCGCATAGAATTCTCAATAACAGACTCCACAATGGAAGCATTCGAAGCCGAAACTTTCTCAGAAGAAGGTGGGGTCGTCTTGCAATTTCATGGAATAAGAAATCCCTTCCTTCACTAACCGAGAACTAGGAATTTGATTACTCCGCATAGAAGTCTAAACAAAATTGAAAATGATAAAAGTGATGAAAATTTACCTTTAAAATCTTGAAAAATAGAGCAAAATGGTCAAAACATGAGCTCGAATTTCGTTGGATGACAAAGACGATGAGAGAGGTGTTTAGGAGAGAAATTTTTGTGAAATTAGAGAGGGAGACCGTCGGGGAATAAATAGGGCATTCTCCGGTTGAATTTTTGATAGAAAATCCGTTGGACACTTAATCACTAGCAAAATTTCTTCGGAGGAAAAATTCGACCGGTCTGCCCTTCTTTTCCTGTTGTGAGAAGGATAGGGCAGTGGTCCAAAGGAAGTGTCTTCAGATGTTAAACTTTGGCAAGAGGCAGAACCTTAGGTGACTAGTGAGTTTAAATTTGAGAAATTAGAAAATATAAAGCATGAGTTAGAAATTGCTAAAGAAAGAAATGAGAAATGAAAAAAATTCCTAAACTAATAAACAAATATATATATTTTTCGTTAAAGAAGTGATAAAATAATTCATTTTTAATCAAATATTAATTAAATAATATGTGAGCTATCATCAAGCCTTTGTCAAATTATTTGTTCAACAACAAATAAGTTTATTCATGAACATAAAAATAACTTATTTGGACTTTATTCTACCTTTAACGAGTATTAAGCAAGTCAAATTCAGCTGTTCATTGAGTGTTTATTTGTTTATTTACAATCCTATCAATAGGCCCTAAAAAAATCAACCAATCCTTAACTAAAAGCTAATATATATTACTTTGACTGGAAGATAATATTAATAAAGTTAAAAGATAATCACTGCATGGCTTATAACAATCACCAACACTATTAAAGTAGAGAAATAGACCAGAAGCCAAACAAAAATTAGATATAGTAACATACTTTTGACAAAGAATATTACTCGAAACCACAAACATGCCCATCATATAAAGGTAAACTGGTCCAAGGCTTCATATCCATCTTTAAAAAAAAAAAAAGATTTAGCACGAACGGCCCTAACGTTTACTTTTCTGTTCATGCAACATTTCTTCGGTTACGCAGCATTTATTTCTGTGTAAAGTTAAGGCTGCGGAAATTTGCAACTTGCCGATTCATTAAAAGACGTCAAACTTCTAGAAAATTAATGGCCATTCAAACAAAATTACAGGCCTTGGATGACCAGGATCATAGCTATTTTATTTATTAATTCAAAACTAAATCCACTGTTAATGTATAATTTATTTAATGCGTTCATTTTCCTCACTTTCCTCCACTTTCTTTCTTTAATCAAGTGAGACAAAAGATGGCTAAAATCCAAATAAGACTTTTTTCATATTGGAGGGACCCCCGGATTTGTTTGGAAAGCTTTGGGTTTGGATCTATCTTAAGGAATCTTAGAAGAGTTAGTTCTTAAGTTTAAAGTTTGAACAGATCAGACAAAATCAGTGTTTTTTCCCCCTTTTTTCGTAAATTTTTTATGTGGGATTCATCATAGAAATTCCTATAAGATGTTTTTGGAAGCTATGAACTTGCATTAAAGGAAATGATAAAAAGCCTGAAAGACTTGGATCAATTACTTGGATTTCAGACTAATGAACAACTAATGAGATTTTATTTTATTTCCTTCCCTTTTTTTTTCTTTCTTTTTTTTTTTTTTTTTGATAAAGCTCATATATGAGGACGGATTTTATATCATCAAAAGAAAGATTACAAGTTCTTAATAGGAAACCAATGCTCGCTAATGCTCCTAGAGCTACTACAATCAAAAAGGAAAAAAATCTATAGAGCACAAGTTCCTAATCTAATTACAAGATAAAAGAGAAACAAGGAGTCAATAAGCCAAATCCAAAAATAACCCCAAGCATAGATAGGTAACATGACCCATCAGGATTCACTAAAAGGAATCAACCAAAAAAACAAAATAGCCACAAAGAGAACTAGATTGCCAGAGTAGATCCAAAATGAATCAACCCATGAAAGACCCCAAGGTGAATTCCATAGCCGACAACATCGATAAACACATAACAGCAGAACCAGCGCAACGAAGAACCAGCCGTAGGACATGAAGTCTATATCCAAACAAAACAAAAAGTCAATAGGCAAAAGATAATTGAGGATGAAAAACACCTCAGCAGCTAACACCGGGCTAACAAGATGATTCATGACCTGGGTGGCATGAGCAGAACATCACAGGAAAACACAAGCAACCTAGAACTTCAAGAAAGGGAGAACAAATACAAGATTCAGAAACCACCACCTAACATTAGTCAGGATACAGAGATGAACAAGAACTACGCTCTGATTATCTTCTTATTATATAAAGGAACATTACAGGGGTTTATAGATACACCTCTTGGCTACTTAATTGGCCACAGAGATAGCAGCTAAAATTAAGAAGGGAAATCTGAATATAAATTGAAGCTAAACAGGGAAAGAATAAAATATCTAATATTAGCTATATAGCACTGGCCTCAATCTACTAGGGTAGGAGGAGCTTCAGGTTCGTAATAAGGTGATAGGTCAGTACATTAAACATAGCTAATACATTGTAACTTCCATGTATATTAATTTGATATGCATTATAACTTATTTTCTTAATGATTTGAAAAGGACCATCACCCTTGGCTTGAGCCTTCCAAAAACACTAGTGGGAAACCTGTCCTTCCTTAAAAAGATCAATACAATGTCGACTTCTATGAATTGCACTACTTTTTGTGATTTGCTGGTGGCATCTTGACACTTGCTATTTTATTTGTGAATCATTTCCTGCATGAGCTTATGCAGTTGCTTGATTTCTTTACTGTGGAGTTCACCATCGGTGCTGTAGCTAGTTGTAGGAACCTAAGGAATAAAATCAATAGGCCTTAAAAGGTTATTGCCATACACTACTTGGAAAGTGCTTTGGTTAGTTGCCTGATTTGTAGTCTGATTAAAAAAAACTCAATTTGGGGAAGAATGAGATCCAATTTCTTAGATACTTGCCCACAAAGAATCGAAGGAGGTTTCCTAGACTTCTATTGACAGTCTCTATTTGAACATTAGTTTGGGGATGAGCCGTGGAGCTAAACTGAAGATTGGTTCACAATTTTTCCCATAGAGTTTTCCAAAAATGGCTCAAAAACTTGATGTCGTGATCTAAAGTGATAGCCTTAGGGATGTTGTATAAACGAATAACTTCTTTAAATTATAAATTGGCCATTTGAGTAGCATCAAGAGTTTTACTACATGGGATAAAGTGAGAAATTTTCAAGAATCGATCAACACTACTATTATCAAATCCTTATTTCTTATGTTCGAGGTAAGACAAGAACAAAATCCACGCTAACATCAATCCATGTCCCCTCGCGAACGGGTAGAGGGGTGTACAATCCTAACTTTTGACCTTTGCGTCTTGGTTAATTTGGAATCCTGCAGCTTTTAATGAATTAGTGATGGGTGTTGAGGAGTGAACTTTTGAATTGTGTAAAATATAGAACTCTATTACCCCTAAATAATGCTTAAGTTTTCTTTGATATAACTAATAACAAAACACCACTTTATATATATATATATAATATATATATATATATATATATATATATATATATATATATATATATATATATATATTACATGCCAAATCAAGTAATAATTTTCTTGTTTTAATACATCGGATGATTTGAATTAGTGATGGGGGTTTAGAGAGAGAGAGAGAGATAGAGTCCCCATTTCAAATTTTCCCAGTTTTATATCTGCTTTCCTTGCGGTATCTTAGGATGGCGGCAGATGGCCACCGGCCATCGATGAATGCATCGTCGGTGGTTCACCCCAAATGAGGATTGCCGAAGGAATCTCCTATGGTGATTAAAGATAATGCTGCTGATAAGGCTATTAAGAAAATAGCTCAGGTGGATGGTAAGGTAAAAGTATAGCTCAAGATTCCAAAGTTAAAACTCCACGATGGTCTAAATCTCCAGCTAAATCTTCCATGAAGTCCAATGATCTCGAAGCTTCTTCGTATGGTATGAAGATTTTTGTGAACAGATTTGGAAATTTCAACGCTGTCCGTGAGGACATTTCAAATGTTAAAGTCAATAAAGGTTCGGTGATCTCGAATGCTGAGAATGTTCTGGTTATTACGGAGGAGATTTCAGATGGTGTGAGGGAGAATTTGGCTTTGAAGATCCTGAATGAATCACTTGTGATCAATGATGACAAAAAGGGTAGCATGAATCCATGGTCCAGGAAACCTTATATAAAGATTAATTTTAAAGAGGATGAGTCATTTTTTACAGTTGTTGGCATAGCGGTGAAGTTGCATGTTCCCAGTGAAATTTCCAATTCTAACAAATTACAATTTGCTTTGGTAGATAAGGTTTTTGGTAAAGAAATCCTTCTCATATTGTTGCTTGGGAATTAAGGTGCAATGGGTACAATTTGGTTAGTTTCATTTTACTACTCTTGGGATTGGATGGTTCTTATATTCATTCAAATCATGAGAAGCTTTGGAGTCGGTGCTTACGGGAGGTCCATGGTATGTAAATGGCCATATTATTGGATTGGATAAATGGTCCTTAATTTTTTCTCCGTTCCCAATGAAGGGTCTTACTTCTCTATATGGATCAGAATGCCTCAGTTGCTTTTACAATGTTGGGATGAGGTCAATGTGGCAAGAATTGCGTCTATGGTGGGGAAACCTTTAATGTTAGATGGAAATATGTTTCAATGTGGGAGAAGAGAATTTGCTAGAGCTTGTGTTTGTGTGAAGTTGGATCAACAACTTCCCTTTGGAGTTTGGGTGGAGGGTATGTCGGGAAGGTTTTTAAAAGATTGAGTATGAGAAAATCTGTACTTTTTTGCTTTGAATGTGGAGGATTGGGCATATTAGGAGTGATTGTTGCAATATAATGCCAGATGCCAAGGAACCTGTGAATTGCACTACAAAATCGAGGCAAGTGAACTTGGAGTTTGTTAATCAAGTTAATGTTGATAAAGATTCCACGTATGGACCTTGGGTGCATGTGAATTATAAAAGAGTAAGAGGTTGGTTCCACCTAGATCAAATTGGAAGCCCGATTAGATGATGTACAGGAGGAAAGATCCTATTAGTTCAGCCACTATGGAGGCAAGGTAAGATGTATGTATGAAACTGATGAGGTGGTAATCTCTACTAACTTGGTGTTGGAGAGGAATAAGGAAGATAATGTGATTGCTAAAGAGGGTAAAATTATTCTGGAAGGTGATGTTAGAAATGATGCTGCTGCACATGGTGTGGTCGAGGAGCGGAAGGAGCTGACAGAAGAAGAGTTGGGACTTGCCGTTCAAGAATCTGAACAGGGTATGAATTCTATTACTATTTCTTCTGAAATTCTTGTTGCGGTGAATAGATTTGAGCTTTAAAAGGCTATTGTGATGAAGTTTTTGAGTTTGATAAAACTTCAAGAAGCATCTCAGAGGATGGTATAAAAGGTGATGTGTCTTTGGATAAAGTGAATTCTGTTTTGAGTATGAGAGTTAAAAATGTGAGTAGTAATGTAATTGGTGAGAATACTAATATTGGGAAGGAGGCTGGTGGGAGTTTGGAGGTGGCAAAATTTAAGCTTGCAAAGGAGATTAAGTCTCTTTGGTCGGTTAGAATTCTTCCTCGTATCAGGAATTATGAAGGTGTTAATAAAAGAAAGGGTAGGGGCTTATCCCCCTTGGTTGATTAATGAGTTCCATGGATTTTTGGAATTGTAGAGGGGCTAAAAAGATAGAAGCCTCTCTTTACTTAAAAGAATTTGTAAAAGAATTTGATGTATTTTTTATGGGTATTGTGGATACCAAAGTTTCTGTCATTGATAGAGTGGTGTTCAATAAATTGATGGGGTTAGAGTGGGACTACTTCCTGTTCCTTCGGATGGCTTGTCAAGAGGAATTATGATCATTTGAAGATCAGATTTGGCTTCCTATTCGGTGTTAGAGACTTCTTCCCAATGTGTAATTGGTGATCTCAATGTGTTTAATAAGGGAAAGTGGATGGTTTCTATAGTTTATGGTTGAAAGGATATTCGTAAGAGGAGGAGTTTGTGGGATTGTCTTCAGGCTTTTTCTCATAGGGAGGTCCCTTCGATGATAGGGGGACTTTAACTGTATTTTTTCTCAAGAAGATGACAGGGAGGGGGGGGGGGGATTTTTCTTTTCTCAAGGTCCTAAGGAGATGATGTGTTTTATGAATAGCAACGACTTTCATGAAGTGGGGTTGGTGGGGCCTAGATTCACTTGGTGCAATAATAAAATTGGGGGTGGAAGGATTTTACAAAGGTTGGACAGGTGCTTGTTAAACTCCATTACTTCACAAAAAATCCATGTGGCTGTTGTGAGACACATTGGTAGAGTGGCTTCAGACCATTGTCTTATTGTGTTAAAGATCTTCAACTCCGTTACTATGAAGAGAGGGTTTCTTAAGTTTGAAGATGTATGGGCTTCTTATCATGCTTCTTCTATCATTATTTATAAATCTTGGAATAAATCTTCTAGAGGAGATGGGATGCAAGTTCTTAACAAAAAATGTAAAAGAGCTCTAAAGGGTCTTTTCTTTTAGAGTAAAGTTAAACTTAAGAACTTTTTGTCTTTAAAAGAGAAGCTTAAGATGGAGGTATTGCAACTATAATTGGAGGAGGCTAATGTCTGTTGGTTAAGTGAAGAAAAAATATGGCTTTTGAGAACTAAAAAGTTGGAGAATTGAATGTGTATCTTGCTTGGTTGAATACTTGGTGGAGGCAAAGGGTAAAAATCAAATGGGTAGAAGAAGGGGATTCCAATTCCAAGTTTTTTCATGCTTTTGCTAATGCAAGAAGACATGGAAATTGGATTAATCAAGTTAAAGATGTAAATGGAATTACGGTTGAAGATCGGGATGAAATTGAAAGTGTGTTTCTTAATTATTTTTAAGACAAGTGGAGGGATAGGGAGTGTTGTCTAAAGAAGTGGCCGGCTCCTTGGAAGGTATTAGATGATGATAATAGAAGAAAGCTGGAGGCTAATTCCACTAATTGTGAAATTATGGAGGTTATTAAGAACTTGAGTGGGAATAAGTCTCCGAGTTCTGATGGGATTACATATTCCTTTATTAAATCCTACTGTAATATAATTGGAGATGATGTTTGCAAGGCAATGAATCAATTCTTTTCTTCTGGTAAACTATGCCATGAATGGAAGGAGACTCTTATTATTCTGATTCCAAAAATCTAGGTTCCTTTGTTTCCTTCTAGCTATCGTTCTATCAGTCTTCGCAAGTCTATTTACAAGATTATGTCTAAAATTTTATTGAATAGACTATTTTGGTGGTTCCTAAAGTTATTTTTGAAGAGCAGGTGGCTTTTGTCAGAGGGACAACAATCTCATGTCACATTCTCTTAGCTCATGAAGTGTTCAACAAAATCAGGTTTTCTAAATCTAAGAAGGGTTTCCTGGCTATCAAGATTGACATGGAGCGGGCTTATGATAGTATGTACTAGGCTACATTAAGATAGGTGTTGAAATACTTTGGTTTTCCTATCAAATTCGCTAGCTTGGTGATGGAATGTGTGGTTGAGCCAAGGTTTTCTGTTATAATCAATGGATGTAACTCTAAGTGGATTGAGGGAAAGAATGGGTTTTGGTAAGGATGTCCTCTTTCTCCCTTGTTATTCATTATATGCTCTCAACTCCTTTCAAATGCTTTTATTCATAACGGCATGAATGTTGAGATAAAAATATTTACAAATGCACAGAAGATTTCTCATTTATTGTATGCAGATAAAATTTTGTTGTTTTCAGATGCTAAGATTAGTAATATCAAGAAGATGAAAAAGATTCTTCTAGACTACTACAATTGGTCGGGTCAAAAAATAAATTTACATAAATCTTCTATGTTGTTTGGCAAATCTATCAAAAGGATGAGATGTAGACAGATTTCCAAATTACTGGGCTTTAAAGTGGTGAAATAGATGGATTATCTGGGCGTTAAAATAGCTTTAAGGTGGTTGATGAAATCAGATTTTCAACACTTCGTGGATAAATCTTTAAAGAGATTGAATGCTTGGGGTAATAGGTTTATTTCTCTTATAGGGAGGATGATCCTGGTTAAATCGGTCTTTCTTACTCTTCTGTTATTTCATTCAACCCATTCATTGATCCCTTTGAGTCTTTTGAAGGAGTTTGATAAAATGTACATAAATTATATATGGGACAAACACGACGGTATCCATGGTGTTCATTTTGTGTCTTGGGACGTCTTATGCAGATCGAAGGAGTTGGGATGACGTGGGCTTTATTCGGCTGTGTCAAAGTTGGGTCCTTTAAGGGAAAAATTTGCTTGGAATCTTATGAACAAACTGGGTACTCTTCTTAATAGGAATTTGTTGGCAAAATATGGAGCTAATTGGTGGAATTGTGAGCTGAAGAGGAGCAGCTCTGTTTCATGGAGAATTATTCTGGATGGGTGGAGTTCTCTCAACAACATTGTGAGATGGCAAGTTTTATCAGGTTCATCTATTAATGTCCTTAACGATGTGTGGATTCTTGATAAAAGCATTGCAAAGTGGCCTATTTTTGTTGCAAAATTGGAAGATGATAATGTTATCCTTGGTTCATTTATTAAAAATGGATCCTGGAATAAAGACCGACTGAAGAAGTTTTTTTTAAGAAGACCTTAGGGAAATTATGATTCAAATTCAAATCTCTCTAGATTTGTTTATTGATCGGTTGGAGATAAAATTTAAAATGACTATGAAGTCGATATTTGCTCTGATTTTAGAGAATCTATTTAATGATGACAGTAAAGTGAATTATTGGTCCTAGGCTAGGAAGCTTAAGCTTATTCCTTGGGTAGAGCTTTTCTTATGGCATCTACTCAACAATGTTATTCCTATGACTAATTTTCTAATGCATAGAAGGTTGCTGAATAATAATATATGTTTGAGAGGTTGCAATATCATTGAAGATTCTGATCATATAGCTGCTGGTTGTCCAAAACTAATTCAAGTTATAAATTTTCTGAAGTCTTGGGGATTCCAAGTTCCGGTTTTTTGTTCTTTTTAGGATTGCTTAAGGAATTTGGAGAGGTTAGTTGTTACTAATCTATTCATAGCTAAGTTGTATTGTAAATTGTTATTCTATTCATGGAATAGTAGAAATAAAGTGAAGCATGGAGGTGTGGAAGATAGTGCTGCTTTTATTGCTTCAAAAGTCATTAATTTTGTGGCTGCTTCTCATCGCAATAATATCATCTCAAAAAATTGGGGTGTTAATCAGCCTTCCTAACTGTTTTTCACATCTTGTCACCCTCCTACTCTTGAGTGGATTAAGATTAATATTGATGCTTCATTTTGGAGATCCAATAAAGCAGGTGTTGGCGGAGTGGTTAGAGATAATAAAGGGAGATTCATGTTGGCTTTTGGTTTTGGTTGTGTCCATTGGGATTGCACAGTTGGAATTGCTGGCTTTTAAATCTTTGAAGAAAGTTATGCAGAGTTGGATGCATGAGGCAGAAGGCATAATTATTGAGGTGATAATCAGAATGTTATCAAGTTTCTTCAAGAATCTTATGGCAAATCAGATATAAGGATTGGCGTAGGTCGGGGATCTGTTATTCTTTAAAGAGTTCGATAAAGTGTTATTTCAATTGGCTTGTCGTAGTGGTAATAAGTTAGCTGAATATTATGCTAACTTAGCTATTTCTTATGATTTTATTTGGAATGTTTTTAGTGATAATAATATTCCTCCTTCTTTTGTTTCTTTGTTAAAGGAGGAATGTGATAGGTTGCCTTTCTTTCACTAGTTTATATCTAGGCGGTTTTTTTTTAATTTAATGCAAGTTGCATTCTCTTCAAAAAAAATTAAGTAATAAAGTGATAGTGTAAAGTATCGAATCCACGAGAAAGTATGCTTACTTGCAACAAATTACTACTGTCTACTTTAAATATAAAAATTATCCTACCAAAAAAATGAAATTTTTGGAGATTCTATAATTGAGTAAAACAGTAAAATATTTGATACAATATTAAATTAAAATATTTTAGATTGATGAGTATAAAATTGTATATCTATTATAATGATACTCTTCAAGTAATGTGATTCAGAGCATATACATCCTTAGATCTCTATCGACCTTTTTGGGGTGAAAATGATATCTATTGACCTCTTAGAGTTATAATATCTTCTTAAGAACCTAGAATATTTTGCATCCTATATCTTGGCATGCAAAACAACCTATCTCAATACTCCTTGTTATTCTTACATTCCTCCGTCGAGGCTATATATAACACTAAGTTTTAATTGCATATATGACCACTATGTATATTAAATAAAGAGCAAGATAATATTAAAAATATCTTTTTAAAAGTTTACAGAAGTCTTCATTAGTACTCAACTTATATTTTACATCATTAGTCTAAAATATGACAATTAGCCAGATATGAAATAAATAAATAGCAAATATATTTTCATTAAATTTATGGATGAATGAAAAATATAAGAGAGTGATATCACCAAAAAGGATCAAACTATCTCCTATATACTCCTTCCTTTAAATTATAGAGTTGCTTCAGCTTCAAGAAACCCAAGCTAAACACTCCAAATAATTGTATCTTGTACTTTCAAGTCTCCCTTTGATTTTACTCTAAGAGGGAACTAGAGAAGCAATCTAAAAAGTATTGAAATTACATAAGTGAATGAAACCCCTTACAAATAGAACACCACAACTATTTATAAAATAACATAAAAAATGTCAGCGAACACTGTGGCACTTGGAATAATGGAGCCGCGGTGCCCTTGAAATGAACTAGCGCCTTGGCGCTAATGCTTTTGCACCACTGCGACCATGGATCAGTTACTTAGTGAACAATCACATCTCTTCACCGATAGAACATATCCTTAGATATTATAACTACAATGTTGTGGTGTTATGGACATTAGAGCATTGCAGCGCCAAAGTATAAAAAATAGTGCCAAGACGTGAGAAATTATGGCACCGCGGTATTTGAAAATAGAAAATTTGATGTTGCCAAGCTAATTTTTTGACACCATAGTGCTAATAATGCTAAGATGTTATCTATTTTGCTACAGTAGCACTTGCCAATAGAGAACTCGACACCACCATATCAAACTTTTAGTGCCTTGATGGTTTTGAAGGTAGCGCTACGACGTTGTTTTATCGTATGCTGCAATGCTGAAGGCTCCTTATAATTTTTACCAATTTTTGAATTTTTCCTGCATAAAAATAATTAAAGCAACATAGTTTCTATTTAAAATAAAACACATAAAATAATAAGTAATTTACACTTATCAATATGTCAATGTATCAAGTGAGAAAGGGATAGTAGAAATGTTCTTTTACTAAAATATGAGCTTTATCTCTTCCAAAGTGGCCAATTGTACTGGCTTTATTCCATTCACTGATAAGTGTAAGTCGAGTGGAACCTTTGGGAATGGAATGCCTATTGCCGTAGAAGAGATGTTCATGTTGAATGTGATAGGATTCATAAGGGCCATTTTGACATCGGGCCCATATGTTGTCGAGATCGGGATCAATTGGATAGAATTCCTTTAATTGTTTAAACCAAGTAATTTTGCTTTGTAACGTTTGTATCAGAACCAATCTGCAACTAAGGGCGTCTTCCACTTAATTGCATTTTTTAGATCTTTGTTTTAAGATGTAGTTAAAAGTAGCTAGTTACTTGACCCAAGCAACATGCCTTTCTTTCAATTTCTTCTAGTTGCTAAGGAACCACAATGCTTTATGATCTTAGAACAAGATGAACTCATTGAGTAATAAGTAATGATCCTAGTGATGCAGGGCTCTTACTATTGCATAAAACTCCTTATCGTACACCAAATATCTACGTTGGGCTTTAGTGAATTATTTGCTAAAAAAATCAATCGGGTGACCTTTTTGATAGAGGACAGCCACATTGCCCATGATGGATGCATCAAAATCCATTTCAAGCACTTCATTGAAGTTTGGTGATGCCAAAGCAGGTGTGGACAAGCTCAGCTATTTGAGAGTTTCAAAGTTTCCTTGAGAGATAGGATTCCAACTGACTTTTTCAACCTTGAGTAGCTATATGATCGGAGCAGCTACTTTACTAAAACTCTTGATGAACCTACGATAAAAGAAAACTAGCACATGGAATTTGCAAACTTCGGTGATAGATTGAGGAGTTGGCCATTGTGCGATTGCTTCGACCTTGGCTAGGTTGGCATTAATGCTTATAGGGGTTATAATAAAATCCAAAAATAGACATTTCAGTAGATATATATTAGCATTTTTGAGGATTGGTGAATAGCCTCTATTCTCAGAGTGCATCAAACACTATTCCCAAATGTAATAGATGATCATTTAAGGTACGACTGCACATCAAAATATCCTTAAAATACACAACTACAAATTCGCATAGGAATGGTTAAAAAATTTTGTTCATGAGCCTCATGAACGTACTAGGAGCATTTGATACTTTAAATGGCATAACGATCAATTCATATAACCCTTCTCACGTCTTAAATGCTATCTCTAGTCATCCCCAGCCTGTATGTGGATTTGGTAGTAACCACTTCGCAGGTCGATTTTGGAGAAAATTGTAGCTCCATGTAATTGATCAAAAATATCATTAATATTAGGTATAGGGAAGCGATACTTTACTGTTATTTTATTGATGGAATGAGTGTCTACGCATATTCGAAATATTCTATCCTTCTATGGAACACGTAAGGCCGAGATGACGCACAGGCTACTACTGGGGCATATAAAACCTTAAACAATTAATTCATCTACTTATCACTACAATTTCGCAAGTTCGCTGGGTTGTAGGTGATCCGGTCTATTACACAACACAAATCCTGGAACCAAATGTGGTGTTGGATTTCCCTCAGTGGTGGTAGCCAGATCGAAAGTTCCCTAGTCCAAATCTCTACATATTATTGTAACAAAGGTTGGACGATTTTGGGTATTGATTGGAGAGATTCATTTTCTACCATTAATAACAACAAGAATTCTTCTTTAACAAGCCTAAAGTCTTTGAGAAATAATTTTTGGTTAAGTAGGTTCTTGGTCATCGGATCTTCATCCTCTAAAGATGAGGAGGCAACACCACTATTTTCTAATTATTATGCATGAAAGAATAGGAGTTGGTAGTGCTATTATGTATGGTATTTTTGTAGAATTTCCATGACCATCCCAGTAGCTGGTGACACACATCTATCGGCATGACATCACATAAGACTTGATCTTTAAAATGCCCAATGGAAAAATCCACTAAAAACCTTTTACAGACCTACACTTTGGTATTTTTATGGATCCAAGATATACATAAGGATTGGGGTGATAGGTGGTGCCTAAGTGAAGTTTTTCAACCATAGTGGTCACCACAACATTCTTGTAACTCTCACTATCGATGATTACGTTACAAACCATGACCTTCACGGTAAATCTGGTTTGAAAGATGCTATGGCATAACCACGATTCATCGTTGTGAATATTCAAAGCTTATCTCAAGACCAGCAATTTCCCATCATCACCACGAAGGTATGTCAATTCAATGTTAAAAGACTCCATAGTCAAATTAGCCATAGGTTCTTCGACCTCAAGTTCTCTAATCAATGTTACAACTCGACGGTTTGGGCAATTAAAAGCTATATGCCCAAATCCCTGACACTTGAAACACTTGCTAGTATGGAAAGAGGCTTGGGGCAGCATCACATGTGAGGAATTATGTGGGTTTCTTTTTTCTTGTAACTTTTTGTGGCCGGCAGCAGGTCTAGTTTAGCCTAACTCTTTTTTCGAGAAGGGCTCATGCAAAAAATTCTTGACAGTGGTTTTCTTGAAGCGGCTTTGTTATTTTCCACCTTCACGGCTAGATTGACTACATCTTGAAAGGTCCAATAAGGCTAGATCAAGCTATACTATATTGACTATCGAGAGTTGTAACCCTCCCAAGAATTTGGATAAGGTATGGTCTTCTGGTTCAATGACGTCGCACTTTTAGGATAGCTGTTCAAATTCAACCACATATTCTTCAACAGTGGATAGCTATTTGTATTTGCGTGAATTTTAAGAATATATCTTGTTTATATTATTTAGGAATATACTTTTGTTGTAACTCTCATTTCATTTTCAGCCACCTCACAATTCACCCTTCATGGCTCCTTGATCTTTTCAAGTTTTCCCACCATAGAGGCAATTTTTTTTTGAGTTTTATGGCTACAAACTTGATGATTCAATCAGTTGATACCTCCTTGAATTCAAGAATGCGCTCAACCAACTACAATCATATAATGAACTAGTCAGGATCCATTCTTCTATCAAGAAGCAATAAGAAAGCCGTCCCACACAAAGCCTAAATGTGATTGTAACTCGATTCATCTAACAACAACAATAATAAATTTTTATCCTGCTATGTGGGATCGGCTTCTTCAGTTCATCTATTAAGAAAAAAGTTATATCAAGACATTCAAATGCCAAAAACTTTCATAATTATTAAAAAATTTTAGAACTTATTTTAAAATTATTGTACTAATTATTCATATATTATATCCATTTTAGATTAAAAAAAATTGAGAATAATACTGATCTTAAATTTTGCTTAAAATATCCTGATATAATATTTTTTCCTATCCCTTAATCATCTGTTTTTGGTTCAATAAAAAATGCTTGATAGAAAGTAAAATAAATATTATAACTCCAGAAGATAATAACTGCTTCTCCTTTACTCGATCTATATAACAGTATTATAACCAAAATTCCTCCAATTCTCCTAATCTCTCTCTCTCTCTCTCTCTCTCTCTCTCTCTCTCTCTCTCTCTCTCTCTCTCTCTCTCTCTCTCTCTCATACACACACACAACCCCATAGCCATGAATTCAAGATTAATAGGCAATGGAGAAGTTACTTTAGTTCTCTCCCACGGCTATGGGGGAAGCCAAGCCGTTTGGGACGAAGTAGTCCCCAAGCTATCAAAACGTTATCAGCTCTTTCTCTTCGACTGGAGTTTCTCAGAGGCGGTCAAGCCGCCTTTGGCCTTCGATTCATCCAAGGATTTCTCCTTCGAAGGCTTCGCCGACGAGCTCATATCTCTCCTGGACCACCATAAGTTAAAGTGTGTCGTCTTTGTCGGCCAGTCCATGGCCGGCATGGTAGGCTGCCTCGCCTCTATCAAGCGACCGGACCTCTTCAGTCATCTTGTGCTTGTGGGCGCCTCGCCAAGGTTAGTTAAATCAGTGACATGCAGAATATTTTCAACATATTTGATTATTACAATTAAGAACAATGATGTATAGGCCAGTATCATATTCATCATATCATAGGTTTCTGAAAATTTATTGATTTGAGTAGAAGGATAAAATAGTTTAATTTTCTTTAAAAAAATTATTTTGAAAAAGAAAATACGTTATTAATTATTATTATATTGCTGATTTTTATTAAAAAGTAAATGATTGTGATCAAGATATGACGTGTTTATAATTATCCTGAACATAAATGTGTCAATAATGCAGAAATTAAGCCAATTATTTCAAGAAATGACATTTTCATTCATTAAATAATATATTTTATATCATAAAATATATGATCAAGGATCATCATTTTTCGTACATTGACATTCCACAGCTATGCATTAAAAATGTATTACTTTATGATTGAGAAATATGTACTGCCTAGTATATTTTCTTATAATGAAAATACTAAATTTTAATAACATATCTAAAATCCTCTCAGGTCAAAACATAATCAATATATGATATTTTATTCTTTATTTTTTTTTTCTAGTCTCATTATATTTTATATTAGTCATTTATAATTGGTACCTAATATTATCATGAAAGTTTTGATTAAATCTTTTACAAAAGTGAATGTGGAACTAGAAAATATGCTAGTAAAATCAAGTGATTTCCTTCAGTTATAACCATAGAGTATTTCAAATGGTGCTTTATTTATAGACCTTAAATAGTAATAGTATACAATCTCCGTTTTAAGGCGTAAGTATCAATTCCCTAAGCTTTCACTCTCGGAACTTCTTAAGAGTTTTACTTACGACGTGACTACCAACGAAACTCTTGAAATGACATTTGCCGGTTTATTTTCTTTACCAAGTTTATATTTAATCACAAAAGTAAAATCATGAAGGTACTCAACCCATTTAGCATTCCTATAATTTATCTTCTTCTAAATATTTATGAATTTAATTGAATGCTAATCTCTATTATGGATAAACTCTTGTGTAGAAAAATAATGCCTCTAATTTTTGGAAATTTGAATGATAGCATAAAACCCGATATCATATGAGGAATATCTCTATCTGTCATCATTCAACATCTTTGTCTAAAAGCTATTGGGTGATTCTCTTAGATAAATATGACTCCTATACATTTACATTAGAAGCATCATAAATGACTTCAAATATTTTATTAAAGTCTAGGAGCCAAAGAGTAGGGTATTAGGTCATGCAAACCATTATCTATTATATGGCTTTATGAGCTGATATAATCCAAATAAACATATCTTACTTTAGAATATCTATTATAGGAGTTATAATCATGCTAAAATTCTTGATGAACTTTCTATAGAAGGTAGTTAAACCATGGAAACTCTATTCTAATCTTGATTTGCGACTTTTCAAGTCAATTTTGAATAAATAATTATATTCAACAATAGGATCAAGCAGTTCATCCAATCTAGTGATTGAAAACCTCAATTTTATAGTGATCTAATTAATTTCTTTACTATCTATACACATTCTCCAAGTAAAATCTTTCTTTAGTATCAGTAATGCTCTAACTATAAAAAGACTTAAGCTTTACTAGAGAAAGCCTTTCCTTAACAATTCATTTATTTCCTTCTTAAGTTTACCTTGTTCTATAGGATTTATTCAATAGAGTTGTAATAGAAGGTGTTTTGATTAAAGTTGATAAATTCATTTTTCAAGTCGATTTTATTGTTCTAGATATGGAAAATGGTAAGGAAATTTGTCTCATTTTATGAAGACCATTCTTAGCTACTGGAAAGACCATAATCGATGTGCAAAAGGGTGAATTGATTATGAAGGTTCATGATAAGGAGGTTACAATTGATGTACTTAAATTTATTAAATTTTCTTAAGAAAAGAATAAAGATTACTTTAGGGTGGACTTGGAAGATGTTGTAGTAGAAAATCTAAAGGATGAATTATTGGAAGGAGAATTATTGGAAGAGGAAGAAGATGAAAAGAATAAAGAGATGTTTCGGAAAAGTCTATTGTAACTAATAAAGGGAATGAATTTTTGATTAATGAAAATTTTGAATTGCTAGAAACTTTCTCTTTTGAGAAAATTTTAAAATCTTCAATTGAAGAGGCCCCTAAATTAGAGCTTAAGGCTTTACCTTGTCATCTCAAGTATACTTTTTTGGGTGATAACTCTCCTCTTCCAGTAATCATTTTAGCAAATTTAGAGCCACATCAAGAACATGAATTGATTAGAGTTTTAAGTGATTTTAAAAGAGCTTTTGGGTGGATAATTGCAGATATTAAGGGGATTATTCCATCAATTTGCATGCATAAAATCTTAATGAAAGCTAATTCAAAAACAAAAGTTGACCCTCAAAAAAGACTTAACCCTTCCATAAAAGATGTTAAGAAAGAGATTCTTATCTTGCTTGATGCTAGAATTATTTACCTAATTTTTGATAGTTCATGGGTTAGCCCTATTCATTGCATTCCAAAAAAAGGAGAATTGACTATCATAACAAATGAACATAATGAACTTATACTAATAAGAACTATCACGAGATGGAGGATTTATATAGATTATTAAAAATTAAATAAATGCACTAGAAAAGATCATTTTTCTTTATTTTTTCTTGATTAGATGCTAGATAGGTTACAAGACATCCATTTTATTATTTTTTAGATGGATATTCTGGATATCATCAGATCCTTATTGCACCTGAGGCTCAAGATAAGACTACCTTCATTAGTCCTTACAAAATTTTTTCTTTAGAAGAATACCTTTTAGTCTTTGTAATGCTCCTGCTACTTTTCAAAGATGTATGATATCAATCTTTTCAAACTTAATTGAGTAGGATATTAAAATTTTTATGGATGACTTCTCTATATTTAGCACTGCATTTAATTCTTATCTTGAGTATTTAATCTCTATTTTGAAAAAAATGTGTATAAGCAAATTTAGTGCTAAATTCAGAGAAGTGTCAATTTATGATAACTGAAGGCATTATCTTAGAGCATAAGATTTTAAAGAAAGGATTAAAGAGGTAAATATTGTAAAAATTCAAGGGCAAAAATTATTTTCAAGATGGATATTCTGGATATCATCATATCCCTATTGGACGTTAGGCTCAAGATAAGACTACCTTTGTTAGTCATTATGAAACTTCTTCTTTTAGGATAATATCTTTTGGTCTTTGTAATGCTGCTGTTACTTTTTAAAGATGTATGATGTCAATCTTTTCAAACTTAATTGAGTAGGATATTGAGATTTTCATAGATGACTTCTCTATATTTGACACTACATTTGATTCTTGTGTTGAGCATATAACCTCTATTTTGAAAAGATGTGTATAAACAAATTTAGTGCTAAAGTGGGAGAAGTGTCAATTTATGACAACTGAAGGCATTGTCTTAGGGCATAAAATTTTTAAGAAAGGATTGGAGGTAGACATTGCAAAAATCCAGATGATAAAAAAATTGCCTCCGCCCAATTCTATTAAAGGAATTAGAAGTTTCTCAGGTCATGTAGAATTTTATAGGATTTTTATTAAGGACTTCTCTAAAATTTTTAAATTGTTATGTCAATTATTGAATAAGGATGTTCCTTTTATATTTAATTTTGCATGTCAGGAAGCTTTTAATACCTTAAAACAACATTTGATTTCTGCTTCAGTAATTGTAGCTCCTGATTAGTCTTTGCCTTAATAGTGATGTGTGATTCCAGTGACATTACTGTAGGTGTAGTTCTAGGTTAAAAGAGAGATAAAAAATTTTATGTTATTTTTTATGATAGCAAAATTTTAAATTCTATGCAATATAATTATACAACTACTGAAATAGAATTGCTAATCATTATTTTTTTTCTTCTGATAAATTTAAATTATACTTAATTGGCACCAAAGTAATTATTTATACAATTCATTATGCTATCAAACATCTTATGACAAAGAAATACACTAAACCTAGATTGATTAGTTGGATTCTTCTATTACAAAAATTTGATATAGAAATTTTTGACATAAAGGGTACTGAAAATCAAATTGTTGATCATCTTTTTAGACTTTCTATTGAAAAAAATACTTCTAATGAGGATGAGATTAATGAAAATTTTTCTAATAAATAATTTTTTGGTCTACATTTGAACAAACCACCTTGGTATGTGGATATTGTTAAATTCATTGTTAGTGGTATACTTCTTTATAAATTATCACCAATTCAAAAGAGGAAGTATTCATTTGATATTATTTTTGGGATGAACCTTATTTATTTAAATCATACAATGATTAAATTATGAGAAAATGTGTCCCTAAAGATGAAATAGAACCAATCATTAGGGAATGCCATGATTCTCATTGTAGGGGACATTTTGGAAGTTTTGAACTGCTTTCAAATCCTACAATTTGAATTTTTTTGGCCTACTCTATTTAAGGACGTAAGTGAATACATTAAGAAATATGATCAATGCAAAGGATAGGAAATATTTCAAAAATAAATGAAACGCCTTTAACTAATATCTTAGAAATGGAAATATTTGATATTTGGGGATTGAATTTTATAAGGCCTTTTGTGCCATCCCATGAAAATAAATATATTCTTATTACTTTGGATTATATATCAAAGTGGATTGAAGGCGTGTTAATCTCTTAAACTAATACTCAAATTGTGATCAAGGTTTAAAAAATATATATTTTCTGTAGATTTGATATGCTAAGAGTTTTAATTAGTGATGGAGGAAGTTATTTCTGTAATAAAGAATAGAAGTTGTCTTAAAAAAATATTAGATTTATCATAGAGTAACAACTGTTTATCATCCCCAAACTAGTGGTCAAGCTAAACTTAGCAAAAGAGAGATTAAACAAATCATAGAAAAAATGGTTAGTTCTAATAGGAAGGATTGGGTGATTAAGTTAGATGATGCATTATGGGCATATAGAATTACTTTTAAAACTATTATTAGTATGACTCCCTATAAATTAATTTTTGAAAAAGCTTATCACCTTTATATATAATTAGAGCACAATGCATTCTAGGAAATTAAGGAGTTGAATTTTAATTTTAAAGGTATAAAAATAAAAGATTGATATAATTGGAAGAAATAAGAAATGAAGCTTATGAAATTGCAATGATTTATAAGGATAAAGTTAAAAAAATTGCATGATCGTAAGCTTCTTAGGAAAGAATTCACTCATGGATAGGATGTTTTAATTTTTAATGTAGACTTAAGCCCTTTTGAGGAAAATTAAAATATAGATGGTCAAGACGGTTCACTATTATAAGAACATTTCCATATGAAACTGTGGAAATTCAAGAAAAGAAAAGGCTGCATATTTTAAAAGTGAATGACCATAGATTGAAACTTTATTTAGGTGAAGACATTGATTGATTATGAAGTAAAATTGAATTTGTTCATCTTGAAATAAAATAATTGGTATTATTTGGCTGAAGACTATAAACATTGAAAGTTCGATAGGGATGTTAAGCCCTGATGAACTAGTCTCGAGGCTAACCAAGAGGGGGGGGGTGAATTGGTTATTTAAAAAATTTGTGAGCAATAAGAAAAATCTTTTCGATAATTTGCAGCGAAAATAAGTAAACATAGAAATGAAAAGATCAACTACAGATTTGACCTAAGCAGATAATAACAAAAAAATAAAGTGCAAAAAATAATCAGAAAGACCACACTAGATTTTATTGTAGTTCGATCAACTTGACCTACGACCACTCCCCGGAGCCTCCCCTCCGGGTATTGCACTAACACAAAAGTGACTCTCCTTCTGCTCCTATGACAAGGCGGAGAAGCCTGTACAAAACTCCTTTCCACCAACCCAGTGAGGCAGAAAACCTAAACTCATTTCGCTTCCCTCTGAAGCAGGAAGAGAACCCGAACTCCTTTCGCTTCCTCCTGAAGCAGGCAGAGAACCTGAGCTCTTTTTGCTTCCTCCTGAAGCGGGCAAAGAACCCGGATCTTCTTACGAACAATCCTCCCACAGAAAACACCGACAAGATGAGAGACGACGAATGGAGAAGATGACTCTGATCCTTCCTTGGAGCAACCTTTGTAAATCCCTCACAAACTCCCCCTCACAAGATCCTCTCTCTCTCTCCCAAGCTCTCTCATTCTCTCAAGGTTTTTCTGGAAAGGAAAGTGACAAAAAAATTTTCTTGTTGGAAGAAAAAGATCTTTTAAAGGAGGGCTCAAAAATTGCCCTAAATCTCAACTGGTCGGCCAATATCATCCAGGACGATCAGTTTAAAATCACATGTTTCAGCCTAGATGATTTGGTTCTTCTGGATGATTAGTAGAGAAAAGTTATTCAGATCGTCCCGTACGATTCTACGATCGTCCCGTATGATTCTACGATCGTCCGGGATGACTAGTATAAATAAGAAATTTCGTCTAGAAGATCGCTCTTGTCATCCAGAGGAACTTGTACTGGATGATCTTAAAATGACTTGATCGTCCAGGCCGATATGTCTATCGTCCGATACGATTAGTTCAAAAAGTACCAAAATTATCCTAAGCACCGCTCTGGACGTACAAGTGAAACATGCAGAACAATTTCAAAATTACTTGATCATCCGTGATGATATGAGTATCATCCCATACGATTAGTTTAAAATCGGGATTATCGTCCTGCACACAGCTCTGGACGTACAGGTGAAAGGCACTAGACGATCAGGATTTTTAGCATATCGTCCTGTACGATCTTGCGATCGTCCAGGACGATATGATCAAATCAATCAGACCTTAATTACTTTATTTAATCACTAGAATAATTTAGGCATGATTGTAACGAATCATCCAGGATAATACACGTATCATCCGGGATGATCATATTAAATCTCTTAAAATAAAGCTTGCCTAACTTGATCTGGCAGCTGAGAATTTTTGATTTTAGCCTATCATCCTATATGATATATGGATTGTTCAGGATAATCTGCTTAACCAGACAGACTTAACTTGGTCGTCCTAATTAGAGTTTCTATTTTCATTGGATCATCCAGGACGATGTGAATATCGTCCGGGACGATCAGAACAAAATTTGAACAGAAACTCTAATTCACTAAAACTCTCCCCCTGAGTGTGTGTGTGCAAGGTTACTTAGCTAGGGGATTAGTTACATTACATTTGACTCATGAAAGAGAAAAAAAATATATTCAAACACACTTGGACCCGATCTTGAGTTGGCTTGAATTGCATTTGATCTTTTGTACCTGAAATGGGTTAGCCAAGCAAAATAGAATACAAACATATTTGTCATCATCAAAACTATACTTTTTTAATCTAGATTTGCAACAATCTCCCCCTTTTTGATGATGGTAAATATTAAAAAAATTGACTTTCGTAACTCCCACCTCGGACACCTTATAGGTGCAAATTCCTTTCAAAATAAAAATCCAATTCAGAAGAAAAGAAATTAGATTCGAAAAGAGATCCTTTCAAGCCTCGTTCCAGAAAAATATCTGATATAATAGTATTATAAAGTAAGAAATCAGAAATCATGATTTTTCGTCTCAAGCTTTTGAAAATATTAAGGGTGCATGGATTTTTTAAAGACATTTAAGCATCTGAAAGGGAAGAAAGCCTATTTCTTTGTGGGCTCATTTTGTGCCTCTTTTTCAATTTATTTGGTGCTTTGCGCATCTTTTAATTTTTGATACACTTTGTGTATCCTTTCAACTTTTGGTGACATTGTGCATCTTTTCAATTTGGGTTAATTTTATGCCACTTTTTATTTTGGCGCTCTTTGCGCATCTTTTGTAAGCTTTCTCCCTTTCAAAAATATTAAAGAATCTGAACTGTGAAATTATCTTCAGACATAAGAGACAAGAAAGCTCACTCTCTACAATAAGGAAGAGTAATTCACAAAGTAAAAATAATACATCATATGATAAGTGCAATCACTTGGTTCAAAAAATCATAACAAAGACTCAAAATTTTGAAAATAGTATTCATATGAGGTAGATTACTATAGGAAGATAAAATAGATTTCTATTTCAAAAACTAACTTTTTAATTTTGAAGAAAATTTTTATCCAAAAGAAATAATACACTATTAAAGGGAGTTAGAGGAAGAGAAACAATCATCAACGTTTCTTCCCTTTAACAGATTCAAAGGAGTTAATCACTGCTTACCAACTTCTAAATAAAAATAAAGTAAAACTCTCAGTCAGAAATCCAGTTTATCAGCAATAGCGAGCAGTGATCTGATTTTGAAAGGAATAAAATAGTAAATCAAAAATAAGTAGGAAATCACATCAAATTAAATACTCAAATCAAACTAACAACAAGACTAAAATGAAAATCAGCAGAAAAATAAAAACCAACAGAAAATAGATAATCAAATTAAACAACTAACTAACAGAAAAAGAATGAAAAATAGACAAATCAGAAATCAGTAGTCATCAGAATCATGCATTTATGTCAATCACACCCAATCTGATCCTCAAAATGATAAATGATTCAAAGGCCAGTGGTTTAGTAAATATGTCAGCCAGCTGATTTTCAGTTGCTACATGATGTAACTCAATGTCCCCTTTTGTAACATGGTCCCTGATAAAGTGATGCATTATATCAATGTGTTTGGTTCTAAAATATTGGATTAGATTCTTAGAAATATAGATGGCACTAGTATTATCACACAGAATAAAAATTATGCCAACAGGTAATCCTAAATCCAAAACTTGTTGCTTCAACCAATGGACTTGAGCCACACAACTTCCTAAGGTAATATACTCAGCTTCAGCAGTGGAAAGTGCAACTGAGTTCTATTTTCTACTAGACTAGGAGACTAAAGACTATCCTATGAATTGACAAGTTCTAGAAGTTCTCTTTCTATCCACCATACACCCTGCAAAGTCAGAATCAGAATATCTAATAATCTCAAAAGAAGTGCTATGCCTAGGGTACCAGATTATTAGGTTTGGGATCCCTAAAAGATATTTAAGAATTCTCTTAACAATAGTCAGGTGGGACTCTTTAGGATCAGCTTGAAACCTAGTATAAAGATAAACACTAAACATAATATCAGGTCGGCTAGCAGTCAAGTAAAGCAGAGATCCAATTATTCATCTAAACTTCTTCTGATCAACAGATTTTCCACTTGAATCCTTATCTAAATGAACAGAGGAGCTCATGGGAGTGTTGATTGGGTTAGCTTTTTCCATTTCATATTTCTTCAAAATATCCTTAGTGTATTTAGATTAATTGAGAAAGGTTTCATCATCCATTTTCCTTATGCTAAATCCCAAAAAGTAGGATAATTCTCCCATCATACTCATCTCAAACTCCTTACTCATTATTTTAAAAAACTCATCACATAATTATTTATCAGAAGATCCAAAAATTTTATCATCCACATAGATCTGGTTAATGAGTAAATCCTCCCTTACTCTCCTCAAAAAAAGGATGGTGTCTACGCTCCCCTTAACAAACTCTCTTTCTAACAGAAATGTGCTAAGCCTCTCATACCAAGCTCTGGGTGCCTGTTTCAATCCTTATAAGGCATTTTTTAATTTATAAACATGATTTGGATATTGGAAAATTTCAAAACCTGGGGGTTTCTCTACAAAAATATCCTCTTTTATTACCCCATTTAAAAAGGCACTCTTGACATCCATTTGAAACAGCTTAAATCCCTTAAAACAGGTAAAGGCTAGTAGCACCCTAGTGGCTTCCAATCTAGCTATAGGAGCAAAGGTCTCCTCAAAATCAATCCCTTCAATTTTATTATACCCCTTAGCCACCAATCTTGCCTTATTCCTAACCACCAAACCAGAATTATTCATCTTATTCTTAAAGACCCACTTGGTTCCCACTATACTTTGATTCCTAGGTCTTTCTACTAACTCCCAAACATCATTCCTTACAAATTGATTCAGTTCCTCTTGCATAGCTAATATCCAAAATTCATCAGAAAGGGATTCATTGATATTGGTGGGTTCAGTTATTGAGATAAAGAGAGAATGGTTTACTTCCTAAGTCCATGCCTAGTTCTAACACCTTCAGAAGGGTCTCCTAAGATCAGTTCTTTAGGATGACTCGAAGAATATCTCCAATCTCTAGGCAAAGTATTTTGAGGTTCTACCCTTTCCTCCAGATTTACATTTTTAACCCCTTGGGTAATCTCTCCTACCTCTTCTTCTTCCTCAACTCTAGTCTCCTTAGGATCAGATTCATCAAACACCACATGAGTTGTCTCTTTCACCACCAAAGTCCTCTTATTAAATACCCTAAAGGATTTCCCTATACTAGAATAGCCTAAGAACACTCCTTTATCAGATTTGGGGTTAAACTTTCCTAAGGATGATTTCTCATTATTTAGAATGAAAACTTTACAGCCAAAGACATGGAGGTGGGATAAGTTTGGAGTTTTATCCTTAATGATCTCATAAGGTGTCTTGTTCAGATTTGATCTAACATTAACCCTATTCAGCACATAACAGGCAGTGTTCATCGCTTCAGTCCAAAAGTATTTTGAAAGTGAATACTCAGCAAGCATGGCTCCAGCAGCTTCCACTAAGGTCCTGTTCTTCCTTTCAGCTACCCTATTCTGCTGAGGGGTCCTAGGAGCTAAAAAATTGTGACTATCCCTTGCTCCTCACAAAAAGTTTCAAACTTTACATTTTCAAACTCTCCACCATAATCACTATGAATAGTCAAGATCTCACAACCTAACTTCCTCTGAATCCAAGTGGAGAAGGACTTAAATTTATCAAATGACACAGATTTATGTGACAGAAATTTAATCCAAGTGAACCTCGAGTAATCATCAACAATGACAAAACCATAAACTTTTCCTCCTAAGCTGGCAGTGCTAATGGGTCCAAAGAGATCCATGTGAAGGACTTCTAAAGGTCTAGAGGTACAAATGTCCTTAACAGAGTGAAAGGAGGACTGGACTTGCTTCCCTAATTGACAGGCATCACACAGGTGGTCCTTAGTGAACTTAAGCTTGGGGACACCTCTAGCTAAGTCCTTTTGGGTGACTCTCCTAAGGGTTTTCATATTGGCATGACATAATCTCCTGTGCCACAACTAAGACTCATCAACAGTAGTTTTTAAGCAAATTAAAATATCAGCTTTAAAGCAACTTACATCCAATATGTAGACATTATTGATCCTTTATCCCTGCAAAATAATTTTGTCATTTAAGCTTAAAATGTAGCAAGTGGGCAGGAATTTGATGTTGTATCCTTTATCATAGAGTTGACGGATGCTCAGCAGGTTGTGTTTCAGTCTATCTACAAGAAAAATATTATCAATCATGAAATTCTTTGAATCACTAATTATATCTGATCTTATCACCCTCCTGGTGGCGTTGTCTTCAAGTGCAACCTTACCTCCAGCCCTAGCCTCCAGTAAAATGAACTGATTTGCATCTCCAGTTATGTGTCTTGAACATCCGCTGTCCATGTACCACATGCTCTCACGAGGTCTTGTGTGAGAGCACACCTACAAAATAATCAAATATCAGATTTAGGAACCCAAACAAATTTGAGTTTCTTCTTATGAAAAGAAGAATGTAATGTATGTGTGTTGTGTTGTGAAACATGTAATTTGGGCCTCCACACCCAATATGTACTACAGTGAACAGTGCATGTGCGGGAGATGTGTCCTAACATGCCACAAAAAAAATAACTAACACCTGGAAAAGGGTTAACTAATCTACGTGGGTGATAGTGCCTATTCCTAGGTTTCTATGAAACATACTTTGATGAATTTGAAACAGCTTCTTTAAAATATGGAGGAGCATAAAACTGTGCAAAAGTGGAAGGTGTTTGATTTTTCTCAAAAGTACTAATTTTTACTTTTAGAAATTCATTTTCTTTCTTCAAACTTATAATTTCAAATTTTAATGCTCCCTTACTACTCTCCGCTTCACATGCCATGTTGTCTAATTCTTTAAAAGCTCTTTCTAAATCAACATGCGATATTTTTAATAAATCATGCTCAATAATTAAATCAGAATGCTTTTTATTCAGCTCCTCAAATTTATCAAGTAAAGACATGTGATTGCTATCAAGTGTGGAATGATCTTTAACTACAGAATCATACTTTTTTTGCAAGGTTAAGAAATCCAATTTCAAACTAGCATGCAATTTCTTAAGTTTCCTATAAGATGTGCGAACACTTTCAGACACTTCAAATAATTGATCGTAAGTAAGCTCATTATCTCTTCCTAGTCAGACTAACCAGGATGATCATCTTCCATCAAACACAAGTTGGTCTGCTCCTCTTCAGCTTTAGTCTCAAAGGAGTCAGATGTAGAATCTGCTAAGAACGCCTTTTGAATCCGCTTCTTATCCTTCCTGAACTTAGGTTTCTCCTCACCTTTCCCTTTGCTTGGGTGAGCTTTAAGTGTAGGACAATCAGCTTTAATGTGTCCAGGCTTCCTGCATTCAAAACAACCAGTGTCAAATGAACCTTTAATATTTTTACTGGACATACCCTTGTTCCACTTCTGAAAGTTCTTATGTTTCTTTCTTAGAAAATTTTTGAATTGCCTAGTGATTAAGGAAACATCATCGCTATCAGACCCGAAAGAATCAGTGTCAGTATCATTGGCCTTCAGCGCCATAATTTTCTCCTTCTTCTTCTCACCTGCATCAAGCTGTCTTTGGTTCACCCCTTGCTCGTAAGCAATGAGTGACCCAAGTAAGTTATCAATAGAATAATTGTTCAAATCTTTTAATTTAGTAATTGCAGTTATCTTAGCATCAAACGAAGAAGGCAAGCATCTCAAAATGTTGTTCACTTTTTTATAGTTTGCAAGTTCTCTTCCTAAAGCATGCAAAGAAGTGACAATTTGAGTGAACCTCGTATATATTTCAAAAATAGATTCAGTAGGTTTCATGCAAAAAAGTTTATAGTCATGAAATAATATGTTTAGCCTAGACTGTTTGACTTTAGTTGTATCTTCATAAGTGATGCACAATCTATCACAAATTTCTTTACCAGTTGTACAAGTAGAACACGCATGTAATCCTCAGATTTTAAGGCACAGAAAAAATAGTTTAAATATTTGGCATTCAGTTGGGCTAAGTCACGATCATCAAAAGTCTAATCAGTGAAAGGCAGTTCAGTTTTAACATTGTTAACTATTCTAAAAGATGGTTCATCTCCATCCTTAACAAGCATCCACATGTGATAATCTATAGATTGAAGAAAAATGGACATGTGAGTTTTTCAAAAATCAAAAGGTATGTTATCAAATAATGATGATCGTGTAATTAAATAACCTTCATAAGTATTACGATTACCAAAGTTAGCCATGAATCAAATTCAAAAGTTTTTAAACTTAATTTTTGAATCCCGCTCTGATACCACTTGAAAGTTCGATAGGGATGTTAAGCCCTAATGAACTAGTCCCGAGGCTAACTAAGAGGGAGGGGGGGTGAATTGGTTATTTAAAAAATTCATGAGCAACAAGAAAAATCTTTTTGATAATTTACAGCGGAAACAAGTAAACATAGAAATGAAAAGATCAACCACAGATTTCACCCAAGCAGATAATAAGAGAAAAGTAAAGTGCATAAAATAATCAGAAAGAGCACACCCAAATTTATAGTGGTTCGGTCAACTTGACCTACGTCAACTCCCCAGAGCCTCCCCTCTAGGTATTGAACTATCACAAAAGTGACTCTCCTTCTGCTCTTGCAGCAAGGCAGAGAAGCCTGTATAAAACTCCTTTCCACCAACCCGGTGAGGCAGAGAACCTGAACTCCTTTCATTTACTCCTGAAGCAGGCAGAGAACTCGAACTCCTTTCGCTTCCTCATGAAGCAGGCAGAGAGCCTGAGCTCCTTTTGCTTCCTCCTAAAGCGGGCAGAGAACCCGGATATTATTGCGAACGATCCTCCCACAGAGAATACTGACAAGATGAGAGACTACGAACAGAGAAGATGACTCTGATCCTTACTTAGAGCAATCTTTGTGAATCCCTCATAAACTCCCCCTCACAAGATCCTTTCTCTCTCTCCCAAGCTCTCTCTCTCTCTCAAGGTTTCTTTGGAAAGAAAAGTGGCAAAAGATTTTTCTCATTAAAAGAAAAAGATCTTTTAAAGGAGGGCTTAAAAATTACCCTAAATCTCAACTTTTCGGCCAATATCATCCTGTACGATCAGTTCAAAATCACTTGTTTCAGCCTGGACAATCTGGTTCTTTTAGACGATTAGTAGAAATAAGGAATTTCGTCCAGAATATCGCTCTGGTCGTCTAGAGGAACTTGTGCTGGACGATCTCAAAGTGACTTGATCGTCCAGGCAGATATATCTATCGTCCAGTATGATTAGTTCAAAAAGTGCCAAAATCATCCTGAGCACCGCTCTGGACGTACATGTGAAACATGCAGGACGATTTCAAAATGACTTGATCGCCCGGGACGATATGGGTATCGTCCCATACGATTAGTTCAAAATTGGGATTATCATTCTACACACAGCTCTGGACGTACAAGTGAAAGGCACTGGACGGTCAGGATTTTTAATATATCATCCCGTATGATCTTGCGATCGTCCAGGATGATATGATTGAATCAATGAAACCTTAATTACTTTCCTTAATCACTAGACTAATTTTGGCATGATTGTAATGGATCATCCAGGATGATACACGTATCATCCGGGACGATCAGATCAAATCTCTTAAAATAAAACTTGCCTAACTTGATCTGGTGGCTGAGAATTTTTGATTTTAGCCTATCATCCTGTACGATATATGGATCATCCAGGACGATCTGCTTAACCATACACACTTAACATGGTCGCCCTAATTAGGGTTTCTATTTTCACTAGATCGTTTAGGATGATGTGAATATCGACCGGGACGATCAGAATAAAATTTGAACAGAAACTCTAATTCACTAAAACTCTCCCCCTGAGTGCGTGTGTGCAAGGTTACTTAGCTAGGAGATCAATTACATTACATTTGACTCAAGAAAGAGAAAAAAATTACATTTAGACACATTTGGACCCGATCTTGAGTTGGCTTGAATTGCATTTGATCTTTTGTACTTGAAATGGGTTAGTCAAGCAAAATAGAATACAAACATGTTTGTTATCATCAAAACTATACTTTTTGAATCCAGATTTGCAACAAATATAACACATATAGGAGGTAACCCACTTGTGTCTTGACTAATTTTGTTGTGATGATTAAGAGTGACACCTTAAGCACTAGGTATCTTGTACCCTATGTTCTAATTTTATATATATTACATATTTTGTATCTTTTTATCATTCTTATGAAAATATGTATATTTATTAATATTTATATGGGCTTTTATTTATATATGATTAAATTCCCCTTATACTTATATTTTTACATTATCTTTTATTAAAATCTTTGCATTTTGATTATTTATTTAAGCATTTTGATTATTTATTTAAGCATAATAAAAATGATAATTAAAAATTATGTAAATTTTGGATAATAATAAATCCCTAGATCATAGTTCAAATGAATATTGCTTTATAATTAATAGATTGGAATAATTAATAATAAACTGATTTAGATCATTTAAATTATTGACTTAACTTAAATATATAAGTTATACATTTATGCATCAACCTTTTGAATTGAAGATGAATAATTAAGATTAAAGAATAGATATGAGCAGATTAAAAATAAAATTATAACAACATGAATTTAGAATTAATAATCTTATTCAATCTTTACATTAAACTCATTAAAATTGTAAGAAGATTTTAATCAAAATTGATATTTAAAATCATTAATTATGTACTCTACCAAAAATAAAAAAGAAAAGAAATGTAAAAAGAGTTCTAAAATGAGAAGAAAAAGAAAATAAGTTAATTCAAAAATTAGTATCAGATAAAAGTTTAGATTTTGATTGTAATCTTATACTTAAATTCACAAAGAATAAGATATGAGAACTAGTGCAAATGATGGTGAACTAATTAAATTTCAATTTTAACTACATACACATATAATCCTTAAAGCTGTATAATTCAATTCAGAATTCAAAAGTCAATGATTATATTTATAATATATAAATTCAATTTAAGCAATAATAAGGGTGACTAGCTAGAATAATTATTAGTAATTTTTTCAAACTAGAATTATAACTTTGTTCATTTTCAGTACTTTAGACTATGACATATTATCATATATTAAAGTAATTTTAAATTATCTATTTTTTACTTTGGTTATTTAATAAATCAGAATTAACACTGCCGTTGCCAGGTCCCAAGTCCTGGATGAGAAAAGTGGAGGGTTGCGTTAGGTAGTCGACAGCCAGCGTAAAACTTGTCGAATAACCATGACATGAATCCTTTAATAAATTGTGTTAATGCTAGGGCGTCCCCTGAAAGCGACGCACTGTATGACCTGAATACAGTGAAAAGTGTGCAAGGGCCGCTGCATCGGCGCCCGGGTGCAGTGTTAAATAGGCAAGGGTTCCCACATCAAGGACGGATGTGGGCAAAGAAGCTAGTCCATGATACTAATATTAGGATAGGAACTTGGAATATAGGTTCCCTTAAAGGAAGATTAATGGAATTAATAGATATTATGATTCATAGGAAGATAAATATTTTGTGCATTCAGGAAACTAAATGGGTTGGAGAGAAGGCTAAGGAGATTGATAGTTTAGGATTTAAAGTTTGGTATTCAGGTAAGAGTCGTACTAGAAATGGTGTAGGCGTGATTATAGATAAGAGTTTGAAGGATAATGTTATAAATATTAATAGAATTGGAGATAGAATTATGGCTTTAAAGATTATTGTTGATGCTAAGATTATTAATATTATAAGTGCTTATGCTCCTCAAGTAGGTTTGGATATGTGTTCAAAATTAAAATTTTGGGAAGATTTAGAAGAATTAATTCAAAAGATACCTCTCGAAGAAAAAATTTTTATTGGAGGAGATTTAAATGGACATGTTGGTAGAGAGGTAAATAATTTTAAAAGCATTCATGGTGGATATGGGTTTGGAATGACTAATGAAGGTGGTAAGACCATACTAGATTTTTCTTTAGCTTATGATTTTTTAATTGCTAATACCTTATTTAAGAAAAGAGATGAGCATCTCATTACTTATAAGAATGGTTATAGTAAAACTCAGATTGATTATTTTCTTATAAGAAAAGTAGATCGTTTAGATTGCAAAGATTGTAAAGTTATTCCGAGTGAAAGTTTATGTACCCAACATTGCTTATTAGTTTTAGACTTTAAGATGAAAGGACAGAAAATAAAAAATAAAGTAAAGCGATTTTCTAGGATTAGATGGGGGCATTTAAAGAATAGTAATAAAAATATTTTTGAGAGTAAGATTTTAGATTCTAAGATTTTATTTGTGCATAAGGATGCTAATGTTATGTGGGAAAAAGTGGCTAGTGATATTAAAAATATTGCTAAAGATGTGTTTGGAGTATCAAAGGGAAAAGCCCCTAATAGTAAAAATAGCTGGTGGTGGAATCCAATTGTGCAAGAAAAGATAAAAAATAAGAAGATTTGTTATAAAAATTGGTTTAGATGTAAAAATTCTGATAATTGGGAAAGATATAAAGAGGCATGTAAGGATTCTAAGAAAGCAATATGTGATGCAAAGATCTTAGCTTTTAATGATTTATATAATAGATTAGATACTAAGGAGGGAGATAGATATATGTATAAGCTAGCCAAACAAAGAGATAGGAGTAGTAAGGATTTAATTCAAGTGAAGTGTATTAAGGATGAAGATCAAAAAGTACTTTTCTTAGAAGATGATATTCAACAAAGGTGGATGAGATATTTTGATAAACTTTTTAATGAAGATTGTAGGAATACAATTGACTTTAGTGACCTTAGCATCCTAAATGAAAATAAAGATTTCTGTTTTTATCGGCGTATTAGTAAAATCGAAGTTAGAGAGGCTTTAAAGAAAATGAAGTGTGGAAAAGCTGTTGGACCTGATGATATCCCAATAGAGATGTGAAAATGCTTAGGAGATGAAGGAATTTCTTGGCTAACTAAACTTTTTAATAATATTTTGAAGACTAAAAAGATGCTAGATGCGTGGAGAATGAGTGTATTGATTCCTATTTATAAGAATAAAGGTGATGCACAAGATTGTGCGAATTATAGAGGAATTAAGTTAATGTGTCACACTTTAAAACTATGGGAGCGAGTTATGGAGCATAGGCTGCGGCGTGATACTAATGTTTCTCAAAATCAATTTGGATTCATGCCTGGTAGGTCTACTATGGAAGCCAAACATTTATTGAGAGGTTTGATGGAGAAATATAGGGAGAATAAGGAGGATCTACATATGATATTTATTGATTTAGAGAAAGCATATGATAAAGTTCCAAGAGAAGTGCTATGGAGAGTTCTTGAAAAGAAAGGAGTTAATAATGCTTATATTCAAATCATTAAAGATATGTATGAAGGAGCTACTACTTGTGTTCAAACACAAGGTGGTTTGACCAAGTATTTCCCTATTTCAGTTGGATTACATCAAGGATCAGCTTTAAGCCCATATCTTTTCGCGTTAGTCATGGATGTTCTCACTAGACATTTACAAGAGGATGTACCCTGGTGTATGCTTTTTGCTGATGATATTCTTCTTGTTGACAAGACTAAAGAGGGAGTTGAAGGTAAACTTGAAGTCTGGAGATCAACCTTAGAGTCTAAAGGTTTTCGCTTGAGTAGATCTAAAACTGAATATATGGAGTGTAATTTTAGCAGTAATAGACCTAGTGAGGGGATTGTGACTTTGGGCGATCAAGTCATTAATAAGAGTACACGTTTAGATATCTTGGATCTATTGTTCAGAGTGATTGTGAAATAGATGGGGATGTTATCAGTAGAATTCAAGTTGGATGGTTGAAGTGGACGAATGCATCGGGCTTGTTGTGTGATAGAAAAGTCCCCCTTAAACTTAAGGGAAAATTCTATAAGATGGTGGTGAGACCTGCAATGCTTTATGGTGCAGAATGTTGGCCATTAAAAGAGAAGCATAATACTAAGTTATGTGTTGCGGAGATGAGGATGCTTAGGTGGATGAGTGGATTTACTCTTAGAGACAGGATACGAAATGAGCATATACGTGAAAAGGTTGGAGTAGCTCCAGTGGAGGATAAGATTAGAGAGAGTCGCCTTAGATGGTTTGGTCACATAAAACGGCGGCCTTCCGATGACCCAGTTAGGAAAGTAGAGGTATTAGATTTGACATATGTTAAGAAAGGTAGAGGTAGACCTAAAAAGACTTGGTTAGAAAATATTAGAAATGATCTTTCTCTATTAGATTTAAACGAGAATTTGACTTTGAACCGGACACAATGGAGAAAAAGGATTCATGTTGCCGACCCCACGTAGTGGGACAAAGGCTTGTTATTGTTGTATTTAATAAATCAGAATTAAAGATTTCTTTATTTTCTTGAGGATAAGCAAGAGTTTAAGCTGTGCAGAATATGATAAGTATAAATTATGTAATATTTTACATATTTTATTTTTCATGCACTAATACCCTTACAACAGTCCTCAAACCTATATTTATAGATTTGAAACAAATTTAATAAGAAAAACTTAGTGAAATCTAATCATGCCAATTAAATTTTCCAATCAGTTTAGTAATTAAATCTATCAATTAATGTAGGAATCAGGGCTCCTAATCAATATCATAATTAGAGCTCCTTTAATTACGACTCCAATTTGGAAACAAATAAAAACTTCCATAACACAGTGAACCCTCATTAACACAAAATTTGAAGAAATAAGTAATGCGGGTAGTCTTACTACAATACCACAACAAGATTTTTTACATAATTCTAACAAACAACCTTTTCAACAAAATGCAATTAATTAAACTAAAATTTTCTGTGATACCCTAATAAATACTAAATGTTTCTATGAATAGAAAATTGTACCGTAGAGCTCAAGGTTAATTATTTACAGATAACGATAGCTAGCATATGAGGAACTAGCAAATATTAAATTTTAAGAATAATATCGCAGGCCAAAACGCTTAAGCTAACACTCTTTGGTGACCTTTACATATAAATATATATATATATATATATATATATATATATATATATATATATGTATATATTAAAAAATTCTAAGAAAATAAGTCATATGATCATGAAGGTATATAAACACAGATGACTACCAAGGAGGATTTCAGCTCACCGACGTGGAGAACATACTCAAAAACATACAAACAAATTTTCAAGCCTGGGCTGAAGAATTCACACCAATGGCTTCGGGTATAACTGATCAAATTCACTTGAAGAAGCTCACTGATTCCTTCAAAGGCATGAATCCAACGGCAGCTCTTCCTCTAGCCAAGATGATATTCCTCAGTGATCAAAGGCATGTTCTTGAGCATGTCAAGCTTCCTTGCACCATAATTCAGGGAACAGAAGATATCGCAGTGCCAGTTGTTGTTGGGGATTACATGAAGAGCAAGTTGAAGGGGGAGACATCTTTGGTGAACATTGAAAATAATGCCCATTTCCCACAGATCACCTCTCCTGAGAAGTTCGTTGAAATCCTCAGAAAAATTTAAACTAGTAAATCATGGACAATGAGAGGTGTAGTTCAAGAAAATAAATTTGTTTACTCGGTATGGTAGGGTTCTTTGTTAACGTTAATCGTGATTAAGTTGTGTACGGATGCTTGTAAAATGCACTTTCATCAATGTTGTTTTGTATACGGATACAAGTTTTATGCATCTGCCCGCAAATAAATCGTAAGTTGGACAAATTCTAAAAAATATTCGTCAGAGAATATTGCAAGAAATTAAGAATGCTCGCCATAGAAAATTCAATAAGGAATTCCTAATAGAAATGTAATTGTGTAATGAATGAAAAACTATGTATACCTAGTGCTCATTTAGTTAATTGAAGTTAGACATCGTGCTTTTCAAAAAAAATTTAAGATCACTAAGCTTATTCAAGCTTCTTTAAATAAAAAAATTATCAAAGTAAGAATAATTTCATAATAATCATGGATAGGCATGAAAAAATAATTTTCAAACCAACTAATAACTATGTAAATATTGATTTTAAAAGATATTGTAAATTATAGTAAAATCAATTCTGCATTCAACAAAACATGGAAGAGAAATTTTTATTCAAGAATTCCTTATTTAATGCGAAAGATCAAGAACAAAAACTTACTCCAATCAACTCTAACCTTTGGAGAGATAAAGAAAATGAAAGAAATTTTCCACTTAATCTTCCAAGAGATTTTCCTTGTAAAGGAAACTTCTAAGATATTATGCCTTAAAATTTTTCAAGAGACATGGAAGAATTTGCAATAAGGAAAAACCTGTAAGTTTTTTTGAAAGAGAAAAGAGAGTATACAAGAGAGTTATTGATGTATGGTCTATAGTATCTTATTTATGAAGGCAACAACTTGGTTGGTATTCCCTTAAGATTGTGATGAAAGAGATATTTGTGTGATGGTGAAAAAGAATTCAGATTTTGGATAGATTTGGAGCTAAAACTTTTAAGCTCTAAGACGATGAACTGTTCCTAAAGAAAAGTAATAAAAAACTTTAGATCAAAGGTTTAGAGTATTAGGAAAACTAATGGTGGTGCTTTTATGGGTTTTAGATCAGTGGTTGAAGAGTTATAATACTTTTAACTTGGTTGCTCAATGAACAAAATTATCTCTTTATATTAGGATTTTTACTATGGTATCTTAGGATTATTGGGGATTTGAGATTTTGTATGGTTATTATGGGAAAATATATTACCGTTGGATTTTGATTTATATTCCTATAATTAAATACATGTATCTAACAATGTACCATCTCGGAAGACATAAATGATATTTTACTATCGATTTAAAAATAGAGAAAGATTTAAATTTCATAATCAAATACAACATAGAGATTATATATCTTGAAAGATAAAAAGTTATTCAACTATCATTTAAAAATGAGAAAAAAAAAAACCAAGATAAATTTTTTTTGCATCCTAGAGATTTTTCCCCTACTTTAGCGAACTAAAGTAAGGTTTATTTTTTATTACAGGGTTTTATGTTACCCATAAAGGCAAGCTTCTATGCTTATTTACATCTTAGGAGAAGCTCCTAAGAAAATTCTTGATTAAAGTGGTCACTAAATCTTTATTAATTTACAAAAATTGTAGGCAAGGATTTGAATCGAGATTTATTAATAAGGAATGGATCAAAGTTGAACACTTATTTCTAGAATACATAGAAAGGAGAGTTCTTGAATTTCTGGGATATATAGAAGCACCCTAACCTATACTAAAGTTGATCTTCATTGACTTAGAGAATTCAAATTAGTGATTTAAAGATACTAGGGGTTCAAATGCACCTAACTAATATAATTTAAAATGAATTTTACTATAACTTATAAAATCATTATATGTTACTAATACAATCTACATGTCCAACTTTCTAAAATGAATCTAACAGCATAATAGCCCTATACCAACAGGAATAGCAAAGTCGACCCTGTCTCTTAGGCTGTTGCTAGCTTGCCACTGACGTGTGTGAATATAGTGTTTGTAGCAGGAAAGTAAATATGCTTGTAATGAATGCAAAAAAGTAAAATGTTTGCGTTTTAAAGTTTAAACATCACAGAGTTCTAGGGGACTAATATGTGGTTCCAACAAAAGCACATGTACCACCAAAAAACCTAGAAAAAGCATAAAATTTCTACTTTGCACACCATATACAAAGAGGAAATAAATCAAAGCCATTTTATAAAAAGTAAGTAAAGAAAAGTGTCCATATAGAAAAATGCCACTTAATATACAAAACCAAGATTTGCAATAAAGTAAAGATTGCAAAACTCCACCTACATAAGCTTGAATTTTTACACTTATAAATGATGCAAGTCTATACAAAATGAAATTGCTTATTTAAGGTCTTGAAGCCTTCAGGCTCCATACTATGAACATGTTGCTACAAAATTCCAAAAGATATAATCTTTGAAGAAGAAACATTCTTTTGGACTTCTTTACTTTATAATAAGTAAAGTTATTCAAGACTTTTACAACTCTACACCAATTCACATTTAAATTAAAAAAAATATATACTCTACTCCTGTAATGTTGGTGTCTGTGTGTGTGTGTGTGTACACACACACACACATAGCATTCATAGGTCACATCACAAAGTATAATGTAAGTATTTTAAAGATATGCTTATTAAATTATATTTAAAAAGAATTATTTACATAGTCAATAGCTGCCTATATCTACACTTTCCAAATAATGCATTTTAATTGGCCACTTAAATGCTTGCGGGCCTTGTTGACATGGTAGCAACCATTACAAATGTTTTATATGAGATCAGAAGGTTGGGAATAAAACCCCAAACTGTTGGATTGATAAAATGGATTTTGATCCCACAAAATCAGTACTATTCTGCAATTCAAATAGAATGGATAGTGCTGATTTCATCTTAAACATTTAATCATCAATAGAGGCTATTGATTATTTTCTTTGCAATTTATACAATTCACTCGACATAATTCTACCAAATGGATCTAATACAATCTTGGTATAGGCCTTTTATACTATGGCTAATTTACTGTGGATTAAAAGTTTTCTTCATAATGTCCCACACCTTCCCAAAAATTAGCTTGGGTTTATGAATTACTTAAGATCATTGAAGGATTAATGGGAATTTTTCTTGCTTTAGCTTCAACTCACTCCATAGAAGAATTCTCCTTCAGATAGTAGGAGTAGAGGAGTTCTAGATTAGAATTTATAAATTAATTGGAAGGGGGTCATCGGGGCTCACTCAAACTAACTCTTGCAAGTCATTGGAAGCTAGGAGAGGTTAGGGAAATGCTCAGGTAGAGTAAACAAAACTGAGAGAATGAAAATTTAGAATAATACTATAGTAAAATTTTGAGTATTTATAGAATTTTTGGAAGTGAATATGGACTGAAATCAAACCAAGGCTCACCCATACCAGGTAGTTAGGCTGGTATGGGTGGTTCAATATGACTTAAGTAGGTGTTTGGAGAATATTAAGAGAATGTGGTGAGATGGAGAAGAAGTTAGGGTAGAACCAAGTTTAAATAGCTGTTTGGTGCCAATTTTGACCACCTCATGCCAAGCCAGAGGCTAGGTGGGGTTGGGCTGGCTCCTCAAGTTGATTGAAAGATAATGCATGCAAGGGTTCAATTCAACTGAGTTTAGGCAGCAATATGGTTTATTTGATTTAAATTTATTGAGCTTGGGTTAGCCAAGACTAAGGGTTGGGCTAGCTTGGTATAACACCTCAATATTCAATATTGAGTTCAACCTATTATAATCTGATCTAAATAAGGAAAGTTATTAAATTTATGTATTTGAACCCTTCTACATGTGTCTGAGAAATGTTTTGGTGCAAACGAGAGTCTACATGTATTCTGAAGTGAATCTTGGGGGTTTATTTGCATGTTTAAAATTTTAAAGTTTTTCCCTTGGTACACCACAACGTTGGCATCAATGACACTACAACACTAGGGCTTTAAGGTTTTTAGAAATTTAATTTTAAACTTTAATGAGTGTTAAGCGTGGCAGCACTATGAGTCCTATAAGGTTGCACCCTAGTTAGCACCATAACACTAGAGCATATTTAATGTTTGAAATATTTAAATCTACTATTTTATTCAGTTTATTTTCTTTGATCAGCTAATGCTGGTGAGAGAGAGAGAGAGAGAGAGAGAGAGAGAGAGAGAGAGAGAGAGAGAGAGAGAGAGAGAGAGAGGATTTGAGCTGCTTTGGGCCATTTTATACTTTTTGGCCTAGTTCTAAAAGTTATCAAGATTTAGGTAGGAGACATTTTGCCTATCTTAATTTTTAAAAATATGAATTTTTCTTAAATATTTTGATTAAATTTGTATTTTTATATGAAAAATATGGGCAACTTTACACCCGTAAAACTTTTACTATATAACTTTCTGTATGATGTATGGATATCAATTTTAAAGATTTAGGTATTTTTTTTAGAATTTTTATGTCATGTATTTTAAAATGTCTTTTAATTTAATTAACTAGAAAATAATCATAAACTTAGAAAATAGTGTTATAATAAATGAAAATCTAAAATAGTCTTTTATGCAATCTATTGTAATTTGGTTAAATTTTGAAATAATATATTTCTACTGAGCAAGGTTTTTATTGCCTAGCATTATAGCAATTTATAAAATTTAGAATGAGTTTATTTATGCTTAAATTATTACAATACTAATAATTATGTGCCTTATTAGTTGAAATAAGTAGTTCTAAAGAGAATAGGTCTGGGTGAAGTAATGGGGTTTGTTCTAGAGTGTAATATTAAATTATTAAAATGTTTAAGGCTCTATCTCTCCAAAATAATACTTTAGTACATTTTCTTAGATATATAAATAATAAATCCCACTTAATATACACAATTATATGTATCGAATACAATAATAAAGTGATAGAGTAGAGTGTTAAACCCATGATGAAGTATGCAGTTTAGTAATCAACTACTATCGCTTACTTTAATTATATAATTATTCTACTAAAATAAAAATATTGGTTATGGACATTCAATCACTAAATAAAAATAGTAAAAAAAATGGATACAATATTTAAATAAAGTGTTTTGGATTGATGAATATAAATTACATATCTTTCCTAATAAAATTCTTATTAGTAATATAATTCAGAGCATATGCATCCCTATATCTCTGTCAAGCTTATAGGGGTGAAAAGGATATTTACTGACCTACTACATTTGTATCAACTCCTAAAGAACCTAGTATATTTTACATCTTATGTCTTGGTATACAAACATACTATTTTAATATTCCTGATTATTCTTATATTCCTTCGTTGAGGCTATATATCACACTAGATTTTAAATATACATATGTGTACTATATGCATTAAATAAATAATGGGAAAATTTTTAAAACATCATTTAAATATATAGCATAAAAATCTTTATTAGTACTTAATATGTTCTCTATATCATCAATCCAAAACTAGAGATTTAGCCAAACATGAAAGAAAAGACAAGCAAACTCATTTTCATTGAAATCATAGAAGAATAAAAATATAAAAGAATGATATCACCAGGAAGGTTCAATGTATCTTTTTTACACTTCTTCCTTAACATATAGAGTTTCTCAAATAACACTGACTAAAACACTCTAATGATATCTAACACTTCTCTAGCCTCCCTTAGAATTGACTCTAAGAGAGATCTATAAAAGTACTCTAAAAATATTAAAATTAGACAAGTAAATTAACTCTCTTATAAACATAACATCACTAATATTTATAAAAAAAAATACAAAAATAGCATGTAACACTACAGCACTTGAAAGAGTTGCACTATGGCACCCATAAAATGAATTAGTACTTCGACACTGGAACTTCTGAATTGCCATGGTGCTTACTAATGTGGATCGGTTACTTAGTGAACATTCACGTTGCTTCACTAGCAGATCAAGTCCCTTGGAAGTTATAACTACTATGCCACAGAGCTGCTAACTTTTGAAAGTTATGGCGACCGAGTGATAGATTTGGTGCCAAGGTGTAATAGATTATGACATCATGGTGCTTGAAGATAGTAAATATGGTGCTGCCAAGCTGACCATTGGCACTGCGATGCTTGAAGATAGTGAACACAGCGCTGCCATCTCCAAATGTGATTCCTCAGTAGTATGGAAGAAGGCGCTGCGGCATGTAATTATTAGGCACCACAACGCTATATTCTACTTCAAATTTTCTATCATTTTTGAGTTTTTCCTACACAAAATAACTAAAATAACATATTTAAACTGATAAAATATATATATAAATATAACATAATTTACACTTATCAAATTCTCCCCAACTTAAACTCTTACTTGTCCTTAAGCAAATAAAAAATTTTGCCATTTTGTTTAATTAAATAACTAAGGTAAAAATTGATAATTTAAAATGACTAACATATCGGATAATATATCACAATTTAGAAGTAATGGAAAAGAAAAAAAATTATAATTCTTGTTTAAAAAATATTAATAATTATTCTGACTAGTTAATTTTATCATTATTTAATTGGAATTTACTTATTATGAAGGTATTCATTGACAATTGAATTTTAAACTAAATAATGTAGATTAAAGATTAGATGTGCTAGTAATTAAGATTGAATTTTTATTAGTTCACTATTTTTTGTATTAGTGCTCCCATCTTGTCTTTTGAGAATTTTAGTATGAGATTGTAGTCAGATTCTACTCTTTTAACTAATACAAATTGTTTAATGTACATATTTTCTTTTTTTAGAACTCTTTTTCAAGTTCATTTTCTTTTTTATTTTTGAGAGTACATAGTTAACAATTTTGAATATCTATTTTGCTTATCCTCTTTTTACAATCTTAATGATATTATTGTAAAGATTTAATAGGTTTACTAGTTTAAATATGGGTTGCTTTATGATTTTCAGTTTTAATCTACCCATATATATTTTTTTAACATTAATTATTCATTTTCAATTTAAATATTTATTTAAAAATAAGTAACTTATAAATTCTAGTTAAGTCAATAACTTAAATGATCTACATTAGTTAATTTTTAGTTTTTTTTTTTAAATCCATTGAGTATAAAGAAATGTTCATTTAAACTAGGATATATGGTTTTATTATTATCATAATTTTATATAATTTTTTGTTATCATTTTTATTAATGTTAATTAAATAATCAGAATGCAGATATATTAATAGAGAATAATGTAAATATTTAAGTATAAGGGGAATTTAATACAATGTAAATAACAACATAGATTAAATATAACAAACACATATTTACATATGAATGATAGAAATACATAGAATATATGATATAAAATAATAACACAGGTGTAGGATAACTAATGCTTTAAGTCACCATACAAATCATCATAAGTTGGTTGCCCCCCATAAGCCCTAATTTTTAAGTCTTTGGCCAGACTATGCTCAGATTTTTCAATGTTGCTGGGGTATATTATTTCCATTCTTTAAATAACTTCAACTAGGATCTTTTTTTGGTTAACTTCAGTATTGTTAAGTAAAGATCCAAGAGGTCTAATACTGACTTAAATTGCATGCTGACTTAATTGGGTTTCCAAATTTTTAATAGAAGCAGCTTGATTTTGTGATTGATTTCCTAGCTTCATTACTACATCTTCCAATGCTAATTTTTTATTTCCAAATTGATTGTTTTGATTAAATCCTGGAGGACATGTAAGTCTAGGATTAATAGAAGGTTGTTAAGGATTATTCTAATTTACTCCTTGATTATTCTGCCCATTATTCCATTGATTATTATCACCCACATTAATTGACCAATTAAATTAGGATAGTTTCTCTAACCAAGATTATATGTATTTGAATAGATATTATTATACCTTCCAATTAATTAATATTTTTGATCTCTTGTATTTTATTATCTTCAATTAAATTTTGATTCCCAAAGATTCAGTTCCTAATCGAAAATTTATTGATATTATATTGAACTTCTTAGAAATTACTACAACTTTTATATTCAAGATTGATAAAGCATCATATTCATAAATTCTAGCTACTTTCATATGATTTACCCTATCAGCAGGTCGCTAAAAATTATTATATTATTTTCTTGTTTGATAGCGTAGTTGATGGGCAAAGCACAGAGAAGGGTTTTTACTGTTAGACCTAACGAGGTAGACTGAAATCTATAGATATTTTTTAGGTTTAACCCTCCAAGATTTAAGGGTATTGTGGAGCCAACAACAGCAAAGGACCAGTTGAGGATGCTAGAGAAGATGTCTGATGGTATATAATGTCCTCCTAAGAGGAAAGTACCCTTGGAAAATTTTTTATTAGATAGAGAGGCTAAGTGTTGGTGGATTGAATAGTAGGAGGAAAGGTTCCAAGTGTGGTTGAACTCCCTAATTAATTTTGAGGAGTTTTTAGATGTATTCTGAGTGTAGTTTGTACCATATATTATATGATAATAGATGCAAAAAACTTTTTTGAGATTGGTTTAGGTGAGCGGGATAGTTATATAGTATGATGCATATTTTACTTCATTAGCTAGATATTCTTCTCAGCTGATTAGTAATCTAGAGGAGAAGTACTAAAATTTTTTTGAGGGGACATAAAGATAACCTAAGTTAGCCACTTATTCCATTCCATATTCTTATTTCTCTGAGCTATAAGAGAGAGCCTGACTAATTTAGGATAATATGCTTGCTAATTAGCAGCAGTGAACTATGAGTAGAAACTAATTTTATAGTGGAATTTTGGTAGTGGAATTTCTAGGATGAAGAGTAGATTTGGACTTGGACAGTCTAAGAGAAGTGGATATTTTGTGTCTGTGGAAGCTCCTAGCAGGGGAAGTATTATTGGTTTTGGGAGTTTTGTTAGTGTTGAAAGTTCGTTAGGGATGTTAAGCCCTTATGAACTAGCCTGAGACTAACCAAGAGGGGGGGGGGGGGGGGGGTGAATTGATAATTTAAAACAAAAATTTCTTAAGAAAAAATAATTTTGAAAACCTCTTTAAATGTTTCTTAAAACAATTACAATTTCACGATAATGTGAAGATGTTCAACAAAACAAAATAATAACTTCAATCACACGATCATCAATAGAAAATTAAAGTGCAGAAAATAATTAGAAAGAACACACCAGATTTTATAGTGGTTCGGTCAACTTGACCTACATAAATTAGTTAAGTTCTTCTTGTATAATTAAGATCCAAAATTTATCAGAAAGGGCTTGATTTATGTTGGTGGGTTCAGTCTTTGAGATAAATGCAGAATGGTTTACTTTCTACCTAAGTCTATACCTAGTTCTAACACCTTTAGAAGGGTCTCCTAAGATCAGTTCTTTAGGATGACTCGAAGAATATCTCCAATCTCTAGGTAATGTGTTTTGAGGTTCTACCCTTTCCTACAGATTTGTATTTTCTACTCCTTGGGTATTCTCTCCCACTACATCAATATTTTGAGGCTCTACCATCTTCTCCAGATTTGTAGTTTCTACTCCTTGGGAACTCTCTCCTAATTCATCTTCTTCATTAGCTCTAGATTTCTTAGGATCAGATTCATCAAATACTATATGAGTAGTCTCCACCACCACCAATATCCTCTTGTTAAATACTCTAAAGGATTTCCCCACACTTGAATATCTTAAGAACAATCCTTCATCAGATTTTGGGTCAAATTTTTTTAGGGATGATTTCCCATTATTAAGAATGAAGACCTTATAACCAAAGACGTGGAGGTGGGACAGGTTTGGACTTCTACCCTTAATGATCTCATAGTGTGTCTTATTTAGTTTGGATCTAACATTCACCCTATTCAACACATAACAGGTTGTGTTCACTGCTTCTGCCCAAAAGTATTTTGGAAGTGAATACTCAACAAGCATGGCTCTAGCAGCTTCTACTAAGGTTCTGCTCTTTCTTTCAACTACCCCATTCTACTGAGGGGTCCTAGGAGCTGAAAAGTTATGGCTAATCCCTTGCTCCTCACAGAAAGTTCTAAATCTCATATTTTCAAACTCTATACTATGATTATTATGGATGGTAAAGATCTCACAACCTAACTTATTCTAAATCCAAGTGGAGAAATATTTGAATTCATCAAATGACTCAATTTTATGTGATAGCAATCTAATCCAAGTGAACCTCGAGTAGTCATCGATAATCAAAAATTCATAAACTTTTTCCCCTAAGCTGGCAGTGCTAATGGGCCCAAATAAATCCATGTGAACGACTTCTAAAGGTCTAGAGGTGCTGATGTCCTTGATGGAGTCGAAGGAGGACTAGACTTGTCTCCCTAGTTGACATGCATCACACAGGTGGTCCATAGTAAACTTAAGCTTGGGGACACCTCTAACTAAGTCCTTTTGGGTTACTCTTCTAAGGATTTTCATGCTGGCATGACATAACCTCCTATGCCACAACCAAGACTCATCAGCAGTAGTTTTTAAGCAAAATGAAGCATCACATTCAATGTTATGTGAATTAAGCATGTAGACATTATTAATCCTCTTGCCCTACAAAATAATATTATTATTTAAGCTGATAATGCAAGTATTTTCTAAGAACTTGATACTGAATCATTTATCACAGAGTTGATTGATGCTGAGTAGGTTGTGTTTCAGTCCATCTACAAGAAAAATATTTTCAATCAAAAGGTTCTTGGAGTTTTCGATTATACCTGTGCCCACCACTTTCCCGGTGGTGTTGTCTTTAAGAGGGACTTTGCCTCCAGTCCTGGCCTCTAGTAAAATAAATTGATTTGCATCTCCAGTTATATGCCCTGAGCATCCGCTGTCCAGGTACTACATGCTCTCATGAGGTCTTGAGTGAGAGCACACATACAAAATCATCAAACATCAGATTTAGGAACCTAAACAAGTTTGGGTTCCTTCTTATGTAAAGAAGAATGCAATGCATGTGTGTTATACTGCAAATCATGCAATTTGGGCCTCCACACTCAATATGTACAATGGTGAATAGTGCAGGTGTGAGAGATATGTCCTAAAATTGCCACATAAGAAACATCTAATACCAGAAAAAGGATTAACTAATCTACAGGGGTGATAGTGCCTCTTTCTAGGTTTGAATGATGCATGTTTTAATGATTTTGAATGAAATTCTTCAAGTGATAGAGATTTATAAAATTGTGCAAATGTAGGAGGTGTTTCGTTATTCTTAAATTTGCTAATTTTTTCACTTAGAAATTCATTTCCTTTTTAAGACATGCAATTTCAAATTTCAATGCATGCTCATTATTATCTAAATCTAATGCCATGTTGTCTAATTCTTTAAATGCTTTTTTCTAAATTAGCATGCAATGTTTTCAAAGAATCATGCTCAATAATTAATTTAGAATACTTTTTATTTAATTCATCAAATTCATCAAGTAATGACATATGATCGGTATCAAGTAAAGAGTGATCCTTAAGTAAAACTTCATGCTTTTTTTGCAGGTTCATGAGTTCTAATTTGAGGCTAGCTTGCATTTTCTTAAGTTTCCTATATGACGAATAGATTTTCTTATAAACTTCAAGTAATTGATCGTAGGTTAGTTTACATACCTCTTCTTGGTCACACTGACGATGATGTTCATCTACCATCAAACACAAGTTTGTAGTCACCTCTTCAGCTTCAATCTCAGAGGAGTCAGATGCAGAATCAGCCCAGAAAGCCTTTTAAAACCTTTTCTTATCCTTCCTGAATTTGGGTTTCTCCTCACCCTTCTCCTTACTTGGGTGATCCTTAAGTGTAGGACAATCAGCTTTTATATGTCCTGGCTTCCTACATTCAAAATAAATTGTATCAAAAGAAACTTTAGAATTTTTTCTATTCTTACCTTTGTTCTATTTCTGATAGTTCTTGTATTTCTTTCTTAGATAGCTTTTGAATTGCCTAGTAATTAAGGAAACATCATCAATTCCAGACCCAGAAGAATCAGTCTTTGTATCGTTGGCCTTCCATGCCACAGTCTACTCTTTCTTCTTCTCACCTGCATCAAACTGCCTTTGGTTCACTCCATGCTCATAAGCAATTAGTGATCCAAGTAAGTTATCAATAAAATAATTATTCAAATCCTTGGATTTAGTGATAGCAGTTATCTTGGCATCATAGTAGGAGGGCAAACATCTCAAGATTTTACTAACTTTTTCTTAGTTTGTGAGTTCTCTTCTTAAGGCATGCATGGAGGTGACAATCTGTGTGAACCTAGTATACATTGTAGATATAGACTCACTAGGTTTTATGCAAAAGAGTTGATAGTCAAGAAATAAGATGTTTAACCTAGATTATTTAACTTTTGATGTGCCTTGATATGTAATACATAATATATCCCATATTACTTTACCAGTTGTGCGAGTAGAGACACACTTATAATCGTCAGATTTTAATATACAGAAAAAATAATTCAAGTATTTTGCATTCAGTTGTGCTAAGTCACAATCATCAAATGTCCATTTAGTAAAAGGAAGTTTAGTTTTAATCCCATCAACTAATCTAAATGGTGCAGAGTATCCATCTTTAATAAGTATCCATATGTGATAATCTATAGATTATAAAAAGGTGGACATGCGAGTTTTCCAGAAATTAAAAGGTATATTATCAAATAAAGGTGGTCGAGTGATGGAATATCCTTCCGCGATGTTTCTATTACCAAAGTTAGTCATGGATCAAATTCAAAAGTTTTTCAAAACTTAATTTTATGAATCCCGCTCTGATACCACTTGAAAGTTCGCTAGGGATGTTAAGCCCTTATGAACTAGCCCGAGGCTAACCAAGAGGGGGGGTGAATTGGTAGTTTTAAAAAAAAATTCTTAATCAAAAATGATTTTGAAAACCTTTTTGAATGTTTTTTTTAAATAATTACAATTTTGCGATGATATAAGATGTTCAACAAAATAAAATAATAATTTCAATCACATGATCATCAACAGAAAATTAAAGTGCAGAAAATAATCAGAAAGAACACACTGGATTTTATAGTGGTTCGGTCAACTTGACCTACGTCCACTCCCTAGAGCCACCTCTCTAGGTATTGTACTAAACCTAAGTAACTCTCCTTATGCTCCCATAGCAAGGCAGAGAATCCTTTACAAAAACTCCTTTTCACCAACCCGATGAGATAGAGAACCTAGATTCCTTTTGCTTCCTCTTGAAGTAGGCAGAGAACCTTAATCTTCTTATTGACTATCCTTCCCATGGAGACACCAAGGGACAAGGAACAACGATCGGAGATGACGACTTGAATCCTTGCTTAGAGTAACCTTTGTGAACACCTCACAAACTCCCCCTTACAAGATCCTCTCTCTCTCTCTCTCTCTCTCCCAAGCTCTCCCTCTCCCTCTCCCTCTCCCTCTCAAGAATCTCTTAGGTGAGGATAGCGACAAAAGATTTTCACATAAGTAAGAAAGAAACCATAAATAGAAGGGCTCAAAAATTACCCTAAATTTTAACTTATCGTCAAAGATCATCCAGGATGATCCTTCGATCGTCATGTACGATTAGTGTAAATAAGCCCTTTTGGCCTGGACGATCTGGTTCTTCTGGACGATTAGAAGATATGGTTTGTTCTGATCATGTTGGATGATTTTGTGATCATCATAGATGATTAGTTCAAAATTAAAATATCATCTAGAGGATAGTTTGGGTCATCCAGGACAAAAGCCTAGACGATAAATAGAGAATGATTTGATCATCCAGGATGATTTACATATCGTCCTGTACGATTAGTTCAAATTTGTCCAAAATTGTTAGACACATAATTTGGGTCATATAGGAAAACCATGCTGGATGATTTTAAAATGACTTGATCGTCTAGGATGATATTGCTATCATCCCATATGATTAGCTCAAAAATGATAATATCGTCTGGCAGACAGTTTGGGTCATCCAGGTGAAATGCACTGGACGGCCAGGATTTCAAATTGATCATCCAGGATGATCTTGTGATCGTCTAAGATGATATGATCAAATCAATCAAACCTTAATTACTTTCCTTAATTACTTGACTAATTTAGACATGATTGTAATGAATCGTCCAGGATGATACACGTATCATCCAAGTCAATCAGACCAAAATACTAAAAAAAAAAATTGCCTAACTTAGTCTGACGGCTGAGAATTTTTGATTAAAATATATCATCCTCTATAATGGGTGTATCGTCTAAGACTGCTTAATCAAATTGACTTAACACAACTATCCTAATTAGGGTTTTTATTTTCAATGGATCATCCAGGATGATATGAATATTGTTCAGGATAATTTGAATAAAATTTAGAATAGAAACTCTAACTCGCTAAAACTCTCCCCATAAGTGGGTGTGTTCAAGGTTACTTAGCTTGGGGATCCATTACATTACACTTGACTCATGAAAGGTTAAAAAATATGTTGAACTTGAAACACAAACAGACTTACTCAATCTTGAGCTGACTTGAATTGCAACTAATCATGTGAACCTAAAAGATTAGGCACTCAAATAGAAAAAGAAATATTTGCTATCATCAAAATCATAATCCTTGAATCTAGATTTATAACAAGTGTAACATTTATGTTTTAATGTTATGATAGATGTCATTTTGATTAGTATTATCAAATGATAGAGTAGTGTTTTTAGTGTGGTTAGGCTAAACAAAGGATAGTTGGATGTCCACAGGTAGTAGTTAATTAATGATATGAGCCCAGATCTTAGAGTTTTATTAGATCAGTTGGAAGATCGAGGATAGTACCACTACATATATTTGCTTTGAGCACTTTTGGTAGAGGCAAAGGTTTTGGTTCTATGACGGGCTCAATAGTAGGGAGATCAATCCTATGATAGAGAGAGTCTGGTGGATCTATTATATTAGCTCCAATTTATGAATGTGTATATAGTTTGACTAAACATGAGGCTCAATATTCTCCAGATATTGTGATAGGTACAACTTATATTTTTGATTAGCTATGTGAAATGTTATTTAATTCTATAATCAGTAATTCATTTAGTTCTTAGTGCTACTTCAATTTATTACACTTACATTTAATTTTACCACCTTTTTTCTTGTTTATTACTATATTGACTAAAGATTATAAGATAACTAGTAGGGTTTACTTTTATGATGTTATGATATCTGATAAAAAGTGAAAGTCTAGTTTGATTTGTTTCCTATTTTGAATTTGATGTCATTTTTTATATGGATTACATGAGCCAATTTGAGGATCAGATTGATTGTTTGAGAAAGTGAGTCACTTTATTTCTAGGTAGCAAGAGGTATTTATTTTAGGGTGTTTTAGGTGTTTTATCATATCTAGTATCTGCTTTGTAAGCTAATATATTACGGAAGAAAGGTTACATTGTATTTCTAACACCATTTCAAAACTGTAGAGTGGATTATATTTCTTATTCTCATGTTTCAATATTGTGGCAACTGCCAGATGTATTTCTTGAGAAGTTAGTCAATTTGCCTCTAGAAAATGATATAGAATAAATATCCTTTTCCAAGGATTGATGATCTATCAACTTGTTGGATCTTCTATATTTTTGAAGATCAATGTATGATCTTACTATTATGAGGTGAAAATGAGGGAGGTTGATCTGAAGAAGAATACTTTCAATACTATATAAAAATATTATAAGTTCTTAGACATGCCTTTAGGTTGACTAATACACCAATAGTTTTTATGGATTTTATGAACAAGGTGTTCAAAGAATATCTAGATCATTTTATGATTGCATTTATAGACGACATTCTAGTTTATTTTATTTTTGAAGAAGATATGCTAGGCATTTGAAGATAGTTTGGGAGACTTTGAGATAACATCTGTTATATCCTAGTTTTTTTAAGTAGTTATAGTTGAAGAGCATTCTATTTTTGGGGCATGTAGTGAGCAGCATTTTGCAATGTTGGAGCCTGTCCTTATGTTTTTATGATTACAAATATTATTGGATATTTATCTTCTTATTACTATGTTATAAATTACAAATATTATTGGATATTTATCTTCTTATTATTATGTTATAAATTACATATTTTGCTTGTGTGTCACTAACCTTTTTAGGAATAACATACACTAAGAAAAATTAAAGAAGTAAGACTCAAAATAGTGTGCATCAGTACATAATTTAGTATGTATTTTATAGAGTTTGTATTTTTCATATTTCTTGAGACAATTTAAGCATTAGATTTATGTTGTCTTAGCAATCGTACATACAAAAACAAGGGGGAGTAAAAGTAAATATTTAATTTTTTTTCTAATTATACTGTATGATCAGCTCAAATAAAAATTAATTCAAATGTTTAATTAAAAAAGTTGAAATTAATTTTTAATTAATGTATTATACAACCACCACGTCACACAGAATGATCAACTAATTTAAGAAACCCCGTTATCAATATTGGTTACTTAAATTAGGCAAATTTTAATTTTAAAATTTGAACTAATTGTACAATACAAATGTGTGAATACTGCATAATAATTAATTAAAATTATCTAATTAATATTGAGGATTAATGTATCGAATCAGTTTTAACCTTCATTGATGATCATAGTGTATTGTCATCAATCATACTAGTTGATCAAAAAAGAGTTCTTCTCAACAAACTTGGTTCATCTTGGATAATCTATTATTTGATTCAACTAATTGTACCGTAAGATAAATGTATCGTACTGTATGATTAGAAGGTTTAAAATTAAAAATTATGGTTTTTTGAGAGCCCACTTTATAAACACTTTTATATTACATGAAGATAAGGGTTTTTTGAGTTTTAGAGATGTATTTCATCTGTGAGAGAGCTTGGAGCAAGTCCAGCACACGAAGGAGAGAGAGGAGGAGGTGAGTTTGAGAGAGGTAGAGTGCCATGCGGGAGTCAAGGGTTGTGAGAGAGGTCAGATGGTTGCTCTTGATAGCCTACACCTTGGGTCCTCTAGTTATGTTTTCATGGAGCTCTAAGAGGAGAGTTTTTAGAGTAAAATACTTTCACCAACTAAGGAGGCTAGGGATCAGCATCTCTATCAAGCCAGGATGTCAAAGGAGATAGTGACATCTCTATCAGAGTAAGGAGTTAAAGGAGAATGACATCTCCACCAAGCTTAGAGTCCAAAGGAGGGATCAGCATCTCCATTGGGCTTAGAGTCAAAAGGAGGGATTAGCATCTCCACCAGGCAAAGGAGGGAAAAGGATGTATGACATATCTGCTGGGTTAAGGAGGAAAGAGGAGGGAGATTTTTTGTGGTCTAAAGAGTTTATAAAGGTCATTTTCCTCTTGGTCAAGGGACAAGGGTTTCTTTGCCTAGCTATGTGTTATAGGAGACACACGTTTAGAGTAATATCCAAAGTGGAGGACCTTTAGGGAGTGAACATTGGTCGATTCGACTTAACAACTACAAATATGGCTTGTGTTTTCCTGCTTTTCATGCATTTTAAAATTTCTTCTCTATAATTTGATTGTTTGTTATCTTTATGAATTAATTTTTGGTGAATATCTCGTTAAAGTTTTTGTTTTTAAATTAAAAATAAAAAGAAAATAAAAATATTTATTTTTTAAAAAATATTTTAAAAAGATAAAAAAATCATATTTGCTTTTGAGTTTAGTTTGAATACTTTATTTTCTCAAATGATTTTGCATTTTAAATTTTAATCTTATTTTTATTTTAAATGCTAAATATTTTTAGAAAATATCCAAAAAAAGATTTTAAGATACCAATTCACCCCATTTTAGTGTGTCAAGAGCACTTTCAAAGTGTAGGTATTTCTATAGATCCTTAGAAGATTCAAACCACTATTGATTTGCGGAGTCCTATTATTGTATTTGAGGTATGCAACTTTTTAGGTATGGTTGGGTATTACAAAAATTTTATAAAAGGAATTTTCTTAAATTTTTGCACCTTTGATGAGGCTAACTCAGAGGTCAGTTTCTTTTTTTTTGGACATTAATTATGAGGCTAGTTATTAGAGGCTAAAGGATTACTTGACCTATACTCCAATTCTGGTTCTTCCATCGAGCATAGATGGATTTTAAATATACAGTGATGCTTCACTTCAAGGACTAGAATGCGTCCTAATATATCATAGGAATGTTATAGCTTATGTTTCTATGCAATTGAACTCACATGACAGGAACTATCTAACACATGATATAGAGCTTGCTTTTATGGAATTTGCTTTAAAAATTTGGATGCATTTTTTATTTGTAATTAGGTGTGAGATCTTTACTAATCATCTAAATTTATAGTATATTTTTACTTAGAAAGATCTAAATTTGAGGCAAAGAAGATGGCTTGAGCTGATCAAATACCACGATTTGACTATTAGTTTTTTAGCTTGGTAAGGCTAATATTGTATTGAATGCTCTAAATAGGAAATCTTTTAAATTATCTTGTATACAACTTAGTTTTAATGAATATCTAATTTAGGATATGGAAAGGCTTCGATTGGAAGTGATTTTTTTCTATTGATCATGATTATGGTATACTAGCTTAGATAATTATTCAACCTTCTTTATAGGAAAGGATTCATGAATCTCAACCGTTAGATAAAAAGTACCGGAAGTTGATTAATCAAATTAAACCTAGTTAGAAATCTAAATTATGAGTATCTAATTATGGTATTATCTTTTGTAGGAATAGATTATGGGTTCTAAGTTCTATAGAATTAAGATTAGCTATTTTGCTAAAGGCACATTATTCAGGTTATATTATTTATCAAGGGGTAGCATAATGTATAGTGATCTAAAAAGTTTGCTTTGGTGGTTTGGGTTGAAAAAGAATGTAGCTAATTTTGTATCTCAATATGAGGCCTATTAGTTAGTGAAAATAGAAAATCAATAAACAGGAGATTTTTCATAGCTGTTGCCTATTCCAAAGTAGAAGTGGGAAGAAGTAATAATGTATTTTGCAATAGGTTTTCCCAGGTTGAGATAAGGGCACGATGCTATTTGGGTTGTGGTAGACCATTTGATGAAGTCTGCTCATTTCATTTTGATCTAACAGTTAGATTAGGTAAAAAGATTGGCATATGTATGTGTACATGAGATCATCTTATTAAATGGGATATTGAGGATAATTGTTCCTCATAGAGATGATAGGTTTTGCTTCTTGACCATGGAGAGGTATTAAGTAGGGTTTAGGTTCAAAACTACATTTTAATATAAATTTTCATTTGGACATTGACTATCAGCCGTAGAGGGTTATTCAGCTATTAGAAGTTTTTTTGAGATTATGGGTTGGGAACTTTGGTGGTAGTTGGGAGGATCACATCCCTTTGATCTAATTTACCTATAATAAAAGTTTTCAATCAAGTATATATATCACTCTGTATAAAGCCTTAGATGGTAGAAATGCCAAACACCACTGTCTTGACTAGAGATGGGTAAGATGAAATTTATTGGGTCAGCCTTAGTTAATAACTCTGTTAAAAAGATCCATCTAATTAGAGATAGATTAAATGCTATATAGGATATGCATAAATAATAATTAAATGTTAAGCACTGGACAGGGAATTCCAAGTATAAGATTTTTAATACGTGAAGATCAGACTAATGAAAGGCATCAATATATTTGATAAAGAAGTAAAATAGAGTCTAATGTACGTTGGACCATTTGAAGACACGGAAATAATTGGGAAAGATGCCTATAGATTATAGTTGCCAGATTATATGTCAAAAATTAATAATGTAGTTCCCATGTCATTATGAGGAAATAAATATCTAATTATGGAAATCATGTGTATATTGATGAAGTTGAGGTATGTCCAAATCTAAGCTATAGAGAAGAACTAGAGAGGATTTTTGCTTATGATGTTGGAAAGTTAAGGAATAAGGAGATCCAATGTTTAAAGTTTATTGTAAGAATAATATTGAAAGAGAGGCTACTTGGGAGAAATAATCTAAGATGAGATAGTTTTATATCCATTAGTTATTGTGATCTTAGATCTATGTTTTGAAATATAAATAATGAAATTTTTTGAGGAGGGGAGAGTTGTAACATCTCCATATTTAACATTAAATTTAACATTCAATTCAACCTATTCTGATCTAATCTAAATAAGGTATGTTGTTAAGTTTCTATATTTGAACACTTTTGCATGTGTCCGAGAATATTTTGAGTGTGTGTAAGAGTTTCCATGTATTTTGAAGTGGGTCCCAGGGGTCTATTTATTAAATTTTTATATTTATAATAATGCTCTATTGACCGCATTTCTGTATGAGGTCAACAAGATCTATCTAGACTCCTGTATGTTGATCTGATGGTTGACAATCATCTAATTATTAATCATCCATAACTCAATCTACAATTCAAACATCAACCTGCACCTATCTGCAGCTGCCTAGTCTCCATTCAATCTTCAATCATCCAATATTAAATTAAACCTCAATCATATACATAATCAAATTCACTCACACAATTTTTGTCAACCTATAATCACTTGAAGTTACAGCCCTACACTGTAGCTAAATGACTCAGTACACTACCCAGCTCAGTGCACAGTCACCTAGTGACCACCACTTGATTTACTTTATCGAATCTTCAATAATCACGTAATTGATTATCATTGATATGGATAACAAATTCAATCAATCAAAATAAAAAGTGCATTCAAATTTAAAATTTCAAACTAGAATTAAAGGTCAAGGCCTATATCCTATAACCCTTTTTGGGTGATTTTTCAATCACCTCAAAACCTTGTCAAATGACCCTTGATTCATGATCTATAAATTTGATATTTATTAGGAATGTCCCTAGGATTAACCCTTCAAATTTTAGGCCAATATGAGAGCTTTAACCTAAGAAACTTGATTGAATCCAAAGGTAGCAAAATCTTTAAATATTTATAGCCTATGCCACTAGACCTTCCACCTTGTGGAATTTGACCTTAGGACCTTCCCAAAAGCCCTTGACCTTATACATAACTATTGTTATATTATTTCAAAAATTGAACTGCACTTTGGTGGACCTAGGTTAACCCAGAGTTGACCAGGGACCGAAATGACCAAAATGCCCCTTGAGGGCAAAATTGGAAATTTCTCCAAACTTCAACATGTCCAATCAACATCAAGCCATGAAACCTTCTCCATATCATCCTAATCACTATTAGAAATGCTTTGGACTAAAATCCAAGCCTTGGTTATGCATGTTTGACCAAGTCAACCCAAGTTGACTAAATTGCCCCTTAAGGGCTTAATTGGGCATTTCAATCCAAATGACATTGCTTTGGCTTGAGACTACCTCCATTGATCTCTAATCATCAAACCAAACTTGTTGGACCCAAACCAAATCTATGGGTTGACTTGGTTGAACAAATCAATCAAACATCCAACCAATGTCAAAATCAATACTCCAAGCAATTTCAAACAAAGTAATCTTTCAAAATCATTCAATTGGACATTCCAAACATGTCAATAAATTCCCTAAGTAAAATCCTTCTTGATTTGACTTGGTCAACCCAATTGGATGAGTTAAATCCCACTCCATATCTAAGCACATGGCCAATACTCCAAGGTCCTAGCTTCAAGTACTTGGCTATTCACCCAACTAGCCAAATATATTCCCTTGAATGCCACCTCAGCTCCATTGACTGGTTTGACCAATCAAATTATTAAACTAGCTACCAAATTAGCTTAGGTGTCTATTCCACCTTGGAAATTCTAACCCTCCATCAAATCTTTCTCTAATTTACTATAGTGCAGTCCATTCCCCTCCTAAAGAGGCCCTAGTGTAGTCTATAAACCCAAGCCTAAGCCATACTTTAACATAATGAAGAAAAAGGCAAGTGGTCCCCTCATCACATGAGCCAAGGGGTCTCTTTCAAGGAACAACCTTCCCTCTAGTTTCTAATAGCCTTGGGATAATTGGCATGCATCCAAACTAGGTCCCAACTCAATCTTAACCATTCTTTAAAAAGGGGGAATACTTAACCTAAGGGCTCATTATTCACACATTCATTCAAACTCATCTCTCCAATAACCTCTAACTCTCCAAACTCCTCTGCCAACTCCTCCATCTATTACCCCATCCATTATAAGATTTTCTCCACTAAATTCGAACCTCCAAACATCATTTTGGTGAAGAGAGAGTGTTCTAGTGAGAGAAACTCTAATTTTTAACACAACTTTTAATCCAGCCACATCCTGTTGCAAATCTGGTTTTGATGATGACAAACATGTTTCCAGTGTGTTTTGCTTGGCTAAGCCGTTTTAGGCACAAAAGATCACGAGCCACTCAAGCCAACTCAAGATCAGGTCCAAGTGTGTCGAATGTACTATTTTTATTTTTCTTGAGTCAATTATAATGTAACTGATCCCCCAGCTAAGTAACCTTGCACACACACACTCAGGGGGAGAGCTTGAGTGAATTAGAGTTTCTGTTCATTTTTTGTTTAAATCGTCCTGGATGATATTCACATCATCCTAGACGATCAGGTAAAAACAGAAATGCTAATTAGGGCGACTAATTTAAGAGGGTCTCATTAAGCAGATCGTCCTGGATGATATTTGGATCGTACGGGATGATATGCTCAAATCAAAAATTCTCAGCCGCCATATCAAGTTAGGCAAGTTTTTATTTTAAGTTATTTGGTCTGATCGGCCCGAACGATACGTGTATCATCCTGGACGATTCAGTATAATCATGCCTAATTTAATCTGGTAATTAAGGAAAGCAATTTATTTTTGATTGATATGATCATATCATCCTGGACGATCGTAGGATCGTCCCGGACGATCATGATCGTCTAGTGCATTTCAGCTGTACGTCCCGAACTATGCTCAGGATAATTTTGGCACTTTTTGAACTAATCGTACATGACGATACCCTTATCGTCCTGGACGATCAAGTCATTTTTTGGTTGTCCAGCACAAGTTTCTCTAGATGACCCGAACTGTCTTCTGGATGATATTCCTCGATTTGCACTAATCATCCCGGACGATCGCAGGATCATACGTGATGGTATGATCAATTTTTTCTACTGATCATCCAGAAGAGCCAAATCGTCCAGGCTTAAATAGTTGATTTTAAACTCATCGTACAGGACGATCTATCGATCGTCTTGGATGATCTTTGCCGACCAGTTGAGATTTAGGGCAAATTTTAAGCCCTCCTACAAAAGATATTTTTCTTCCAACAAGAAAAATCTTTTGCCACTTTTCTTCCCAAAGAAACCCTAGAGAGAGTGAGAGTTTGGGAGAGAGAGAGAGGATCTAGTGAGGGGGAGTCAGTGAGGGATTCACTAAGGTTGCTCCAAGCATGAATCAGAGTCATCTTCTTCGCTCATCATCTTTCGTCTAGTTGGTGTTTGTTGTGGGAGGATCGTTTGCAAGTAGATCTGGGGTTCTCTGCCCACTTCAGGTGGAAGCAAAAGGAGCTCGGGTTCTCTGCCTCATCGTGTGGTGAAAAGGAGGTTTTGTACAGGCTTCTCCGCCTTGCTGTGGGAGCAAAAGAAGAGATACTGTTTGTTTAGTGCAATACCCAGAGGGGAGGCTCCTGGGAGTGAACGTAGGCCAAGTTGATCGAACCACTATAAAATCTTGTTTGCTTTTCTGATTCTATTCTGCACTATCTGATATTAACTGCGTGGGTGAATATCTATGATTGATCTTTTCGTTCTTGTTTACTTGTTTTCGCTGCAAAGTATCAAAAAGATTTTTCTGTTCCTCATGAAATTTTTAAATAACCAATTCACCGCCCCTCTTGGTTATCCTTGGGACTAGTTCACTAGGGCTTAACATCCCTATCAAACTTTCAAGTGGTATCAGAGCGGGATTCAAAATTTAGGTTTAAAAACTTTTGAATTTGATCCATAGCTAATTGTAACAATCGTAATACGGCTGAAGGCTATTCTATTACAAGACCACCATTATTTGATAATATTCCTTTTGATTTTTGGAAAACATGCATGTCCACTTTTCTTCAATCGATTGACTATCGCATGTGGATGTTAATTAAGGATGGATACGAACCACCTTTTAGATTGATTAACAACGTGAAAACTAAACTCCCATTTGTAGATTGGACTTTTGATGATCGTGATTTAGCACAGTTAAATGCAAAATGTTTGAACTGTTTCTTTTGTGCTTTAAAATCTGAAGACTATATGCGTGTTTCTACTTGTACAACGGGTAAAGAAATCTGGGGTAGATTGTGTATAATATATGAAGGTACAACTGAAGTCAAACAGTTTAGGTTAAACATTTTGTTACATGATTATGAACTTTTTTACATGAAATCTAGTGAGATGATTTCAGAAATATACACAAGATTCACTCAAATCGTTACATCTTTGCATGCTCTAGGAAGAGAACTAACTAATTATGAAAGAGTGAAAAAAAATTCTTAGATGTTTGCCTGCTTCTTATGATGCTAAGATTACTTCGATCACATAATCTAAAGATTTAAATACTTATTCTATTGACAGCTTACTTGGATCACTCATTGCTTATGAGCAAGGGGTGAACCAAAGACAACTTGATGCAGGTGAATGAAAGAAAGAGAAGACAGTGGCGCTAAAGGCCAAAGATTCAGATGCTAGCACTTACGGGTCTGATAGCGATAATGTTGCCTTAATCACAACGCAATTCAAGAGCTTTCTAAGGAAGAAGAATAAGAATTTTCAAAAGTGGAACAAAGGTAAGACCAGTAGAAACTTTAAAGGTTCATCTGAATCTGTTTGTTTTGAATGCAGGAAGCCAGGACACATAAAGGCAGATTGTCCTACACTCAAGGCTCACCCAAGCAAGGAGAAGGGTGAGGAGAAACCAAAGTTCAGAAAGGACAAGAAGCGGATACAAAAGGAATTCTGGGCAGACTCTGCATCCGACTCCTCTGAGACTAAAGCTGAAGAGGAAGAAACAAACTTGTGTCTGATGGCTAATGATCACCCTGGTCAGTCGGACCAGGAAGAGGTATGTGAGCTTACTTACGATTAATTATTTAAAGTATCTGAAAAAATTCATGCATCGTATAGGAAGCTTAAGAAAACCCATGCTAGTTTGAAACTGGATTATTTGACTTTGCAAAAAGAGCATGATGTGTTGATTAATGATCATTCCACTATTGATAGCAATCACATGCCTTTACTAGATGAGTTTGATGAACGGAATAGAAAGCATTCTGATTTAATTGTTGAGCATGATGCATTAAAAACATCGCATGTTGAATTTGAAGCTATTTTTAAGAAATTGAATGATATGGAATGTGATTTAGAAAGTAATGAAAGTGCAAGAACTTTTGAGATTGCTAGTCTTAACAAGGAGAACGAATTTTTAAGAGTTAAAATTGCTGCTTTTGAAAAGAACAAAAAACCACCAACTTTTGAACAGTTTTATGCACCGCCACCTTTATAAAAATCTCTTGCAAGTTCATCAAAGCATGTTTCATACACTTCTAGGAAGAGATACTATCACTCACGATGTTTAGTTAATCCTTTTCCTGGTGTTAGATGTTTTTCATGTGGCATGTTAGGACACATTTCCCACACCTGCACTGTTCACCGTAGTACACATTGGGTGTGGAGACCCAAACTGCCTGTTTCACAGCACAGCACGCATGCATTACATTCTTCTTTTCATAAGAAGGAACCCAAACCTGTTTGGGTTCCTAAGACTGACGTTTGATATTTTTGTAGGGGTGCTCTCACACAAGACCTCGTGAGAGCGTGTGGTACCTCGACAGCAGATGTTCTAGACACATGACTGGAGATGCAAATCAGTTCATTTCGCTCGAGGCCAGAGCAGGAGGCAAGGTTACACTTGGAGATAACACCACCAGGAAGGTGGTAGGCACATGTATAATTGGTGTTTCAAAGAATTTTATGATTGATAATGTTTTGCTTGTAGATGAACTGAAACACAACTTACTGAGCATCAGTCAACTTTGTGACAAGGGATATAGCATCAAATTCCTGCCCACTGGCTGCATTTTAAGCTTAAATGATGAAGTTGTTTTGCAGGGGCAAAGGATCAACAACGTCTACAAGCTGGATGTAAGTTGCATTAAATCTGATAATTCAATTTACTTAAAAACTGCTGCTGATGAGTCTTGGTTATGGCATAGGAGATTGTGTCATGTCAGTATGAAAACCCTTAGGAAAGTCACCAAAATGGACTTAGTTAGAGGTGTGCCCAAGCTTAAGTTCACTAAGGATCACCTGTGTGATGCCTGTCAGTTAGGTAAGCAAGTCCAGTCCTCTTTTCACTCTGTTGAGGACATTAGCACCTCTAGACCTTTAGAAGTTCTTCACATGGACCACTTTGGACCCATTAGCACTGCCAGCTTAGGGGGGAGAGTCTATGGGTTTGTAATTGTAGATGATTATTTGAGGTTCACTTGGGTAAAATTTTTATCACATAAATCTGAGTCATTTGATAAGTTTAGATCTTTCTCTACTTGGATTCAGAAGAAGTTAGGATGTGAGATTATTACCATCCATAGTGATCATGGAGGGGAGTTTGAAAATGAAAGATTTGGAAGTTTTTGTGAGGAGCAAGGGATTAGTCATAATTTTTTCAGCTCCTAGGACCCCTCAGCAGAACGGGGTAGCTGAAAGGAAGAATAGGACCTTAGTGGAAGCTGCTAGAGCCATGCTTGTCGAGTATTCACTTCCAAAATACTTTTGGACTGAAGCAGTGAACACTGCCTGTTATGTGCTGAATAGGGTGAATGTGAGAGTCAAACTGAATAAGACATCTTATGAGATCATTAAGGGTAGAACTCCAAATCTGTCCCACCTCCATATCTTTGGCTGTAAGGTTTTTATTCTGAACAACAGGAAATCACCCTTAGGAAAATTTGACCCCAAATCTGATGAAGGAGTGTTCTTAGGATATTCAAGTGTGGCGAAATCCTTTAGGGTGTTCAATAAGAGGACATTGGTGGTGGAAGAAACAACCCATGTAGTGTTTGATGAATCTGATCCTAAGGAGTCTAGATCTGAAGTAGAAGATAAAGAGATTGTTGAGGTTACCCAAGGGGTTGGAAATACAAATTTGGAGGAAAGGGTAGAACCTCAAACCACGTTGCCTAGAGATTGGAGATTCTTCAAGTCATCCTAAAGAACTAATCTTAGGAGACCCTTCTAAAGGTGTTAGGACTAGGCATGGAGTTAGGAAGGAAGTAAACCATTCTGCCTTTATCTCAATGACTGAACCCACCAACATCAATCAAGCCCTCTCGGATGAGTTTTGGATTTTAGCTATGCAGGAAGAATTGAATTAATTTATAAGGAATGATGTTTGGGAGTTAGTAGAAAGACCTAAAAATCAATGTATTGTGGGAACCAAGTGGGTCTTCAAGAATAAGATGAATGATTCTGGTGTGGTGGTTAGGAATAAGGCAAGATTGGTGGCTAAGGGGTATAATCAGATTAAAGGGATTAATTTTAAGGAGACTTTTGCCCCCATAGCTAGATTGGAAGCCATTAGAGTGCTACTAGCCTTTGCCTGTTATAAGGGATTTAAGCTGTTTCAAATAGATGTCAAGAGTACCTTTTTAAATGGGGTAATAAAAGAGGATATTTTTGTAGAACAACCCCCAGGTTTTAAGAGTTCCCAATATCCAAATCATGTTTATAAATTAAAAAAGGCCTTATATGGATTGAAATAGGCACCCAGAGCTTGGTATGAGAGGCTTAGCACATTCCTGTTAGAAAGAGAGTTTGTTTAGGGGAGCGTAGACACCACCCTTTTTCTGAGGAGAATAGGGGATGACTTACTCATTTTCCAGATCTATGTTGATGATATAATTTTTAGATCTTCTGATAAATATTTATGTGATGAGTTTTCTAAAATAATGAGTAAGGAGTTTGAGATGAGTTTGATGGGAGAATTGTCCTACTTTTTGGGGTTTAGCATAAGGCAAACGGATGATGGAACCTTTCTCAATCAATCTAAATATACTAAGGACATCTTGAAGAAATATGAAATGGACAAAGTTAAGCCAATCAATACTCCCATGACCTCCTCAGTTCAGTTAGATAAGGATTCAAGTGGAAAATCTGTTGATCAGAAGAAGTATAGAGGAATAATAGGATCACTGCTTTACCTAACTGCTAGCCGACCTGATATCATGTTTAGTGTCTGTCTTTGTGCTAGGTTTCAGGCTGATCCTAAAGAGTCCCACATGACTGCTGTTAAGAGAATTCTTAGATATCTTTTAGGGACCCTAAACCTAGGAATCTGGTACCCTAGGCACAACACCTCTTTTGAGATCATTGGATATTCTGATTCTGACTTTGCAGGGTGTAGGGTGGATAGAAAGAGCACCTCTGGAACTTGTCACTAAACCACTGGCCTTTTACTCATTTAGCATTTTGAGAACCAGATTAGGAGTGATTGATATAAATGCTTGATTTTGATGACTGCTGATTTCTAATTGTTCTGATTGTTATTTTATTTTCTGTTAGTTAGTTTTTGCTTTGATTATTTTCTTTCAGTTATTTTTTGTTTTTATTCTTCTGTTTTCTGTTTTAGTTTTAGTGTCAGTTTAATTTGAGTATTTATTTTGATATGGTTTAGTTTTTACCTGTTTTATTTACTGATTCATCTCGTTTATCTACTGTCTTATGTGTTTGAAAATAAAAAAAAATGGATTTCTGACTAAGAGTTTTGCTTTGTTTTATCTGAAAGCTTGTAAGCAGTGATTGATTCCACTGAATCTGTTAAAGTGAAGAAACGTTAATGATTGTTTCTCTTCCTCTAACTCCTTTACTGGTGTATGATTTCTTTTGGATAAAAATCATTTTTAAAATTAAAATATTAGTTTTTGAAATAGAGATTTGTTTTATCTTCCTACAGTAATCTACCTCATATGAATAGTATGTTCAAAGTCTTGAGTCACTATTATGATTTTCTAAACCAAATGATTGCATTTATCATATGATGTATGGCTTTTGTTTTATGAATCATTCTTCCTTATTGTGGAGAGTCATCTCCTATGTCTGGAAGATAGTTTCACAGCTGAGACTCTTTATTGATTATGAAAAGGAGAAAGCTTACAAAATAAGTGCAGTGCGTCAAATAAATTAAAAAAGAGGCATAAAATGAGCCCAAAACTGAAAAGATGCAAAATTGCCAAATTGGATACACAAAGTGTATCAAAGATGAAAAGATGCGCAAAGCACCAACTAAATTGAAAACGAGGCACAAAATGAGCCCAAACCAAGCTTTCTTCCCTTTCAGATTGTTAAATATCTTAGAAAAATCCATGTGCCACTTAATATTTTCAAAAGCTTGAGTTTGAAAATCCTGATTTTTGATTCCTTACTTTGTAACACTATTATATCAGATATTTTTCAGGAATGAGGCTTGAAAGGATCTCTTTTCAAATCTAATTTCTTTTCTTCTGAATCGGATTTTTGTTTTGAAAGAGGTTTGCATCGATAAGGTGCCTAGGGTCGGAGTTATGAAAGTTGATTTTTTCCAACCTTTTTTAGATTTTAGCACTGTTAATCATCCTCTTATTGGTTTTTCGATCAAAAATCAAGGGAGAATTCTGTTTTACTAGAGCAGACTGGTCAAAGAAAAAAAAATTATTATTTTTTTCTATCTTCTTATTCTAAGTTTTCTTCATTGTTTATTTTGTTTTGGTGTTTTATTTTATTTTACTGGTTGTGTTTTTGGGGATCCTGATCTGTCATCTCCATCCTCCATCCTTTTATGTTTTTTTCACATCGTCCTAGATGATACCCCTATCGGCCTAGACAATCCTCTTCATCCTGGACGATCCAAACATCGTCCTAGACGATTCATTCAAAGTCATCCCCACACTGCTCCTGCTGCTGAAAAACTTTAATTATTGGTGATCGTCCTAGACGATCCTTACATCGTCCTGGACGATATGATCCATATCTTCTTGATCTGATCAAACAGTTGACATTGCACCAATTATTATCCATCATCCTAGATGATCCGCCTCATCATCCTGGATGATCCACGTATCAGCCATTGGACGATTAGAATTCGGCCCGTCCGACACACTTATTGCACATCGTCCGGGACGATCCACCAAATCATCCTAGACGATACCTTTTCATCAACGGTCTTCCAGCCTGACTCCTCAGGATGATCGCCTGTGTCTAATCATCCTAGACGATCTCTGATCGTCCTGGACGATCAGACCACCTTTTAGACCAATCGTCCAGGCCGTAATAATTGCACCGATCGTCCTAGACGATCTCGCGATCATACGGGATGATCCGGCCAAGATCCATTTAAACAACAATTTTTCTTGAGGATTCTCCACACTCTTTCTCCCTCTACTTTCCTTCACTTTTGATTCCTAATGGCTGGTTACAAATACTCGCGGCAAAAGGGTGCAAGCTCCTCCCGGGGGCCTATTGATCCTCGCTTCCCCAATGCAGCCGATCAAGCTGCCTACGAGCGCTATTGTGAAGTGGGGATCACACCGTCAAAAATAGTAAATCCCCGCACTCTTACTTATCCTGTCCTTGACCTCTTTGCACACACCTCCCTCACCTTCATCATGACTCTCACCTTTCCTTTTAGCACGAACTTCTTCGCATTTTCTTTGCAAATTTATGAATTTCGACTGATTATTCCACCCTCCGCTCTTATGTAAATCATCGCCCCGTCGAACTCACGTACCAGGACTTTCATAACATTCTCAAACTTTCCGTCACTGGCGATAAACTCCACACCCTTATCAACAACCCTGACTATGATTGGAGTGTCGCCAATCATTTCATTCGCAATATAAATGCCCCCTATCATGACAATGCCTGCACTACACTTCTTAAGGATGCCCGGACAATTCAACATGTCCTTCATTCCTCTATCATTCCAAAGGCGGGGGATCAAATTCACATCACCCTACTACTGTCCTTAACCACATACTACATCCTGGCCCATAGGGAATTTAATGTCAGTGATCTTATTATCCTGTACCTCGAGCACCTCACTACTATTCGAGATCCAGGTCATCGCCGTCGCCCCAATCTAGCCTTAGGACATCTCATTGCCTATGCCCTAGAAACCAAATATGACATGCAGTATCCCGCAGCTCCAAATGTCCCTCCTTTCTTCTTCACCAACAATTCCTTCCACATCCTACACAGCACCCGACTACATCCGGAGCCCGCCCCGGATGTTGAGGAGGAAGAGGAAGAGGCTATTCCAGTTCCTGCTGCACCCGAGGCACCTCCTCCCCTTCATATTGCCTCTCCCTTTGACCACCTGGTGCAGCGCTTCGATTAGTGGGAGGCTAGATTTGACTCCTATGTGGCTACCCAGGAGCAGCAGCACACCGAGGACATCCAGCGCTTCACTGACTATACTGCGCAGAAGCAACAACAGCATGACCAGGACATTGCCTGGATTGGAGCCCATTTTCAAGCCATTCACCACTACTTCAACCCACCACCGCCACCTCCTTCTTCCGATCAAGATCCGCCTCCGTTCTAGTTTTCTATTTTGTATATGTTTTCTTTTCTGTTATGTACTGTTGTTTTTAGTATTTCTGTTTACCCTCCTCCTTTTTGTGATGTCAAAAGGGGGAGTTCGTTGTAGTCATTTCTGTTTTTGTTATGTGTTATATTTTCTGTATTGATTTAGTTGTTAAATGAAAATTTAAAAAAATATTTGTGTTTTGATCTCCTAATTATTTTTTATTTTCAAACTACTATACAAATGTTTGCCATCATCAAAAAGGGGGAGATTGTTGCAAATTTGGTTTTGATGATGACAAACATATTTCCAGTGTGTTTTGCTTGGCTAACCCGTTTCAGGCACAAAAGATCACGACCCACTCAAGCCAACTCAAGATCGGGTCCAAGTGTGTCCAATGTACTATTTTTCTTTTTCTTGAATCAATTGTAATGTAACTGATCCCCCAGCTAAGTAACCTTGCACACACACACTCAGGGGGAGAGCTTGAGTGAATTAGAGTTTCTGTTCATTTTTTGTTCAGATCGTCCTGGATGATATTCACATCATCCTGGATGATCAAGTAAAAATAGAAACCCTAATTAGGGTGACTAAGTTAAGAGGGTATGATTAAGCAGATCGTCCTGGATGATTTTTGGATCGTACGGGACGATATGCTCAAATCAAAAATTCTCAGCCGCCAGATCAAGTTAGGCAAGTTTTTGTTTTAAGTTATTTGGTCTGATCATCCCAGATGATACGTGTATCATCCTGGACGATTCAGTACAATCATGCCTAATTTAATCTGGTAATTAAGGAAAGCAATTTAATTTTGGTTGATACGATCATATCATCCTGACGATCGCAGGATCATCCCGGACAATTATGATCATCAGTGCATTTCAGCTGTACGTCCCGAACTATGCTCAGGACGATTTTGGCACTTTTTGAACTAATCGTACATGACGATACCCTTATCATCCTGGATGATCAAGTCATTTTTTGGTCATCCAGCACAAGTTTCTCTGGACGACCTGAACTATCTTCTGGATGATATTCCTCGATTTGCACTAATCATCCCGGACGATCGCAGGAACGTATGGGATGATATGATCAATTTTTTCTACTGATCATCCAGAAGAGCCAGATCATCCAGGCTTAAACAGCTGATTTTGAACTAATCGTACAGGATGATCTATCGATCGTCCTAGACGATCTTGGCCGACCAGTTGAGATTTAGGGCAAATTTTAAGCCCTCCTATAAAAGATATTTTTCTTCCAACAAGAAAAATCTTTTGCTACTTTCCTTCCAGAGAAATCCTAGAGAGAGAGAGAGTTTGGGAGAGAGAGAGAGGATCTTGTGAGGGGGAGTTAGTGAGGGATTCACTAAGGTTGCTCCAAGCATGGATCAGAGTCGTCTTCTCCGCTTATCGTCTTTCATCTAGTTGGTGTTCATTGTGGGAGGATCGTTCGCAAGAAGATCCGGGGTTCTCTACCCGCTTCAGGTGGAAGCAAAAGGAGGTCGGGTTCTCTGCCTCACCGTGTGGTGAAAAGGAGGTTTTGTACAGGCTTCTCTGCCTTGCTGTGGGAGCAAAAGGAGAGACACTTTTTGTTTAGTGCAATACCCGGAGGGGAGGCTCCGGGGAGTGGACATAGGTCAAGTTGACCGAACCGCTATAAAATTTGGTTTGCTTTTCTGATTCTGTTCTGCACTTTACTTTTCTGATATTAACTGCGTGGGTGAATATCTGTAATTGATCTTTTCATTCTTGTTTACTTGTTTCCGCTGCAAAGTATCGAAAAGATTTTTCTGTTCCTCGTGAAATTTTAAATAACCAATTCACCCCCCTCTTGGTTAGCCTCGGGACTAGTTCACTAGGGCTTAACATCCCTATCGAACTTTCACATCCAACTTGGGGAGTTTTCTGCAAAGTTGGAGAGGACATAGCTAGGAGAAAAAGGAGTCTAAGATCATCAAAATCCATTGACTAGTTTGTAAGATATCTTCACTTTATCTAAAGTTTAAATTAAAACAGCTCAAAATTTATAATGCATAAAGCCTCAAAACTCTAGGCATTTGAAGATTAAGTTGCCAAGAGACTATGTTTCAAATTTCATAGAATTTGGATTAGTATTTTAAAAATTATGGGCATTTAAATTTCTAGTTCATTTTGAACTAACTCGGTTCTATAAAGTTAGAACCCAGCCGAAGACGCACGCATTTGGAAATTAGAAGACGCACACTTTTAACATGATTGGATGGCCCAAAATTTGCCATGTCACTCCATTCCAAATGTGCAAGTCTTCCCTTGGGTTCGAACTCAGCCCAAATTGAGACTGCATGTTAACATGGCTAAATCAGAGACGTCTGTTTCAGTTGTGTGAGATCAGACGATCAATTCAACTATATGACATTGTTAAGTTGCATGCCATTGCATGCTACATGTTGGACATGTAAGGATGGCACGATGGTAATGCAATCATTGTTACCACTAATTAAAAATTGAAAATTGATTTTAAAAATTAATTTTAATGACTAAAACTTTAAAAATTCACAAAAAATCTATTTTTTCACTAAATTTGGGCTTGAGCCCTAGCATTTATTAAATAAATTGCATGATATTTTTATCAGTGAATTATGAGATTTTTATGTTTGTTTGAAATTTAATATTGATAATTTTCTCACAATCCAGTGGTCAAACTGAACCCAATTTTTGGTTAAAAGTTTTTGAGCATCTTGGGCATCCCCTATATTTTTTATAGGTCCTGATGCTCTCTGATTTGCTATACTATAAATTTATAAAGTGATGGGTTCATTTTGGTCCAAAATTTTGAAAATTCATAACTCCCCAAATTGATAGGGTAGGGCTATGATTTTTCTACGGTGTACTTGCATATGTGTCTGGGTTAGTTGAACAAAATTTCAAATATATTAGAAGACCAGTGACACTTAGGAAAGACAATCAATGCCAACATCTACATGACTTAAAAAATTCTTTGAAATTTCACACATAGCTCATTGGGGTGAAACTTTGAACATTGAACAAAGTGAAATCATACACCTTATGTTCAAATTTAACTGGAATTGAAACCCATAAGGTCAGAAAAGTAATCAACTTAAAAAGCAGCCTCTTAAAGGGGCCTAAAACTTCAAAAAATTATAATAAATTCAAATTAAATCCAAATATATAAACATTATGTCAATATATTCATAATTCAATCCTCTTCCTAGCAAAAATAAAGCCCCATCAGTGAAATTGAATTTTAAACTTAATTTAATATTTAAAGAAAATTAATAATTAATTAAATTAAATAACTAAAAATTATTAAAAAAAATAATAAATTCCAAACCCTTTAAAAAACTCATATATGCCATCCTTGACTTTGGGAGTAATTTTATGTAGTTTAGAGTGAGTTTGGTGAAAAATCAACAAAACCTCCTTAATTAAGCAATTAATTAATTCAATTAAAAACTAAAACTTTAAAAATTCATAATTAATTCCAAAAAGTTTCAAAATGAGCAAACCCAAAGGCATTGGACTCCTTTAAGGGTCTAATATTTATTAAAAATATCAAGATTCCAAAAATCAATGAAAATAAAAGAAGTCAACACTTTGGTCAACTTTAGTTCAAAATTACGTTAATACTTTGAAAAATTATTACTTAATATAAAAAAAATCAAAATTAATCAAACTTAGTGTCATTTTACTCAGTTTAGGGTCTAATATTTATGAAAAATATTAAAAATCTAAAATTTAATCTAAATTAGAAGTAAAAAATGGACCCCTTTATTTACTGAATTAAAATAATTCATAAAATTTAAAAATTCATCAATGTTCAAGATTCCAGCAAATATTAATCTCAGTAATAAAATCAAATAACCAACCAAAAAATACATAATAAACACTCCATTGATGAAGTTTTTAGGATGGACTACCTTGAGCTGCAGGCCTACTGTTTAAAGGAGGCCAGATTCCTTGAACCCATTATGACAACAGTATAAACTAGTTGATGGAAAACAAAATAATTAATTTAAAGTGCCAAATCAGAAACTATCTTATTTAGTTAAAAAATTATTAACACTTTAATTTTAACCATTGAAATCAATTAAATAACCTTGGTTACTACTACGTAACTTAGACCTGTGGGGCTACTAACTTAGCCCCATGGAAAGTGAAATAAGCTTCATGACCCTAGTGTAAACGAAAGTAGTAATCACTCAACACTTAAAACTCATCCTAAAATGAACAATGAAATATTAATACTTAAACTCAAATTAAATTCCCTTCAGCCTACAACAAATCTTAAAACACTAGACAACTTTAACACCTACTTGAGATATGACACATCCAAGCCACACAGCTTGATGCACACACTTTAGATAATTTGATAGGATAACCAATCCTAGTTTTAGGCTAGGCTAATATTTTATTTTTCTACTACTTGTGTGCTAAGATTTTTTATGGATTTTATTACATGCTGGTTGTAATGAATTGATTGATGTGATGCCTTATGATGTGTTAATTTTATCATGCTATCTGTGAATTATTGTGATGGGCATTAAATTACTCCGAGGTTAGAAATGATCTGAATTCTCATAGGATATTTTGTAGGTGGCCATGCTCAAACAGGGATAATATTAAGGGGGCTAAATTAAAATTTAATTAACAAATTTTCTACAGGTGCTAAATATTCTCAGTCCCCCTTAAAAATAAAAGAGTATGATCAAGTGTAATTATTCTCTATTTTGAGTAATTTGATGTTATAACTACTTGAGATAATTTTGTTGATTTTAATTATAACTGTATATGATAACCATGTAGGTTATTTTAGAGTCTTTTTTAATTTATATATGTAATTTAAAATTCAAAGTGTTGTGAAAGTCAATTTTAAATGGGATATGACCCATCCAATTTGAAGTCCAAAGAGAAAGGAAACACCCCTTAAAGGAGAGTTCTTTTCATTTGGGGATTTAAATAAGGATTTTTTGAAAATCTAAAGAGGAAAGAAACACCCCTTCCGAGAGGAGTTCTTTCTATTTGGATACTTGGACTTGATGAATCCAAGAAGCTCTCAAAATCAAGGAAGAAGAAGAAATAAAGATTTTAAAAGAAAAATATCCCATTTTAAAATTACTTGCATCCTCTTTAGGATTAGAATCCATGTTGTTGACAATGGCACACGACCACTTTTAATTTATGCAGACCCTAGGTTGTAATTAAGTGGCATTTTCCACATGGGCTTTTACAGTTATTCGATTTATTTTAACTATACGATTTGGCTGATGTGTTTAATTCTGTACAGTAAGAGTTTCATTATTTTTAAAGGTTTCTTACTCTTGCATGCCATTTTTGCTTTAGCTGGGATATGTTTTGAGTCCTCAAGGACTAAAATTTTACTAATTATAATTAAATAAAATATTTAGGCCAACATATAAAAAATATAATTCAAACACAAGGTGGTTTAACAATGTATTTTCTTATTTTGGTTGGATTACATCAAGGATCAACTTTAAGCCCATATCTTTTTGCTTTCGTCATGGATGTTCTCACTAAACATTTGCAAGAGGATGTACCTTGGTGAATGCTTTTTACTGATGATATTCTTCTTGTTGATAAGCCTAAAGAGGGAGTTGAAGGTATACTTGAATTATGGAGGTTAACCTTAGAGTCTAAAGATTTGCGCTTGAGTAAATCTAAAACATAATATATGGAGTGTTATTTTAGTAGTAATAGACCTAGTGAAGGAATTATGACTTTGGGAGATCAAGTCATTAATTAGAGTACATGCTTTAGATATCTTGGATCTATTGTTCAGAGTAATGGTGAAATAGATGGGGATATTATTAGCAAAATTCAAGTTGGATGGTTGAAGTGGAGGAATGCATCAGGCTTGTTGTGTGATAGAAAAGTCCCCCTAAAACTTAAGTGACAATTCTATAAGATGGTGGTGAGACCTGTAATGCTTTATGGTGCCATATGTTGGCCATTAAAAGAGATGCATAATACTAAGTTAAGTGTTGCAGAGATGAGGATGCTCAAGTGGATGAGTGGCTATGCCCTTAGAGATAAGATATTAAATGAGCATATATGTGAAAAGGCTGGAGTAGATCTAGTGGAAGATTAGATTAGAGAGAGTTGCCTTAGATTGTTTGGTCACATAAAATAGTGGCCTTCTGATGACCTTGTTAGGAAAGTAGAGGTATTGGATTTGACTTTTGTTTAGAAAGGTAGAGGTAGACCTAAAAAGGCTTGGTTAGAAAATATTAGAAATGATCTTTCTTTAGTAGATTTAAATGAGAATTTAACTTTTGATAGGACACAATGGAGAAAAAATTATTCATGTAGCCTACCCCATGTACTGGGACAAAGGCTTGTTGTTGTTGTTGTTATTTAGGCAAACACATACATAGAAACATAAACAATCATCAAGGGTCTCATGCAAGTATATTGAATCTTCCCTTCCTTTTTTTGGCACCTCCCTGCCTTCGGTTTATGGTAGACCACCTAGCCTCTTAGGGTACAACTTTATCTTGAGGATGTTGTGTAATCTCTAGGGAAAACCATATTTTTTAAGCCACATTTTTAAACTGCTTCATATCATTTATGAATATAAGGTTAATCAGCATGTATTACATTAGAAACTAATTGAAGAATTAAAATTTTAACTGTACTCAAGCATAATTACCCTATATAAGTAAATGGGAAAATTAAGACATTCTCTAAATATTGGTCTTGATTGCTCAAAAGTTAAACAACAATTCTACCCACCTTTTATAAAAGACTAAACTTATGGTTTTGAAGCATTTGATGGTTAGCTGGCTCCCCAATCTAGACTGGAATAAGTCCAAATTTACATTTCATTAGATAAGTTCAGGCCACTATAGTTTAGTGCCTAAAATAGATTTAAGATCTTGGGTGGCCCCAAAATCATAAAACCCCACCTTTGGGAATATAATTCCAATACTCTAGTAAATTGATAACTCAAATTAAAATCTTTTCTGATCCAAAATTTAAAGCCCAACACATAGGATAGAATGGGGCATTTCGGAATAGTTTTAGAATCCCAAAGTACCTCCTACTCCTCCTCCACTGACCTCTAAGATTAAGTGTTTAAAGTTTGACCTAATCCCATTTGGAATTCAAACCTCACTCCTTTGACATCACTCCTTGAAACCTCAAAAATAAAATCTCTACCATTATTTTAATCGAGAGTATTCATAGGAAACTTAAGCTTCCTACGATGTAATTAACTACGAAGGCTTACCTTCGAAGGAGATTTAAGACCCCATATCAATTTTAAAAATTAATTAATTTTCTTTAGGAAAATAAAAAAATCAAAGATGATCATTATCGTCATATTCAAATGATTGATAATAAATGAAATTTGTTTCGTTGGGTAGATATATATTTATTTTCATGTTTTTTATTATAAAATTAATGACAACTCATCTATATTAACATAGCTAAATATTTGATTGAATATCATCTTGACCCTCCTAGGTCATATGCAGTTTCTTCCTGAATTTGGCTATGATATTCAAGATGAAATTTCTAATTCTAAATATGAGCCCATTAGGAAATCTTATTTCCACCTCTCAAGATGGTATATCATTTATGATGGTATAGTTAATTTAAGAATTAAAATTCAAATGTAAAATTTTAAAATTTCCCAAAGAAATTAAAATTTTAATTGGTTTGCATTCATTCCAAAGCTAAAGCAAAAACAAAAGTGGCGACTCCACTAGGGATTAATCTCTCTCTCTCTTCATTTTTAGTAATGGTAGAAATTTTATTGCATCGGTAGTTTTAACTACCCTCCTTCCGTTGGTCCCTCTACCCATTTCTTTCTTGGGTGAGTGTGGCCAACATAAAAAAGAAAAATTAATAAGAGAGGTGAGTGAGAAAACCTTTAAGAAAATTTAGGCTTTGACATTTCACCCCAAGTTAATTGGTGGAATGAGCGAGTCAAGCCTAACTCTTGAGATTTTCATGTCAATTTTGCAAACCTACTTGTTGAGTGAAAACTCAATATTTTGAGTTTCAAAATTTAAAGAAGATCCATCAAATTGAAAACTTTCCTTTTGAAAAGATTAAAATCAATCTTGGATATTATTGTAATATATTATGCCATAATATATCCTTATAGCTTGACATATGCAATGAGAATCCAAATTCCTCTAAGTCATATGTGGTTTATGCATCTTATAATCAAATATTGGGTTATGTCTTGTATAACTCATCAAATTTGATAAGAGATAAAACTACCAATGACTTTTCAAATTCCATTTCAAATTAACTAATTTAAATAATCTTTTCTCAATTTCAGAAAATCACACACTGAAATGGCTTGCAAGTTAATCTTCTCCCTAAACTGGGACATGTATGTTGATGAATTGATCTATAATAATTCAATTCAATTTGGGATGGGGTTACAAACCCTCAAGTTCATTGTTAATGGGGGAGTAGTAGAAGACTTGGTTGCTAAGGATGAAAAGAGCATCACCCTAGTTGAGATTACTGTTGTGTCTGGGATTGACTTCCCCGCTCCTAAGATGGAGGTTGATATCACCCCCTTGCCCACTGTATCCTCTGATAGGGAGGATAAGAAATAAAAGTCTATAGTTATAATCAAACCAATGTCAGTAATTATGATTGAGTCGAGTTCTAGGATCCCCTCCACAAGAAAGAATAAGAGAAAGAACTACCTGTATAGTGTTTAAAAGAAAATCACCAAATCTAAGATGATTGTTGAACTGAAAGCTTTGGGCCAAGTAGATCCTGATGCTATTGAGGAGCTCCCTATTCCTACCTATTCTCTCCTTCTAAAAGGGAGTCATTTCTACCCCCACGCTTCTACCATAAGTGAGGAGGAGTCAGGAGGATAGCCTGCTCTCCACCATGCCCGATGGATTACTCCATCAAAAGAACCCCTAAGGAGAAGGAACTCCAAAGGAGTAGGATATTAAGAAACATCATCCACACCTGTGCTACTCATCAAGGTGGGACAAAGGAATAATACATGAAATACTTGAAGGGGGTAATTTCACATAAATATGAGAAGGAATTCTTAAAAGAAGAGAAAACTAAAGCGAGGATTCTAATACCTTAGCCTATGAGAAATAATAATAAGTATGTAAGATAGCTAGAAACATCTATACTTATGGATGGATACCATTGGGTTCCTTGACTGCCATCTACCAAGGCGGAGGAAATTATTCTAGTTGGATCTAGAAAAGGCCATCATCGAAATGGTAGGCTACCGATCCCTCTTATGAAACATCAATGCTGGCCTCAATCATAGTCAAGCCTCAAGAAGAGAAAAAGATAAGAAACTGGTAGAAGTGAAGGACAAGAGGTACAAATCTCTAGAATAAACTTATGATCCAATGAAGCTTAGTAAGAGTGTGGACCTTCGACCACCTATAGATATCCCTAGGTTCCCTATTCAAGGATGTGAGTGTTCCACCCCACTAGATATAGAAGGCTCAACTCCTTAAGCTCCTCCATCTCCTTTTAAGAAGGATACTCCTCAACCTATTATAGATGCCACCCTTATGATTATTGACCCCTTGAAAGTCAAAGTGGAAGGGATGGTGGCTAGCACAGATCATGAGATAATTTAAGTAGTGGAAGAATCTTATAATTCTGCTGAGGACCTTAAGATATAAAACATTTTGTCTATGTTAGGCGAGCATGATTTTAATGATATGATTGATTATAATGGATACTTGCCCATCGACCCCAAGTCCATTGAGGGAAGATCGGTCGATCAGGTGGCTAAAGAAATCTAGGATATCTTTAAGAAGAAATAGGCCATAGAAGCCTTCAACTTGGATCTGGATGATCTTTTAATGGAAAAACAGGATGTTACTACTGGTAGTATTTACATGGTTGAAACAAAAGTATTGGTAAAAGATGCTTAGCCCATTAGACCTCGGCTAGGTAGAGATATGGATTCAACGGTAGTTGATTCTGATTGGGATATGTTAGTTAGGTTGAGGGACAAGGATGAACATATCAGGCACCTTGAAAAGAAATTTAAGGAAATACAACTAAGGGTAGAGGAAATATAGAGTCAGCTTTCCAAGACACAATAGCCTCAACTTGAGTGGTCATAACCTACAGTATACACAGTGGGTGATCATTACAAAAATTCAAATTTAAACCTAAAAATTTTAGAGTTAATTCCAGTAGTTCCCCTAACACATCAACCATCCCTTCAGTCACTACAATGCTAGCCTACAAGGACATCAAACACATTTTCGAGACCTAAGTAAGGGAGGCTTTAGACCATTCTTAAGGTTTCATGTCTATTCCAAAGGGTAGGCCCTAACTCAAGGAGTATGACTTAGTTCTGTGTCTGAAGGTCTTTGTGCCACATTCGTTTAAATTTTTTAGTTGTATTAAAAATATGACACAAGTCTTGGCCCACTTCCGTGTAAGCTACTTCAATATAGTAGGGTCAGATGCTTTACTATTTTGCCAATTCATTAGTAGTCTCTCTGGAATAACTTTTGAATGGTATGCCAATATGCTGAAAGATTCAGTGAGAACCTTTGCTAAGTTGCAGAGTTTATTCTTAAAGAGATTCTCTAGAGCTCAGATCATATAACAGTGGATGATCTGGTCATTAAGAAGCAAAAGCTGGGAGAGTCTCTGGTTGAGTACATCTTAAGATGGTGAAATCTCTCAATGAAGTGTGAACCCTAGCTGTGAGAGTAACATGTAGTGGAAATTCTCCTCAAGAATATCCACAGGCCTATTACTTTTCTTCTAAAAGGGCTCACAATAAAAATCTTTGAAAATCTACTCAACAAGGTGAAAAACCTGCATGAAGATACTTCTCGGATGCTATACTTAAAGGATTTATCTGATGAGAAGAAAAAAAGCAAGCCTTAGAAGTCTTTTGTAAAGAAGGCATGAATAGTATCCACAGTAGATAAGTGGAAGAAACCAGCTAATAGTCAGTCAAGTGGTCCTCCACCAAAAATAATTAAAAAATAACCATTTTAGGTAACCCCTCAACCTACTAGGGAGCCTTACTCGATATCTTTGAATGAGAGATTGGCCAAAGTCTATCCATTTAAAAGAGAGTCAGTAATAAAGATCTTTAGAAGTCTCTTAAAGAAACTAGATTTTAGATTGCGAGAGGCCAAAATCCGGAAGAGGAAAAAATGAGGGATGATCCCAAATTTTTACCCTACCATCGCATATTGTGCCACACAATCAAGGACTGCCTTACCTTTAAGTATTGGGTTGACAAAAACTATAAACAGAGTAATATCATAATTCCTAAGGAGTATTTGGTAGATCTGAATTAGGAGTCCATCAAAACATTCTCAGGTGAACACTTTAATATTTCTCTATCAATTAATGATAGTTGAGATATTACTCTATCTAAGGCATTTAAAAAGGCAATTAATAAATATTTTCATCTTTCTCAATAGTTGCCGATGAGATCCTAGGGATTGATCATGGAGGTTGAGCTGAAGGCATCGTAGGAGGATGTTAAGATGGTTTCCTCTCTAGTAGTTGTTGGAACTACTATAAATAATAAAAAGAAAAAGAGTGAAATTTTTGTAGAGAGGAAATATATTAATGAGAAATGTATTCAGGTGGTAGATGGTACCATAAAACCCCTATCCCCACTAATGTTATTTAACTTTTACTTTCCCCCATCAAAGGAAAATGGTTAAAAATTAATGAGAAAAGATCATTTTGTGCATATTTTGAAGATTAATAATGAGATAGAAATATAGAATGAATCTTCCATAGAAGAAAATTGGAACTCAATAGAAATCATTCATGGTCTTCAAATACTTAATTCTCTAGATTTGGCCTCTATAATGAGAGATGAATCTGAGACTTATCAGATAGAGACACCTCCAAAGTTAAATTTCAAGGGAGTCCCATCGTGATAGATTTTTCAGATTCAGACTCACCATTAGAAAATGACATTGGATCACCTAAGGAAAACATAGGCCCAACTATAGTTTGTCCTCCTAAGGAGATCATGGAGGTACAACTCTATGGTGGTAAATTCTTACCCCCTAGGCTCCCTCCTCAATGTCTAATGACCTAATTCAAACTGCTCCTCAACAGTCAAATCTTCCTTCCAATCCCGCAGGTCCTGATCGGGATGTCCCAAGGTTGATTCTAACATGTTAGCTCATCTTAAAAAGTTTTCGGTTAAGTTTAGTATCTATGATGCCCTCATTCTCTCAGATGTGATGAGGGAATCTTTAATTAACACACTTGTCGATCTAGAGATTTACTTAGCTCACTTAGTTATGACTTCACAAGATGAAGCTCTGTACTTTAAAGAAATCCTATGGGTAAACTTTTCCAATGAGGATCTACTTATGAGAATTGCCAATCACAATCAACCATTTTACATTACTATAAATATGGGAAATTTTAGATTATCTTGAGTCCTAAATAATCTAGGTGCATCAGCCACCATAATGAATGTAAAGACTCTCGTATACCTTAAAGTGGACACATGTAAGATCACCATTGATAATATGGTTTTACACGGGTTCAATGAGAAAGGTGAGAAGGCTTTAGGTGCAATAACACTTTTGTAGAGATAGAAGTGATGAAAATAGAAGAAAAATTTCACATAATTAATTCACTAACATCTTTCAACTCACTTCTAGGTAGGCCCTATATCCAGGAGTTTAGGATGGTTCTATCTACTCTACACCAATGCCTCAAATTCCAACATGATGGCATCGAATACATTATTAAGGGTGATTTGTAACCATTTTTTATTTATGAGATTAGGATCAATGAAGATGCTACATATTAGGCACCTAAAGGGTCCACTACCTACCCTAAAAGCAAGATCACAATAAAAGAGGAGAATGGAAATGAACAATGCTTAAAAGGAAATAAAAAATCAAAAGGAGAAAAGGAGAAAATCAATGAAAGAAAAGAATCCGATTGTGAAGACAACATCAAGGGCATGATCTTTAGGCCTCCAAACATTTTCCCTCAAAGAGGCAGGAAGATGGCCAAAAGAGCACATGCTCAAGGCCATGCTTCACTTGAAAGAAGAACACCCCTGATGTACATTAATTTAGAGTCAAGTTCAAATGATGACTCAAAATTGTGGGGTGTAAAAATTCCTTTTAATTACCAAAAGATAAATCCTCCTCCAAAATTTGATATCAGTTTAGAAAAAGATAGTAATCTAGATGGTGATACTCCAAAAGTTTAATGTGATGAGCCTGAATTAATTATGTATGAAAATTTGATTAAAAGAATTGAAGCCTTAACCTTAACCCCACTATCTGTAAGCAAGGTTGCAGGGTTAGTAATTAACGACTCTCCTAAATTGGATGTTAAAGTAAAGAAAGTTTAGAAGTTTTTCTTTGGCTCCTCCACCTATAGGAAGGAAGATGATGTAATCCTTGAGGAGACAGATTTCAATTAATTAATGGAACTACCACTTGGATACTTTTTTGTGTGTGTAAGGAATTACGTCTCGAAAAGTCTCACAGTCGGTTAATGGACCAAGGGTTAAGCTAGATACCATGGAACCTCTAGCATACAAAAAATAAAAGAAATTTGAGCAATGATATTAGCTTTTATATCATTAGTTCATTTGACGGCAATGAATTTTGTCTAGTGATAACAAATCATCATTAATCTAAGAAGGTCCCTACAAAAAATGTTGACCCCCTTAATGGGATTTGTTTGGAGACATCAGATGGCCTGGATGAACTTTAAGTTCAGGATACACCCGTTAAATTTTAAGAAGAAATTAAATTGATAGTTGATGAACTCAGAGAAATTAACCTTGGAATAGATGATGACCCTCGCTCTACATTCAATAATTCTTTATTGAGTGAAGATGAATAAAAGGATCTAATTCAACTTCTCTTTGATTTTATGGACTATTTCACCTAGATATATGATGAAATGTCGGGCCTATCCATTGATGTAGTAGTTCATAAACTTGGAATTCTGTATGATGCCATTCTTGTTAAGTAAGCTCTTCGACGCCTGCTTTTAGAATTGAGCAACAAGCCATTTTTGAAATGAAGAAATTGGTCATGGCTAGATTTATTTGAGACGAATAATATCCCTCTTGGGTAGCCAGCTTCATACCTGTTCAAAAGAAAAATTGTTAAATTCAGATCTGTGTTGACTATAGGGATATGTATAAGGCATGTCCCATGAATGAGTTTCCTTTACCAATACCTAAGCTCTTGGTGGATATTGCCTCTTCACTTATCATTTTCTCTTTTATGGATGGCTCATTTGTATATAACTAAATTAAAATGGCCCTAGAAGATGAGAGGAGCAATGCATTCAGAACTACTACAAGGATCTTCTATTATAAGGTGATATTATTTGGTTTAAAAAAATGCTGGTGCAACCTATGAGCAGGTGATTACCTAAATTTTTGATGAATTAATTCATAATCAAGTAGAATGCTACATTGACAATTTGGTCATAAAGAGCAAAGTGAAAGTGGCTCACTTATATGACATAAGAATCATCTTCAAGAGGTTGCACTGCTATGACCTTAAAATGAACCCCTTGAAGTGTGCTTTCGGTGTTACTTTAGGAAAATTTTTGGGCTTTGTAGTGAGGCATTGTGTAATTAAGATTGATCCTTCTAAGATAGAAGCCATCATAAATATGCTACTCCCTAGAAGCCTTACTCTACTAAGGTCCCTTCAAGGTTGGTTGGCGTATATAAGGAGGTTGATTTCTAATCTCTCCAAAAGATGTTAGCCCTTCTCTCTCCTAGCTAAAAAGGATGCCAAATTTATATGGGATGAGAAATGTCAAAGTGCCTTTGATAATATCAAATAGTATCTTACCATGGAAGTAATTTTATGGTCGATTCCTTAGAAAAGCTTATGAAGGAATTTGCTTGTCCTGATGAACACTCCATTTCTATAGAAATTCAGGGTCGTCAGGTCCTAGCTCCTATAGATTTGTAGAACATCAATAAGAAATCTTTCAAAGTCCTATATGCCTCTTCAATAATCAATGAAGAAGTCAATTGGAGATAACTACTTGTTGATTTTCTTTAAGAAGGCAAGCCTCCTCATGATAGGTCCCTTACGAATCAAATCAAGAAATATGCCCTCTTATATGCACTTTTGAACAATACCCTTTACCATCAATAATTTGATCATATGTGGCTACTTTGTTTAGACAAATAAAAGGCCATAAAAATCATGAATGAAGTCCATTCTAGAATATGTGGTGCTCATCAATCAAGTCCTAAGATGAAAATAAAAATTAAAAGATTTGGATATTATTAGCCTATGATAATTGATAATTATATAAATGTTATAAAATGTTGTCATCAATGCCAAGTTTATGGTGTGATTTTACATCAACTGCCAAATGTGTTGCATCACATGATAGCTTCCTGGACCTTCAAGAGTTAGGGCACGAATGTTATCGAGCATATTGACCCTCCTTCTATAAGGTGTTATCGCTTCATTTTAGTTGCAACTGATTATTTCTCCAAGTAGGTAGAAGCAGTTCTCCTACTCTATGTAGCATCATACCATGTCATGAATTTCTTTCATGACCATATCATATATTGATTTGACATATCTCACAGGATTATATCGGGTAATAGGTCTACGTTTAAGTATACAAAAATAAATAATTTTGCAAAATGTCAGAGTAATTATTGGAGATACTCAACAATCTATTATCCATATACTAATGGGTTAATTGAGGCCTTCAACAAAACCCTAGTGTAAATCATTAAAAAGTCCCTAGATAACAAAAAATCCCAGTGAGATGAGAGGTTGGTGGAAGCTTTATGGGTATATTGGATCACTTATAGAATCCCAACACAATCCACTCCATTCATTTTTGTATATTGGTCTGAGGCTATGCTCCCTATAAAAGTATGAATCCCTTCACTAAGGAATGTAATATAGAACCAAATCACAACTAAACAAAATGCACAACTCTGATTAAAAGAGCTCATAAGACTATAAGAGCATCATCTCCAAGTTTAATAGAACTTAGAGTTGTATAAATCCCGAATGATTCAAGCTCATGATAAGTTAGTGAGACCTAGAACCTTCTAATTAGGAGACTTAGTCTTGGTTCCTCGGATGCCTATATTAGCCCACCGAAAGATTAGTGGGAAGTTTAAACCAAAATAGGAAGGACCTTTTATCCTAGATACAGTCTACAAAGGAGTCTCCTATTAGCTAGTTGATTGTAAAGGAAATCACCCAATGCTTCTAGTCAACAGGTGTTTCCTTAAGAAATACAATTCTTAATGTGTTCCAAACTTTAAATCAATGGAAAACCCTCAAGTTTTTAATAAAATTCAATCAAAGTTATCCAAATCTCAAATTCCAATCAAACATTACTGATCCTCTATAATTAGGGGTAAGTCTCCACCTTAGGCTTCCTTTCCATACGATCACCTGCTAGTAGTGGAGCATGCCCTTCTGGGAACCACTTTAGCTTTCTTCTCCCTAAGGTTAGGTGTGAGTCATCATTATTTCTTCCCTTTGGATTAGATCCATTAGTGGTGGAGCATGCCCTTCGTGGCACCACCCTAGTATTAATTCAATCTTGGTTCTCTAAGGTTAGGTTCTCCCTTTCCTTGGAATCAAAATCCCAGATTTAACATTTTCACTATTCCAACGCCAATTTATAAAGTAGAACTTCATTCTACTACACATAATGGGGTCCCTTAGTAGCTCTTTTTTTCATATGAGGTCATCAAGATCTATGTAGACTCCTGTGTGTTGATCTGATGGTTGATAATCATTTAGCTGTAAATCATCCAAAACACAATCTACAATTCAAACATCAGGATGCACCTGTCTATAGTTACCTAGTCTCCATTCAAACTTTAAGCATCCAATCTTCAATTAAAACTCAGTCATATATGCAATCAAATTGAATCTCCCAGTCTTTATCAACCTATAATCACTTGAAGATATAGCCCTACACGATAGCTAGATGACTCAGTACACTGCCCAACTCAGTGCACTGACACCTAGTGACCACCTCTTGATTTCCTTTATCCAATCATCAACAAATACATAATTGATTATCATTGATGTGGATAATTCAAATTCAATTAATCAAATTAAAAATTGCTTTCAAATTTAAAATTCCAAACCATAATTCAAGTTTGAGGGCCCGTGTCTTATAACCCTTATTGGGTGATTTTTCAATCACCACAAAACCAAGTTAAATGACCCTTGATTCATTTTTTATCAATTTAATATTGATTATGCATATTCCTAGGGTCAACCCTTCAAATTTGAGGCCAATTTGGGACCTCTAACACCATAAACATTATTGAAAACCAAAGGCTATAAAACTTTCATATATTTATAACTTATGCCACTAGACCTTCTACCTTGTGAAATTTGACCTTGGGACCTTCCCCAAAACCATTGACTATGTCCAAAACCCTTGTTATGATATGTAAAATATTAAAATTCTCTTTGGTGGACCCATGTTAACCGATAGTTGACAAGGGCCCAAGAGACCAAAATGTCCCTTAGGGACAAAATTGGAAAATTTTCCAAACTTCAACATGGCCAATCCACATCAAGCCATGAAACCTTCTCAAATACATCCTAAACACTTTTAACAATTCTTTGGACTCTAATAATCAAACCAAACTTATTAGACTAAACCTTCCCCTTTGTTTCTAATAGCCTTGGGATAATTGGCATGCATCCAAGCAAGGCCTCAACTCAATCTCAACCATTCATTCAAAAAATATGGGTTAAGGAGGGGGAAAACTTGACCTAAGGGCTCATTTTTCACACATTCTTTAAAACTCTTCTCTCTAGCATGCTCCAGCTCTCCAAACTCCTTCCCTAACTCCTCCAGCTATTTCCCCAGCCATTCCAAACTTTTCTCTATTAAATCCAAGCCTGTAAACATCATTTTGGTGAAGAGAAAGAGTTCTTGAGATTAAAACCTATATTTTTAACAAAATTTTCATTCCAACCAAATATAGCTTGGGGACCCTTCTACAAAGTTAGAGAGGACATCACTAGGTGAAAAAAGAGTCTAAGATCTTCAAAATCCATCTAGTGGCTGGTGAGATATCTTCAATTTTAGCTAAAATTTAAATTTGAAACTACTCAAAATCTATAATGCACAAAGCCTCCAAACTCCAGGCATTGGAAGATTAAGTTTCCATGAGTTTATGTTTCAAATTTGATAGAATTTGGATAAATATTTTAAAAGATATGGGCATTTGAAGTTTCTAGTTCATTTTACACTTATTTGGCTTTAGTTCAATCAGAGCCATCCGATCACATGTTCAGCATGATCGGACGACCCACAATCTAAAGTGCTTAAAGTGTGTGCCGTTGTGTGCCACGTGTCAGCCATATGTTAGGATGGTGAAGCGGCAGCATAATCATTGCCGCCACCAATTCTTGATTGGAATTTAATTTTAAAAAAACAATTTTAATACCTACAACTTTGAAAATTTGCAAAAAATCAATTTTTTACAAAATTTAATGATTTTGGCATCATTGGAAAGGGCTTGAGCCCTAATATTTATTAAAATTAATTGCTTGACATTTTGATTAGCGAATTAATAGATTTTTATGTTTGTTTGAAATTTAATTTTAATAATTTTCTCACTTTTGAGTGGTCAAATTGGACTCATCTTTTTATAAATTTGTTTGGGTATCTTAGATATTCCCTGCATTCTTTGTAGGTCCAAATGTTATATGGACTTTTGTGGTGTGAATTTATAATGTGGTGGATCCATTTTTTGACCCAAAACTTTTAGAATTCATAACTCCCCAAATTGATAGGATATAGTTGTGATTTTTCAATGGTGTGATTGCATATGTGTTATGGTTAGTATAACAAAATTTCAAACCCATTGGAATACTAGTGACCCCTAGGAAATGTAATTAAGGCTAATGCCTAGATGACTTAGAAAATTTCTAGGAAAATCCACGTACACCCAATAGGGGTGAAACTTTGGAACATTGAACTTAGTGAAATTATACACCTTAAGTTCAAATTTTATTGGAATTGGAGCCCCTTAGGTCAGAAAATTAATCAACTTAAAAATCATCCTCTTAAAGGGGCTTAAAACTTCAAAAAGTTGCAATAAATTCAAACTAAATCCAAAAAATTCAAATAATATATGAAACTATTCATAATTCAACCCTCTACCTAGAGAAATTAAAAACCCGAACATGGGAGTTCAATTTTGACCTCAATTTAATATGTAAAGAAAATCAATACTTACTTAAATTAAATAACTAAAAAGTAGTAAAATTACCAAATAAATTCAAAACCCTTGAAAACACTCCTATAGGTCATCCTTAACCTTTGGGAGTGATTTTAAGGAGTTTGTAGTGAGTTAGTTAGAAAATCAACAAAACCTTCTTAATTAAGTAATTAATTAATTTAATTAAATACCAAGATTTTGAATATTCATAATCAATTCCAGAAAATTTAAAGTTGTGGAAACTTAAAGGCATTGGACTCCTTTAAGGTCTAATATTTATTAAAAATATCAAAATTTTAGAAATAAGTCAAAATAAAAAAGTTAACACATTGATTAACTTTAGTTCAAAATTACATCAAAACATTGAAAAATCATAACTTAATTAAGAAAAATCCAAATCCAACAAACTTAGTGTCATTTTTCTCAACTTAGAGTATAATATTTATGAAAAATATTAAAACTCTAGAATTCAATCTAAATTAAAAAGTCAAAATTGGACCCCTATATTTAATGAATTAAAATAATTCATAAAATCAAAAATTCACAAATGATCAAGATTCCAACAAACATTAATCTAACTAGTAAAGTCAAACAACCAACCCCAAAATATATACAAACACTCCATTGATGAAGTTTTTAGGATGGGCTAACATGAGATGTGGGCCTACATACCCTGAGGAGGCCTTATTCCTCAAGTCCACTGTGAGAACACCATGAACGGATTCAATGGAGTGTAAAACCATAAAAATCAATTAATTATTAATTACATAACTAAAATTAAATCATTAACACAACTATATGGTGGTTTTATGTGGATTTCATTGCATGCTTGTTATAATGAGTTAATTGATGTGATGCCTTATGATGTGTTAATTTTATTATACTATCTATAAATTAATGTGATGGGTGTTAGATTAATCCTTGGTTAGGAATGATCTTGTAGCTCATAGGATTTTTTACAAGCGGCTATGCTCATGCACGACCATAATTAAGAAGGCTAAATTAAAATTTAACTCACAAACATTCTATAGGTGCTAAATATGCTAAGACCCCCTTGAAATAAAAGAGCATGGCCTAGTGTGATTATCCTCTAATTTGTGAATTTTGATGATATAACTACTTGGGATGATTTTGATGATTTTAATTATAATTATCTAGGATAACCATGGAGGTTATTTTAGGGTCCTTTTTAATTATATATATAATTTAAAACCCAAAGTGTTGTGAAAGTCAATTTTAAATGGGATATTACCCATCCAATATGAAGTCCAAAGAGAATAGAAACATTCCTTAGAGGAGAGTTCCTTTTATTTAGGGATTCAAATTAGTATGATTTGTAAAACCAAAGAGGAATGAAACACCCATTCTTGGAGGAGTTCTTTCCATTTAGATACTTGGACCCGATGAATCCAAGGAGCTCGTATAATGGAGGAGGATGAAGAAATTAAGACTTCAGAAAAAAAATATCCCATTTTAAATTTACTTGCATCCTATTTAGGATTAGAATTTGGGTTGCTATTAGTGACACCAGCCATTTTTAATTTATGTAGATCCTGGGTCGTAATTAAGTGGCATTTACCCCATGGACTTTTACACTTATTTGATTTATTTTAATTATATAATTTGATTGATTTGTTTATTTCAGCAGAGTATGACTTTCATAATCTCAATAGGTTTCTTACTCTAGCATGCCATTTTTTCTTTAGCCTTGATACTTTTAGGCTACTTAAGGACTAAAATTTTTCTACTTATAACTAAATAAAATATTTAGGCCAACATAGAAACTTAAATAATTTTAAGAAGTAATCTTAGGTTCGGTGAGGGTCTCATACATGCATATTGAATATTCCCTTCCTTGTTAGGCTCCTCCATTCTTGTGGGTTGTGGCAAACTACCTAGCCTATTAGGGAACAACTTTGTCTAAGGTATGTTATACAATCTCTAGGGAGAAACCTATTTTCTAAGCTAAGTTTTAAAACTGTTTCATATCTTTTATGTATACAAGGTCAATCAACATGCATTAAATTAAAAATTAATTAAATAATTAAAATTTTAATTACACTCAAGCATAATCACCATACATAAGTAAACATGATAATTAGGATATTCTCTAGATGTTGGTCCCAATTCCTTAAAATTTAAAGAATAATTTTACCCTCATAAAAGATAAGACTCATGGTTTTTAAGTATTAGGTGGTTAGATGGCTGGCCAATCTAGGCCAGGATAAGTCCAAATTTGTATTACATTTGTGAGGTTCGGACCACTATGGTTTAGTGCCAAAAAAAATTTAGGGTCTGGGGCGGCCTTGAAGTCATAAGACCCAACCTTCGGGAATATAATACCAATATTCTAATAAATTAACAACTCAAATTAAAATCTTTTTTTATCCAAAATTTAAACCCAATACATAGGATGGAATGGGATATTTTTAAATTATTTTAGAATCCCAAAGTGTCTCCTACTCCTCCTCCATTGACCTCATAGTAAGTGTTCAAAATTTGATCTAATCCTATTTAGAATTCAAACCTCACTCCTTTGATATCACTCCTTAAAATCTCAAAAATAAAATTTCTACCATTATTTTAATCTAGAGTATTCGTAGGAAACTCAAGCTTCCTACGATGTAATTAACTAGGAAAGCTTGCCTTCCTAGGAGATTTAAGACCCTAGTTTAATTGAAAAATCAATTAATTCTCTTTATAAAAATCAAAATTAAAGATATCATTATCATCATATTGAAATGATTGATAATAAATGATACTTTCTTTCCTTAGGGAGATATATTATTTATTATCATGATTTTGATTATGAAATTAAAGTTAACTCATTTAGATTATCCTAGCTAAATATTTGATCAAACATCATCTTGACCCTTTGGGGTCATATATAGTTTGACCAAGTATTTCCCTATCTTGGTTGGATTACATCAAGGATCAGCCTTAAGCCCATATCATTTTGCTTTAGTCATGGATGTTCTCACTAGAAATTTGCAAGAGGATGTACCTCGGTGTATAATTTTTGCTGATGATATTTTCTTGTTGATAAGACTAGAGAGGGAGTTAAAGGTAAACTAGAATTGTTGAGGTCAACCTTAGAGTCTAAAGGTTTTCGATTGAGTAGATCTAAAATGGAATATATAGAGTGTAATTTTAGTAATAATAGACCTAGTGAAGGGATTGTGACTTTGGGTGATCAAGTCATTAATAAGAGTACACATTTTAGATATCTTGGATCTATTGTTCAGAGTGATGGTGAAATAGATAGGGATATTATAGCAGAATCCAAGTTGGACGGTTGAAGTGGAGGAATGCTTCGGGCTTATTATGTGATAGAAAAGTACCCCTCAAACTTAAGCGAAAATTTTATAATATGGTGGTGAGACCTGCAACGCTTTATGGTACTGAATGTTGGCAAATAAAAGAGAAGCATAATTCTAAGTTAAGTGTTGTAGAGATGAGGATGCTTTGGTGGATGAGTGGCTTTACCCTTGGAGATAGGATACAAAATGAGCATATTTGTGAAAAGGTTGGAGTAGATCCAGTGGAAGATAAGATTAGAGAGAGTCGCCTTAGATGGTTTGGTCACATAAAATGGTGGCCTCCCGATGACCCGGTTAGGAAAGTAGAGGTCTTAGATTTGACTTATATTAAGAAAGGTAGTGGTAGACCTAAAAAGACTTGGTTAGAAAATATTAGAAATGATCATTCTTTATTAGACTTAAATGAGAATTTGACTTTTAACACGACACAATGGAGAAAAAGGATTCATGTAGCCGACCCCATGTAGTGGGATAAAGGCTTGATGTTATTTATGTTGTTGTTGTAGCCTCATTTCTTTTAGTGGAATGGCCCCTAAAATGACTGGCAAGATGATATCTTATTCATCCTATTGTAAGCATAGGTTCATTTCTGCTAAAGCTGAGGGAAGATTTGTTGACTTTGTGGTGACCAAACAACTCATCCCTAAGTGTGGTTTGCAAAGCCCTGATCTTCTTATCTTGTAGACTATAGTGAGTTAGGGTTGGGAGAAATTCTTTGTGGAACCTTATACTACAATACTGAATGTGGTTGGGATGGTTTTTATAAATACGAAGGAGGTGGTTGATAATTAGTGTTATGTGAGAGGTAAGTGAATACCCTTTCACTCTATTGCTATTAACCACCTATATAAGTTAAAGGATTTCAAGTATGATGAGTGTACTGCCTTTTTTGGGACTCTGATAAACCTTGAGGAAATTTTATGAGTGTTGTGTGGTCCTAATAGTGGAGCCCTTTGGAACAAAATGGAGAATAAAACCATTAACTTCCAAGCCTCTTTCTTACTCAAACATGCAAAGCTTAGCACTGTTTTATTTTTACCCACTTTTACCTTGAAGGAACGTTAGTGATGTTACCCAGGAGCATATTATTTTGAACTACGACATTCAGGTTGGGTCCTCTATTGATGTAGGAAAATTAATTTATTCATATTTAACCTATATTATTAGAGGCACTACTTCTATAGGTTTGGGGCGCCCCTCTCTTGTTTATGTTTTATATGTTAATGCTAGTGTTAAGGGAGATTTATTTGATGTGTAGTTTTTCCCCATATCAGCTTTAAATAAAAGAAAAATCTTAAGTTCTAAGCAAGCAAAAGGAGGTGATGATGAGGGAGGGTCTGGTGATTCTAGATCTTCTAGAAGGGGTAGTAGTAGTAGGAGTCCTATGACTCCTAAGACTATAGGTGAGCAGGTGATAGATCTTTGAACTCAAATGGATGGAGTTCTTATTTTTTGTGAGGAATCCAAAGATTGACAATTTGAGATGAAGATGAGGATGGTTCACACTATAAATCAGCAGGAGAAGAATTATAAATATAATGCTAATTTTAATGAAGCTCTTATTGGGATGTTTTGGAGCAATCCATTTATGGAGCATCCTGACTAGCTTTAGTTTCCTTTTATGCTTGTTTATAATTCATTTGTTTGGCAGCCTAGCAAGAAATGTTATGATGATGATGATAAGGAGGATCCACACTTTGATGGTTAGGAGTCTTTGCATTTCCTGGTTTAAAGGAGAGAGAGAGAGAGAGAGAGAGAGAGAGTAGTGTGTGTGTATGTTGACAGAGTAGTTATTTTTTCTACTTTGTGTTGTAGCATGTTTTTCTTTATTATGTTTATTTCTTTTCCTTCAGAGAGAGCCCAGTTTTTTGACACTTGCTAGTATGATGATTTGTTCTTCTGATTGTATTGGTGATGGCCATGAGGGCTAGTATGATTGATGTAAGGGAATAATTCAATAGGCATTAGTTATCTTTGTTTGCTACATTTATTGTATATTTGTCTTTAAGCTTTTTATCATTCATAAGCAAGCATATATTTTTTTTTCTTAGTTAATATTAGTACCCTCTAGATGTTTTGTATTTATTTTACATCTCATTAATTTTCCTATGTTCAAATTGTTGTATATTGTCCTTTACAGTTATTTGTACTTGATTTCTTTTTTAGGCAAAATAAAATTATAATTAAAAAATTACATAAAGTTAAGATAATAATAAAACTCTATATTATAGTATGAATGAACATTGCATAATAATTCAAACTTTGAAAACCCTAATATTTAACTAATCTAGATCATTTAAGTTATTGACTTATCTTTTGATTAAGAAACTATACATTAATTTATATCACAACTAAATTGAAAATGAATAAGTAAATTTAAGGATTAGATATAAGCTATTTAAATAAGGGAAATCATAGTTACTAAATCCTTACATTAATTCAAGAGGATTACAAGAGAAGAAAAGCAAAAACTGATATTCAAAATCATTATGTACTTCACAAAAGAAAGAAAGGAGTGTGAAAAGAGCAAAATTAAATTGATTCCAAATGAAAAAGATAATTATATTAAAAAATTGATATCAATGGTAGCTAGATTTTAATTGGATTCTACTTTATAACTAAAAAAGAGAAAAGATAAGTAATCTAGTATATGTGATAGTGCACTTATGAATTCCCTATTTAAAATATGAGTGAAGAATTCCTATGTTAGGTTATTCATTTTTTATTCAGAAGTCAATCTATTATTTTTAAAGATAGTGGATAAATTTAAATTAAGCAATAACAAGATTGAATGATTAGGATAAATATTATATATTTTTCAAATCAAAATTATAACTTCTTCTTTCCAAATTACTTCTAGACAATGCTGTATTACTTTGGCTTTTAAGGCAATCAAGCAATGAATATAAGTGTTTCTTGAGGACAAGCAAGAGTTTAAGCTGAGGAGAATTTGATAATTATAAATTATGTAGTATTTTTTTATGTTAAATATAATAAAAATGTGTTAATTTAGTTATATTTATATAAGAAAAATTCAAATTTATAAGTGTTGAGTAGCACCACAGTGCCGACAAGTTTCACTCCACATCGTCGTATCGATAAAAGCTAAAGCATCAATTTTAACTTGATAGTGCTAATTTCAACATGATGATGCCAATTTTAATGTGACGGTGCTAACCTTCTCTATTTGCAAGCATCATAGCATCACAAACTTTAGCACCAAAGCATATAACAACACTGTTGCACCCAAATCAACATCATAGTATTGGGTGCCTTGAGAAAATTCAATTTAGGAGAGCTAGAATTTTTAACACCAATGCATAAAAAAGTCATTCCAAGTGCCACAATGCTCACATTTCATAGTGTTGTGGTGGAGTAGTAATAACTATTATGAGGCACCCCAACTTAGTAAAGATACACACCAATTCAAGTGGTAACCATGCCACATCACTTAGCACCGCAATGGAGCTAACATTCCAACATCGAGGCACTATTTCACTTTTCACCATCGTAGCGACACCCTGTCCAATGTTGTGGCACTCAAATTCATGCATATACTTATTATAAATAGAAGTCAGTTCTTTTATTTGTGGAGTTCTATTTCTCGAGTGTAAATGAGTACTTTTGGAATATATTTCTTTAGTACCCCGTTAGAGTAAAATCTAAGGGACGCAAGGGTAGTGTAAGATACAATCTTTAAAGAGACTAGCTTATGTTTGTTTAAGAAACTCTGTAAGTGGAGGGAAAAAGAGTGAAGATTAGAAACTTAAATCCATTCTAAGTATTAACTTCTTGCTACTCTCTTATAATTTATTCTTCTATGAATAAAATGAATATGAGTTTGTTTGTTATTTATTCCATGCCTAGCTAGATCTTTTATTTTAGGCCTATGATTTAAAGAATATAATAAGCATTAACATATATTCTTATTCTTTAATGAATATAATGATATCTTCAATATTTCCCATTCTTCATTTAATACATACAATGGCCATTTGTGTAGTTAAAAACTAGTGTGATGTATAGCCTTGACGAAGGAATGCAGAATAATTAGGAAAATTGAAAAGGAATATTGTCTTGCCTAAAATAGTTTGTTTGAATATTTTAGGTTTTATGGAGATAGTAAAATTGTAGGAAGACTAACCATCTTTCTTTTCACTCCTACAAGCTCTATAGAGATCTAGGGATACACCTGCTCTGATTCACATCTACAATTTGGATTCTCATTAGAAAAATATATTAATTACATTCATCAGTCCAAAACATTTTTATCAAAATAGTATCAACTATTTTACTTATTTTCATTAAATGGTAGGAACTCTAAAACCTCATTTTTATTTTAGTTGGATAAATTCTTGCATTTGGAGTAAGCTATAGTAGTTTTGATTGCAGTATAGTATATCACTTTCTTGTGGGTTTGACACTCTTTTTTATCACTTTATTACTTGATTCGACATGGATACTTGCATAAATTAGTGGGTTGTTTTAAATTTTTATATCAAAGAAAATCTACACATATTTCAAATTCAATGAATTTTGTATTAGCTCACCATTATATTATCTCATTAAATGCAACATAGCCACCCCATCTGATAGCCATCTAATGTATTATAATTATTATGTTTACATTTTAATGATGAGTTTATTTTTAGTACACATTAAAATGTTAGTAGCTTTGTGATTTGTTTTTTATTTTATAGTTTAATTGGAAGAAAATTTTGAATAATTATTAAAACTTAGATTTTGTGGTTTACCTATTATAAGCCAACACGATAGAACCTATCTAATCTATGGATCTTATTGGGTTAGGTTGTGACACTAGAGCAGGTCTAGGTGATCTATAGTGTTACAATCTTGAGTATATGTTTTGAAGTTCATAAATACTATGGGAGTTTGCTCAGTTTTCCTACTTGTCATTATTCCATATATTTTTGTGTGTACTAACATTTTAAGTATAACATACACCAAGCAAGACTAAAGAATCAAAGCTCAAGATTGGGTAGTATAGGACTGATGTTTCACAAGAGTTTTTACTTTTATCTTTTCTTGAGTCAATGTATTGTAAATGGTGTATGTTAGCTTAGCAACCGTGTACACATACAAAGGTAGAGTGAAAACAAAAATATTTTAATTTTTTTATAAATTATACTATACAACCTTGATCGTACTTAATAATTTGTTGAAATATAAATTAATTAAAATATTTTATTTCAAATAAAAATATAATTTGGAGTATAACTAATCATATAGTATGAATACCACATCGTACTGGACAATTAGTTATAATCTGATACCCTACCATCAAATCTAACTTAATTAAAATAGGCAAATTTAAAATTTGAAATTTGAACTATTTATATTGTATAAATCATTTCGTAATGTACAATCTTTTAAGTAATTGCCAAATTAAGTTTGTTAATTAAGTAATCAAATTAGATCTGATTAATTACAGATCATACTATACGATACATATGTCGTATTGTATGAGTCACCTAAGGAGTCTCCAGATGAATTTTGGTTCATCTAGTACAATCCAAAAAATGTATTGTATTAATCACCTAAGAGTTCTCTGGATGATTTTTGTTCATCCTATACTATTTACTCTTGAATTAAACTAATTATATCATACTACTGTTCATTTATATAGTACGATCAGCTAAAGAACTTTAACCGATCATCTTATATGCTATTAATCATATAGTACTATAGAAAGAGAATCATACTAATCATATTGTAAGATCTATAGATCATAATGTACGAATAAAGATGGCTATTAAAATTAGGGTTATCTTAGACTCTCTTATTTAAACATCTCTAATTTCATTTCATTTAGAGGGGTTTATCGCAGTCAAGGTGGTTATTTCTTTTATAAGAGAGAGGTGTTGTTGAGAGAGAAGAAGAATAGTCTTATAGGATCAAAGAGTGTGTGAGAGAGGGTCTATAAATGGTTTCTCTAGCCAACATACATCTTCTTCCTCTATGTGTCAAAACTTTACTTAGGGAAACTTTTAAAAGAACCTCTTGGAGCCAAATGGACACCAAAAACTCTATCGCATCGTTCGTGAAAGGGATTCAACTACTCCACCGCATTGTTGGTGAATGGGGTTCAGCTTGTCTGCGGTACCCAAAAATGGTGCCTCAATGCTTAAGAGTTTAGTTTCTTTTTACTTAACGGGTTTCATAATCTCCCCCACTTAAGTAACTGACATCCCCGTTAGCATCTTTATCCCAAAATCATCCACCATGTAGATAGGATTCTAGTGGTGGCCATATAAGTTCATGTGGTGACTCCTGCCACTTAGCACTTTGTCCCATATAGGGTTTGAGATGAGGCTCCCATGGCGTAGCACTTTATCTTATATGACACTTAGTTCCCATCTTCTAGTTGGTGTATTATTTTGAAATAATTTGTAACAGTCAAAACTCGTAACTCTTAACTATCAAAATATTATCCGCTTTGGCTAGAGGGATTCATGATTTTGTCCTATTGGTGGAACATCTCAGGAGGTCAACCATCCCATGATTTCTATTAGATGAGCACACTTTTATAGAGTTTCTTAATGAAATTTCAATCATTATACCAAAAGTCACCTCGATGTTTAAGAGTTTAGCTTATTTTTACTTAAGGGGATTCACATATACTAGGTTTACTATAATTGTAACCTTATTGCATGCTTTAGGTAGAGAACATTCAAATTCTGAAAAGGCTAATAAGATTTTACTTTGTTTCCCTAATAGTTTTAATGTTATAGTCATTATTATTTTTAGGTCTAAATATTTAAATGTATACTCTATTAAAAACTTAATGGGATCTCTCATTGCTTATGAGCAAAATGTGAGCCAAAGACTATTAGAAATAGTTGACAAGAGAAAAGAAAAGATCATGGCATTGAAGGCTAATGAAATGGATAGCAATAGCTCAAGAGCTGTTGAGAACAATGACATAGCCTTGATGACTTGACCTTTTAAGAGCTTCATGAAGCAAAAATAAAAGCAGTACCATGACATAAGTAAAGGTAAAATAGGTAAATTTAACAAAGTTTCTTCTGAAGCTATTTTCTTTAAATGAAGGAACCCTAGACATCTGATGTTTGATTGCCTCAACCACAGGAACCACCCTATAAAGGAGAACGGTGAGGATAAGAGAAATGCAAAAAGGTCAAAATAAAGAACACAAAAGGCTTTTTTGGTTGACTTAGCATAGGACACATTTTGACCTCATTTTTGTCATGAGGTTAACCACACTCATTCAATCAAATCCAAAACCACAATCAAATTCAATATTCTAAACCAAAATTAAAAGTCAAAGGTCCATGTCCTATCACCCTTTTTAGGTGATTTTTAAATTATTCTTATTACAAATTTGGGCCCAAGTACTATGATTTTGATGATAAAAAATATTATTATTTATTTACTACTATTATTATTACATATCTATTTTGTTTTTCCTGCTTACTATCCTTTCCGATCCACAAGCTCACTTGCAATGCCAATCAGCTCAAGATTAGATAGACTAGGGTTGATTCTATCTGTAATTTCAATTTCAATATACTTTTTACCTTTCTTAAGTCAAGTCATGTATCTGGTGGACCCCAAGCTAAGTAACCTTGCACACACACACTCAAGGGAGTGGGTTCGTAAGTTAGAGAAATTTTCTTATTTTTGACCTATTCATACATGATGATTTATATCATATTGGATGATTAGTTAAAAATAGAAAACCCAAATTAGGGCATCCATGTTAATTAAAAGATTAAACTAATCATATTGTATGATATGGTTCATATAGAAAGATCAGTTCGGATTGTGAAAATTAGCCGCCAATCATAATTTAGGCAATATTTAAATTTTCAAATTTTGTATATATCGTACTGGACGATCTTTATCATCTTGGACGATATATGACAATCTTGCCTAAATTAATCCTATAATTAGAAGAGTAATTATGATAAAATTTGATTCGATCTGATTATACTGGATAATAGATAACAAGCATGGGATGATAAGGGATTGCCACAGTAACTAATCGTCTAGTATGATTGACCACTTTCATACCAGATGATAGAGAAGTGCATGGGACAATAAAGCATCATTGAGTATCATATTAGCCATTTAATATTTTTATACTAATCATCTGGGATGATTATAATCATTTGGGATGATCAGTCTATTTCTCTTGAGCTAATCGTATAGGGCTATGCAACTTATACTGGATGAATTGGTATTTTTGGACTAATCGTACAGGACGATCATACAATTTTATTAAACAATCAGTGACACCATACTAAAAATTAGGGCATTTTTTGAATGCGCTCTATTTAAGCTCTCTTATTACCCTTGAGATAATCTTTTGCTATTTAGTCTTATTGAGAGAGAGCTAGAGAAGGGAGGGAGAGAGAGAAATTTTTGTGAGGGGGAGTTGTGAGGGATCCACGAAGGTTGCTCCAAGCAAGGTTTCCATCATCTTTATCAAGCTACTTTTCTAGTTCCTTCATGGCTCTGGGAAGATCTTTATCATCATTAGATCTAAGTTCTCTACCAACTCCATGAGGGAGTAAAAGGATTTCAAGGTTCTCTGCCTACTCTAGGAGGGAGTAAAAGATTTTCCAAGGTTCTCTACCCACTCCACGAGGGAGTAAAAGGATTTTCAGGTTCTCTGCCCACTTTAGGAGGGAGTAAAAGGATTCAAGATACTCTACCTCATCGGGTCGGTGGGAAGATTTTTCTGGTGTGTTCTTTGTGATTATTTTTCTCCATTTACTTTTTGCATTTTTTATGTATTGATCTTTATTTGAAATCTCTGAATTTTATGTTATTGTGAAATGGATCTGCTTCCGCATCAAGGGGTTTTAAATTTCTTATTTTGTTAAAGATTTTTTAAAATAACAAATTCACCCCCTCTTGGTTAGCCTTAGGACTAGTTCTTTAAGGTTTAACAACTCTCATAAACTTTCAAATGGTATCAAAGATGAATTAAGTTTTAAAAAGCTTTTGAAAAAAAGATCAATGGCTAATTTTGATAATCGTAATACTGCGAAAGGATATTTAATTACATGATCACCTTTATTTGATAATATTCCTTTTAATTTTGGAAATGTGCATGTCACCTTTTTAATTGATTATCGCATGTGGATGTTAGTTCAAGAATGATATTTTACACCTTTTAGATTAGTAAATAGTGCTAAACTAAAATTTCTTTTACTGAATGGACTACTAATGATAGAGATCTAGCACAATTGAATGCTAAGTGTTTGAACTATTTTTTATGTGCCTTAAAATCTAAAGATTTTATGCATGTTTACACTTATTCTACTCGCAAGAAAATTTGGTACAAACTATGCATAACATATGAAGGTACAAATGAAGTTAAACAATCTATGATGAATATTTTACTCCATGATTATGAACTATTTTTCATGAAATCTAGTGAATCTATTTCTGAAATGTATACTAAGTTTACACAAATTTTTATATCCCTGCAGGCCTTAGGAAGAGAACTCACAAATTATGAAAAATTTAACATGATTCTGAGATGTTTATCTGCTTCATTTGATGCAAAAATTACTTTCATTACTAAATCTAAGGATCTAAATGTTTATTCAATTGATAACTTACTTGGATCATTCATTATTTATGAGTAAGGAGTGAACAAAAGGCAGCTAGATGCAGGTGAGAAGAAAAAGGAGAAAACTGTAGCCTTAAAGGCTAATGATTCTGACACTGATTCTTCTAGTTCTAAAAAAGATGACATTGCTTTAATAAGTAGGAATTGAAGAGCTTCTTAAGGAAAAAGCAAAAGCATCATCAGAAATGGAATAAGAGTAAGAATAATAAAAATTTTAAAATTTTCTCTGATGTTATTTATTTTGAATGTAGAAATCTAAGGCATCTAAATTCTGATTGCCTAACTCTTAGAGCTCACCCAAGCAAGTAAAAGGGTGAAGGAAAACCTAAGTTCAAGAAGGGCAAATAAAGTACCCAAAAGGCTTTTTGGGCTGACTTAGCATCAGACTCCTCTAAAACTGAAGCAGAAGAGGAGGTAACAAACCTGTGCTTAATGGCTGATGATCATCTTGATTCCTTTGATCAAGAAGAGGTATGTGAGCTTACCTATGACCAATTACTTGAAGTTTTTAAAAAAATTCATTATTCATATAGGAATCTCAAGAAATAATATGCTAGGCTCAATATTGATTTTTTATATCTATAAAAAGAGCATGAAATCCTAAGGAAAGATCATTCCACTCTGGATAACAATCACATGACGTTATTAGATGAATTTAACTCTTTGAATAAAAAGCATCTTGATTTAACTAAAGAGCATGATTCCTTGAAAATATTATATGTTGAATTAGAAAATGCATATAAGAACTTAAATACTCTTGCATCTGATTTAGATAGTAGGGAGCATGCATTAAAAATAGAGAATTCAATTCTTGGAAGTGCAAATAAGTATTTAGAAGCTAAATTAGCTGCTTTTAAGGAAAATAAAAACCAACTAAATTGGAAGAGTTTCATAATTCATCAATAAACCATGCATCATTCAAACCTAGGAAGAGGCACCATAACCCACATAGATTAGTAAACCCTTTTTCTAGTGTTAGATATTTTTCTTGTGGCATGCTATGACATATCTCCCACACTTGCACTATCCACCATAGAACATATTTGGTGTGGAGACCAAAATTGTAAAATTCATAACATAGCATGTAAGCATTTCATCCCACATTCCATAAGGTGGAACCCAAACTTCTTTGGGTCCCCAAATTCGACATTTGATGATATTATAGGGGTTCACTCATAAAAGGCCTCATGAGAGCATATGGTACCTTAACAACGGATGTTTAAAGCACATGATTGGAGATCCAAATCTACTCATTTCACTGGAGAATAGGGCAGGAGATAAGGTGACATTTGGAGATAGCACCACCAGGAGAGTAGTGGGCTCAGGTATAATTGGAAATTAAAATAATTTAATCATTGAAATTATTTTACTTATAGAAGACTTGAAACACAATTTGCTCAATATCAGCCAGCTCTGTGATAAAGGCTTCAGTATAAAATTTCGTAACCAACTAAATAATAAGCTTAAATAGGAAATTTTTTTTGTAGGGAAGGAGACTCAATAATATTTACATGCTTAATTTAAATTGCATTGAATCTTGCACTATTTTTTGCTTAAAAATTATTGCTAATGAGTCCTGGTTATGTCATTAAAGATTGTGTCATACAAGCATAAAAATCCTTAGAAAAATCACCCAAAAAGACCAAGTGAGAGGAATTCCCAAACTAGAGTTCACAAAGGATCACCTGTGTGATGCCTGTCAATTAGGGATATAAGTCAAATCCTCCTTTCCCTAAATCAAAGACATTATTATTAGCAAACCCTTAGAAGTCCTTCACATGGATCTCTTTGGACCTGTAAGCACTGCAAGCTTAGGAGGGAAAGTCTTTGGTTATGTAATTATTGATGATTATTTGAGGTTTATTTGGGTTAGATTCCTATCTCATAAAAGTGAATCATTCGAGGAGTTCAAATTTTTTTCCACTTGGATTCAGAGGAAACTAGGTTATGAAATCTTAAGCATTTACAGTGACCATGATGGATAATTTGAGAATAAAAAATTTGAATCTTACTGTAAGGAGTAAGAGAAAGATCATAACTTTTCAGCTCCTAGGAACCCTGAGAAGAATGGGGTAGCTGAAAGAAAGAATAGGACCCTGGTAGAAGCCGCTAGAGCCATGTTAGCTAAATACTCACTTCCTAAATACTTCTGGGCAAAAGTGATGAATACAGTCTATTATATTCTAAATAGGGTTAATCTTAGATCCTAGCTGAATAAGACACCCGATGAAATTCTTAAGGGTAGGGCACCCAACCTCTCTCACCTTCATGTCTTTGGATGTAAAGTGTTCATTCTGAATAATGGGAAGTTTCAACTAGAAAATTTTGACCTAAAATCTGATAAAGGAGTGTTCCTAGGTTACTCAAATGTTAGAAAATCCTATATAATCTTTAATAAAAGGACAGTGGTAGTAGATGAGTCCACTCATATTATTTTTGATGAATTTGATAATTTTGGAGGGTCTTGGGTGGAAGAAGAAGTAGTAGAAGTCACCCAAGGAGTAGAATCTGCAAATCTAGAGGAAAGGGTAGACCTGAAAGTACACTACCTAGATATTAGAGATATTCATCAAGACATCCTAAAGAATTGATCTTGGGGACCCATCTGAAGGTGTTAGAACTAGGCACGGACTTAGAAAAGAAGTTAAATAATTTGCCTTTATCTTAATGGCTGAACCTACTAATATAAATCAAGCCCTATCTATTGAATTATAGATCCTAGCCATGCAAGAAGAGTTAAACCAATTTGTGAGGAATGATGTTTAGGAGCTCGTTGAAAGACCTAAGGATAAGAGTGTGGTTGAAACTAAATAGGTTTTAAAAAATAAAATGAATAATTCTGGTGTGGTGGTCAGAAATAAGGCAAGATTAGTGGCCAAGGGGTATAACCAAATCAAAGGAGTTAACTTTGAAGAGACCTTTGCCCTTCTAGCTAGATTAGAAGCCATTGGGGTGCTACTAGCTTCAACTATTTTAAGGGATTCAAACTATACCAAATGGATGTTAAGAGTGCCCTTCTAAATGAGGTAATAAAAGAAGATGTGTATGTCGACCAACCCCCAGGTTTTAAAAATTCATAATTTCCTAATCATGTGTTTAAATTAAAAAAGGCATTATAGGGACTGAAGTGAGCACCAAGGGCATGGTATGAAAGGCTAAGCACTTTCCCACTAGAAAGAACATTTGTTAAAGGGAGCATAGACACCACCATATTTATGAAAAAGGTAGGAGATGAGCTATTAATTATCCAAATTTATATTGATGATATTCTATTTGGATATTCTAATAAAAATTTTTGTGATAATTTTAAAAAATGATGAGTAATGAGTTTGAAATGAGTATAATGGGAGAATTGACCTACTTCCTTGGATTTAGCATTAGGCAGAAGGATGATAAAACTTTTCTTAGTTAATAAAAATACATTAAGGACATCCTTAAGAAATATGAAATGGATAAAGCCAAGGCAATCAACACACCCATGAGTTCCACTATTCAATTAGATAAGGATTTAAATGGAAAATTTATTGATCAAAAGAAATACAGAGCAATAATTGGATCACTTCTTTACTTGACTGCTAGCAGACCTAATATTATATTTAGTATTTATCTTTATGCTAGATTTTAGGCTGATCCAAAAAAGTCCCACTTGACTTCTGTTAAGAGAATCTTTAGATATCTCTCAGGAACCCAAGACTTAGGAATCTGATATCCTAAGCATAGCACCTCTTTTGAAATCATAAGATATTCTGATTCAAATTTTATAGGATATCGAGTTGATCAAAAAAGTACTTCTAAAATATGTCAATTCACAGGACAGTCCTTAGTCTCCTAGTCTGGTAGAAAATAGAACTTAGTTGCACTGTCCATTTTTGAAGCTAAATACATAGCCTTAAGAAGTTCTGTGGCCAAAGTCCTTTGGTTGAAATAACAAATTTTTAATTTAGGATTACCTATAGGCACAATTTCAATCTTATGTGATAACACTAGTGCCATATACATTTCAAAAAATCTAATTCAACACTCTACGTCCAAACACATTGACATAAGGCACCACTTCATTAGGGATAATGTAACCAAAGGAGACATAGAGCTACATCATGTAGCCACTGAAACCAATTTGCTAATATCTTTACAAAACCATTGGCCTTTGAAACATTTAGCATCTTAAGAACTAGATTAGGTGTCTGATATTCATGCTTGTAGGGCGAAACTCATAACAAATGGGCAGCAAAAGAAGATAGGGAAATTATGTTTTTTGTCTAGAGTTAAAAAATATACTTGTCTTCATTTCGGCTGCTCTGCTAGGGCTTTGACCTAGCTTTCCTTCGCATTGGCCGGGCCGCTCTCCGATGAGGCTGGCTTTCTACTCATTTCCTGGGAAGTTTTTCTCCTCTTTGCTGGTTTTATTTTGTTTTTTCGGTGGTTTTTCTTCCTCTGGCGCGTGCCGGGATGGCACCGAATCTTTGCGACCCTGGTTTTTTAGCAGGTTCGCCTTCTTCGCACTCATTTTTGGAAGTCCTTTTGGGTTCTTCTCTCTGATTTGATTTTCCTGAACATGGGGTATCCTCCTTTTGTGGTTTGCCCTCCCTTTGGATATCGGATCAGGAAATTCAGGCTCTGACTGTTCCTTTTTAGTTCTCTTTAGTTGGTTTTTTTCCTACCAAACGCCCATCTCTTGATACCATACGTAGATTTTTCATTAATCTCAAGCTCAATGGGGAGGTTTCGGTAACCTTGCTGGATTTATCTCATGTCCTTATCAAACTTGCTAATGACCTAGATTATTGTCACATATTTTGCCATAAATCGTATCTGGTTTATAATTGTTACATGAAACTTACCAAGTGGTCTCCCCTTGTTGATGTCGGGGTTGAGTCACCGGTCATCCCTATTTGGGTCTCTTTTCTGCATCTACGGCCTCATTTATTTTCCCCACGTATCCTTCATGGTCTGGCCTCTCTCTTTGGCAAACCATTAAAAATTGATGCTGCAACTTCTTTAGGTTCTAGACCTTCTTTAGCTCGTGTTTTAGTGGAGTTGGTTATCACAAAATCCTTCCTTGATAAGGTTTGGTTAGGTTCAGAGAAGCTTGGTTATGTCCAACAAGTGGTTATGGATGAATTCCCTCAATTTTGTACTTGTTGTTGGTGTATCGGGCATGCTGTGGGAAATTGTCATCCTAATGTTGCTATCCTGGATTCTGTGGATCTGCCCCATCCTGTTAAACCTACTGTTGAGGTGTCGGTGGAGCCTGTTGTGCCTGTTATTTCTATGAACCCTGTTGTTCCTCCTGTGTCTGAGCCTGTGGTGCAAGATTTGGGTTATAACATTGGTATTCTTGAGAAAGATGTTACTGGTTTAATGCTTGTTAATGAGCTGGGTCTCCAGTGCCGACTTCCCCTAACCCTTTACCTATTATTTTGCTAAATAATGTAGCTTTTATTTCTGAGGTAGTTGTCGCTGTGTCTACTGTGAAGGTTTATGAGGATATTATGCCTGGGGTATTACCTTCTATTCAGGTCTCTAGGGCTTGTGCTAGTGCTGGTGGTATTTTAGGTTGTTCTGATCCCATTTTGCCTGTGGTGGATGCTGTGTCTGCTCCGAGTTTTTTGAATGGTTTAGGGGTGCCTTGTGTTGCAGTGCATGATTCTGGTGACTTTGGCATCACTTACGAGCTATCCCCTAAGTCTCAGCTGCCTTGCCCTTCGGTTAATTTTAGTGGGGATAAATCGGTTACACCTTCGGGTGTGGTGAGTGAGGGATCTAGTGCTGCTCCTAAAATTATCTCTCTTGTTACACTAACTATAACTGGTAATTTTGTTGAGGACCCTGTTACATTAGTATCACCTAAGGCATTGGTTGCTCATGTAGGTGGCATTTTCGGTGAGAATGTTAGGAGGCAACTTGACTGGCTTCATTACTCATCTGATTATTCTTCGGAAGCTAGTGGGGATGATGTCCATGTGCAAGCATTTTCCTTAAAGATTGATCGTCCTGTTGGTTCTATCACCTCTCGTGGGAGGGGTAAATGAAGGTGAAAATAAATTATTGGTTGGTGCTGCTCTTTTTAGTTGTCTTTGATGCCTTTAGATGGTGGTTGGTTTGTGCGTTGGCAGGCTTTACTTGTTGTCGATACTCTGGAGCTTCGATTTAAGTATTCTGAAGGCTGATTGGGTTGTTGGGCAATGATGTGGCTGGGGTTCACTATTCCGTAGCCATGGCTCATGGCATCCTTTGGTGGTGGTTTCTTGCTCGGTTGGGTTGGCTGCTTTGTGATTTACTGCTCTCTGCACCAAATTGGTTGGTCCGTGCCTGGCTCTGGAGTGGTTGGTAGCCTCGGCTGATTACTGAGCCCTTTGGGGTCCTCTCCCTTGTATCTTCTGTTGCTGTTTTGTCCTTTTTTCCCTTTGCTTCTTGTACTTCTTTTTTAATTTAATAAAGTTTTTGTTAAAAGAAAAAAGAAAAAAGATATTCATGCTTGAAATTGATGCTTTCTATTTCTGTTCTTTTTATTTGTTTTGTTTTATTTATATATCTGTTTCTTTGTATGTGTTTATATTTTATGTTTTTAATTTTCTATTGGTTTTTTCTTCAATATTTTGTTTTATTTGTATGTCTCTTTCTTTCTGTGTTTTTATTTTGTGCTTTTAATTCTCTGCTATTTTTACTTCAATTTTTTTTAAAGGAATCTGATCAATGTTCACTTTTGATATTGAATGACATTTTTGCCTTGCATTTGGTTTTCGAAATTATTAAGCGGTGTTTGACTTCTCTAAAAATAGTTAAAGGAAGAAAATTTGATGATTGTCACTCTTCCTCTAACTCTTTAGTGGTGTATTAAAAGTTGGAATTTGAAATAGAGATCTATTTTATCTTCCTACAGTAATCTATCTCCTATGAATAATGTTCCAAGTCAATAAATCATTTTCAAGTTTTCTTAATCAGGTTGTTAGATTTATCATATGGATATGATTCTATTTTATGGTTTACTTTTGCTTATATTAGAGAGTGAGTTTTCCTTCTCTTATATTTAGAAGATAATCTCATAACTGTGAGTTTTTAAAGGTTTTGAAAGGAAGCAAGCTCACAAAAATGACTAGAGGCATAAATTGAGCCCGAAACTGAAAAGATGCGCAATCACCGCCAAATAATTATAAGATACACAAAGTGTATCAAAAATTAAAAGATGCACAAAGCGCACCAAATAATTGAAAAAGAGGCACAAAATGAGCCCACGAAGAAATAATCTTCCTTCTCTTTCATATCTTTAAATCTTAGAAGAATTTATGTGCCACTTGATATCTTCAAACACTTAAATTTGAAAATCATAATTTTTGGTTGATTACTTTGCAATATTATTCTATTAGATATTTTTTTTGAAATGAAGTTTAAAAGATTACTTTTCCTATCTAATTTCTTTTGTGATTTAGATTTTTGTTAAAAAAGGATTTTGACCTACAAGGAGTCCGAGCTAGGGTTAACAAGATTGGTTTTCTACCCTTTCTAGATTTCAGCGTTGTCAATTCATTTCTTACAGGTTTTTAAATCTAATAATAAGGCAAATTTATCATTTACTAGAGTTGATTAATTCAAAAAAAATCTTTGACTTTGATTTATGACATGTTTTTGTTTGGTTTTTGTGTTATTTTATGCTTTTTCATATTTTTATTTTTGTTTCGAAACCTCCTGATCATCACATTCTATCTCTTAAAATTTTCTACTTTTGCTCACATCATCTAGGATGAACCATATCATCCTGTACAATCTTAACAAAAATACACCTCTCCGATCAGAGCACATCCAACAACTAATATAAATTAATTATTGGTTATTATCTCATATGATTCATAGATCATACTAGACGATGTATGTGGCAAAAGGTGTTAGACAATTTGAATGAGGTTTGGCTGATCCATTATGTGATGTCATTCAAGATGATGAGGGAATCTTTAATTAAAGCACTTCTCAATCCAGAAATTTGATTAGCTCAGTTAGCTATAACTTCAAAAAATGAAGCTCTGTACTTCAAATAAATCCCAGTGGTTTCCTTTTCGAGGAGGATTTACTTTTGGGAACTTCCAATCATAACCGCCCACTTTATAGTACTATAAAAATGTGAAATTTTAGATTATCTAGAGTGCTTGTTGACTCAGGTGCATCAATCAATGTATTGAATGTAAAGACTTGTTGCAAATCTGGTTTTGATGATGACAAACATGTTTCCAGTGTGTTTTGCTTGGCTAATCTGTTTCAGGCACAAAAGACCGCGAGCCACTCAAGCCAACTCAAGATCAGGTCCAAGTGTGTCAAATGTATGATTTTTCTTTTTATTGAGTCAATTGTAATGTAACTGATTCCCTAGCTAAGTAACCTTGCACACACACACTCAGGGAGAGAGATTGAGTGAATTAGAGTTTCTGTTAAAAATTTGTTCAGATCATCCTGGACGATCCAGTTAAAACAGAAACCCTAATTAGGGCGACTAAGTTAAGAGGGTCTGATTGAGCCGATCGTCCTGGACGATCTACGGATCGTACGGGATGATATTCCCAAATCAGAAATTCTCAGCCGCCAGATCAAGTTAGGCAAGTTCTTATTTTTAGATACTTGGTCTGATCGTCCCGGACGATACGTGTATCGTCCCAGACGATCTAGTACAATCATGCCTAATTTAATCTGGTAATTAAGGAAAGCAATTTATTTTTGGTTGATACGATCATATCGTCCTAGACGATCGCAGGATTATCCCGGACGATCTTGATCGTCTAGTGCATTTAAGCTGTACGTCCAGAACTATATACAGGACGATTTGGGGCCTTTTTGAACTAATCGTACCGGACGATGACCCTATCGTCCGGGACGATCAAGTCATTTTTTGGTCGTCCAGTACAGATTTCTCTGGACGACCCGAACTGTCTTCTGGACGATTTCCCTCAATTTGAACTAATCGTCCCGGACGATCGCAGGATCGTACGGGACGATATGAACAACATTTTCTACTGATCATCTAGAAGAGCCAGATCGTCCAGGCTGAAACAGCTGAATTTAAACTGATCGTACAGGATGATCTACTGATCGTCCTGGACGATCTTGGCCGACCAGTTGAGATTTAGGGCAAATTTTAAGCCCTAAATCTTTTGCAATTTTTGGAAAAATCTTTTGCTGCCTTCCTTCCCTGAGAAACCCTAGAGAGAGAGAGAGAGTTGGGAGAGAGAGAGAAGATCTTGTGAGGGGGAGTTAGTGAGGGATTCACTAAGGTTGCTCCGAGCACGGATCAGAGTCGTCTTCTCCGCTCGTCGTCTTTCGTCTAGTCGGTGTTCTTCGTGGGAGGATCGTTCGCAAGAAGATCCGGGGTTCTCTGCCCGCTTCAGGTGGAAGCAAAAGGAGTTCGTAGGTTCTCTGCCTGCTTCAGGAGGAAGCGAAAGGAGTTCGAAGGTTCTCTGCCTGCTTCAGGAGGAAGCGAAAGGAGGTCGGGTTCTCTGCCTCACCGTGTGGTGAAAAGGAGATTTTTGTATAGGCTTCTCCGCCTTGCTGTGGGAGCAAAAGGAGAGACACTTCTGTTTAGTGCAATACCCGGAGGGGAGGCTCCGGGGAGTGGACGTAGGTCAAGTTGACCGAACCACTATAAAATCTGGTTTGCTTTTCTGATTCAATTCTGCACTTTAATTTTTCCTGATATTAACTTCTTGGGTGAATATCTTTGGTTGATCTTTTTATCGTTGTTTTAATTCGTTTCCACTGCACGTTATAAAAAGATTTTCATAGTTATCGTGAAATTTTTAAATAACCAATTCACCCCCTCTTGGTTAGCCTCGGGACTAGTTCACTAGGGCTTAAAATCCCTAACGAACTTTCAAGTGGTATCAGAGCAGGATTCAAAATTTAAGTTTAAAAACTTTTGAATTTGATCCATGGCTAACTGTAATAATCGTAATATTGCTGAAGGATATTCTATTACAAGACCACCGTTGTTTGACAATATTCCTTTTGATTTTTGGAAAACTCGCATGTCTACTTTTCTACAGTCTATTGATTATTGCATGTGGATGTTAGTTAAGGACGGATACGAGCCACCTTTTAGACTGATTAACAATGTGAAAACTGAACTGCCTTTTACTGATTGGACGTTTGATGATCGCGATTTAGCACAGTTAAATACAAAATGCTTGAACTGTTTCTTTTGTGCTTTAAAATCCGAAGACTATATGCGTGTTTCTACTTGTACAACGGGAAAGGAAATCTGGGATAGATTATGCATAACATACGAAGGTACAACTGAAGTCAAACAGTCTAGGTTAAACATATTGCTACATGATTACAAACTTTTTCGCATGAAACCTAGTGAGACTATTTCAGAAATGTACACAAGGTTCACTCAGATTGTTACCTCTTTGCATGTTCTAGGTAGAGAACTTACTAACTACGAAAGAGTGAACAAAATTCTAAGATGTTTGCCTGCTTCTTATGATGCTAAGATTACTGCTATTACTGAATCTAAAGATTTAAACACTTACTCTATTGATAGCTTACTTGGATCACTTATTGCTTATGAGCAAGGGGTGAACCAAAGGCAACTTGATGCAGGTGAACGCAAGAAAGAGAAGACAGTGGCACTAAAGGCCAAGGATTCAGATGCTAGCACTTCGAGTCTGATAGCGATGATGTTGCCTTAATCACAAGGTAATTCAAAAGCTTTCTAAGGAAGAAACATAAGAACTATCAGAAGTGGAACAAGGGTAAGTCCAATAAAAATTTTAAGAGTTCATCTGAATCTGTTTGTTTTGAATGCAGGAAGCCTGGACACATAAAGGCTGATTGTCCAACACTTAAAGCTCACCCAAGCAAGGAGAAGGGTGAGGAGAAACCAAAGTTCAGAAAGGATAAGAAGTGGATTCAGAAGGCGTTCTGGGCAGACTCTGCATCCGACTCTTCTGAGACTGAAGCTGAAGAGGAGGAAACAAACTTGTGTCTTATGGCTGATGATCACCCTGGTCAGTCAGATCAGGACGAGGTATGTGAGCTTACCTATGATCAATTATTTGAAATTTCTGAAAGAATTTATACATCGTATAGGAAGCTTAAGAAAACTCATGCTAGTTTGAAATTAGATTACTTAAAATTGCAAAAAGAGCATGATTCTGTAGTTAAAGATCATTCCACACTTGATTCAAATCACATGTCTTTGCTTGATGAATTCGATGAGTTGAATAAAAAATATTCTGATTTAGTTCCTGAGCATGATTCATTGAAAACTACTCATGTGGACTTAGAAAGAGCTTTTAAAGAATTAGATACAATGGCATGTGAAGTAGAAAGTAGCAAGGGAACCTTGAAATTTGAAATTGCAAGTTTAAAGAAAGAAAATGAGTTTTTGAAAGTAAAGATCAGTGCTTTTGAAAAGAACAAAACACCGCCTACTTTTGAACAGTTTTATGCACCGCCACTTTTTGAAAAATCTGTTGCAAGTTCTTCAAAGCATGTTTCATATACATCTAGGAAGAGGTATTATCATCCACGTAGATTAGTTAACCCTTTTCCTGGTGTTAGATGTTTTTCATGTGGCATGTTAGGACATATTTCTCACACCTGCACTCTTCACCATAGTACACATTGGGTGTGGAAACCCAAACTGCCTGTTTCACAGCATAGCACGCATGCATTGCATTCTTCTTTTCATAAGAAGGAACCCAAACCTGTTTGGGTTCCTAAGACTGACGTTTGATACTTTTGTAGGTGTGCTCTCACACAAGACCTCGTGAGAGCATGTGGTACCTGGACAGCGGATGTTCTAGACATATGATTGGAGATACAAATCAGTTCATTTCGCTGGAGGCCAGAGCTGGAGGCAAGGTTACACTTGGAGATAACACCACCAGGAAGGTGGTAGGCACAGGTATAATTGGTGATTCAAAGAACTTTATGATTGATAATGTTTTGCTTATAGATGGACTGAAACACAACCTGCTGAGCATCAGTCAACTCTGTGACAAGGGATACAACATCAAATTCCTGCCCACTGGCTGCATTTTAAGCTTAAATGATGAAGTTGTTTTGCAGGGGCAAAGGATCAACAACGTCTACAAGCTGGATGTAAGTAGCATTAAATCTGATAATTCAATTTGCTTAAAAACTGCTGCTGATGAGTCTTGGTTATGGCATAGGAGATTGTGTCATGCCAGTATGAAAACCCTTGGGAGAGTCACCCAAAAGGACTTAGTTAGAGGTGTGCCCAAGCTTAAGTTCACTAAGGATCATCTGTGTGATGCCTGTCAGTTGGGGAAGCAAGTCCAGTCCTCTTTTCACTCTGTTAAGGACATTAGCACCTCTAGACCTTTAGAAGTTCTTCACATAGACCTCTTTGGACCCATTAGCACTGCCAGCTTAGGGTAGAGAGTCTATGGTTTTGTGATTGTAGATGATTATTCGAGGTTCACTTGGGTTAAGTTTTTGTCACATAAATCTGAGTCATTTGATGAGTTTAGATCCTTCTCTACTTGGATTCAGAAGAAGTTAGGATGTGAGATTATTACCATCCACAGTGATCACGGAGGGGAATTTTAAAATGAAAGGTTTGGAAGCTTTTGTGAGGATCATGGGATTAGTCACAATTTTTAGCTCCTAGGACCCCTCAGCAGAACGGGGTAGCTGAAAGGAAGAACAGGACCTTAGTGGAAGCCGCTAGAGCCATGCTTGCCGAGTATTCACTTCCAAAATACTTTTGGGCTGAAGCGGTGAACACTGCCTGTTATGTGCTGAATAGGGTGAATGTGAGAGTCAAACTGAGCAAGACACCTTATGAGATCATTAAGGGTAGAACTCCAAATCTGTCCCACCTCCATGTCTTTGGCTGTAAGGTTTTCATTCTGAACAACAGGAAGTCACCCTTAGGAAAATTTGACCCCAAATCTGATGAAGGAGTGTTCCTAGGATATTCAAGTGTGGGGAAATCCTTTAGGGTGTTCAATAGGAGGACTTTGGTGGTGGAAGAAACAACCCATGTAGTGTTTGATGAATCTGATCCTAAGGAGTCTAGATCTGAAGTAGAAGATGAAGAGATTATTGAGGTTACCCAAGGAGTTGGAAATACAAATTTGGAGGAAAGGGTAGAACCTCAAACAGAATTGTCTAGAGATTGGAGATATTCTTCGAGTCATCCTAAAGAACTGATCTTAGGAGACCCTTCTGAAGGTGTTAGGACTAGGCATGGACTTAGGAAGGAAGTAAACCATTCTGCCTTTATCTCATTGACTAAACCCACCAATATCAATCAAGCCCTGTCGGATGAATTTTGGATTTTAGCTATGCAGGAAGAATTGAATCAATTTGTAAGGAATGATGTTTGGGAGTTAGTAGAAAGACCTAAAAATCAAAGTATTGTGGGAACCAAGTGGGTCTTTAAGAATAAGTTGAATGATTCTGGTGTGGTGGTGAGAAATAAGGCAAGATTGGTGGCTAAGGGGTATAATCAGATAGAAGGGATTGATTTTGAGGAGACTTTTGCCCCTGTAGCTAGATTGGAAGCCATTAGAGTGCTACTAGCCTTTGCCTGTTATAAGGGATTTAAGCTGTTTCAAATGGATGTTAAGAGTGCCTTTTTAAATGGGGTAATTAAAGAAGATGTTTTTGTAGAACAACCCCCAGGTTTTGAGAGTTCCCAATATCCAAGTAATGTCTATAAATTAAAAAAGGCCTTATATGGATTGAAACAGGCACCCAGAGCTTGGTATGAGAGGCTTAGCACATTCCTGTTAGAAAGAGAGTTTGTTAAGGGGAGCGTAGACACCACCCTTTTTCTGAGGAGATTAGGAGATGACTTACTCATTATCCAGATCTATGTTGATGATATAATTTTTGGATCTTCTGATAAATACTTATGTGAAGAGTTTTCTAAAATAATGAGTAAAGAGTTTGAGATGAGTATGATGGGAGAATTGTCCTACTTTTTGGGGTTTAGCATAAGGCAAACGGATGATGGAACCTTTCTCAATCAATCAAAATACACTAAGGACATTTTGAAGAAATATGAAATGGACAAAGCCAAGCCAATCAATACTCCCATGCCCTCCTCAGTTTAGTTAGATAAGGATTCAAATGGAAAATCTGTTGATCAGAAGAAGTATAGAGGGATAATAGGTTCACTGCTTTACCTGACTGCTAGCCGACCTGATATCATGTTTAGTGTCTGTCTTTGTGCTAGGTTTCAGGCTGATCCTAAAGAGTCCCACCTGACTGCTGTTAAGAGAATTCTTAGATTTCTTTTAGGAACCCCAAACCTAGGAATTTGGTACCCTAGGCACAGCACCTCTTTTGAGATCATTGGATATTCTGATTCTGACTTTGCGGGGTGTAGGGTGGATAGGAAGAGTACTTCTGGGACTTGTCAGTTTATAGGACAGTCGTTAGTCTCCTGGTCCAGTAGAAAACAGAACTCAGTTGCACTTTCCACTGCTGAAGCTGAGTACATTGCCTTAGGGAGTTGTGTGGCCCAAGTTCTTTGGTTGAAGCAGCAAGTCTTGGATTTAGGAGTACCTGTTGGCACAATTTCTGTTCTGTGTGATAATACTAGTGCCATCTGTATCTCTAAGAATCCAATCCAACATTCTAGGACCAAACACATTGACATTAGGCATCACTTCATTAGGGACCATGTTACAAAAGGGGACATTGAGCTACACCACGTAGCAACTAAAAATCAGCTGGCTGACATATTCACTAAACCACTGGCCTTTGACTCATTCAGCATTTTGAGAACCAGATTATGAGTGATTGATATAAATGCTTGATTCTGATGACTGCTGATTTCTGATTGTTATGATTGGTATTCTGATTTCTGTTAGTTAGTTTTCGTATTCTGTTTTCTGATTTCTGTTAGTTAGTTTTTGTATTCTGATTTCTGATTTCTGTTAGTTAGTTTTGGCTTGATTATTTGCTTTCAGTTGATTTTATTCCTTCTGCTGATTTCTGTGTTACCCTTATTGTTAGTTTGATTTGAGTATTTACTTTGCTGTGATTTTCTACCTGTTTATTTATTTACTGGTTCATATCTTGCACTTACTGTTTTATGCTTTTCAAAATCTGATCACCGCTCACTACTTCTGGTGATCTGAATTTTTGACTGGGAGTTTTTACCTTGTTTTGGTTTGGAAGCTGATAAGCAGTGATTGACTTCGCTGAATCTGTTAAAGGGAAGAAACATTGATAATTGTTTCTCTTCCTCTAACTCCTTTACTGGTGTGTAGTTTCTTTTGAATAAAAATCCTTTTCAAAATTAAAATGTTAGTTTTTAAAATACAGATTATTTTATCTTCCTACAGTAATCTGCCTCATATCAATAGTGTTTTTCAAAGTCTTGAGTCATTAGTTTAATTTTCTAAGCCAAGTGATTGCATTTATCATATGTTGTATGGCTTTTGTTTTGTGAATCGTTCTTCCTTACTGCGGAGAGTCATCTCCTATGTCTGGAAGATAATCTCACAGCTAAGACTCTTTAATGATTATGAAAAGGAGAAAGCTTATAAAAGATGCGCAGTGCACCAGATAATTTGAAAAAGAGGCATAAAATGAACCCAAAACTAAAAAAATGCAAAATTGCCAAATTGAATACACAAAGTGTATCAAAAAAAAATCAAAAGATGCGCAAAGCGCCAACCAATTTGAAAAAGAGGCATAAAATGAGCCCAAAACAAGCTTTCTTCCCTTTCAGATTATTAAATGTCTTAGAAAAATCTGTGCGCCACTTAATATTTTCAAAAGCTTGAGTCTTGAAAATCCTGATTTCTGATTTTTTACTTTGTAACACTATTATGCCAGATATTTTTCTGGAACGAGGCTTGAAAGGATTTCTTTTCAAATCTAATTTCTTTTATTCTGAATCGGATTTTTGTTTTGAAAGAGGTTTGCATCGATAAGGTGCCCGGGGTCGGAGTTATGAAAGTTGATTATTTCTAACCTTTTCTGGATTTCAGCGCTGTCAATCGTCCTGTCATTGGTTTTTGAATCTAAAATCAAGGAAAAATTCTGATTTTCCTGTTTTGTAGTTGTTCTATTTATGTTTTATTTCCGTGTTCTATTTTTTCTCCTCCTTTTTGTGATGTCAAAAGGGGGAGTCAGTTGTAGTCGTGTCTGTTTCTATTTTCTGAGTCAAGCTTCATGTATTATTTTAGCTGTTAAATGAAAATTTAAAAAATGTTTGTTTGTTGGATCTCCTAATTTACTTTTATTTTCAGACTACTTTACAAATGTTTGCCATCATCAAAAAGGGGGAGATTGTTGCAAATCTGGTTTTGATGATGACAAACATGTTTCCAGTGTATTTTGCTTGGCTAATCTGTTTCAGGCACAAAAGACCGCGAGCTACTCAAGCCAACTCAAGATCGGGTCCAAGTGTGTCAAATGTATGATTTTTCTTTTTATTGAGTCAATTGTAATGTAACTGATTCCCTAGCTAAGTAACCTTGCACACACACAATCAGGGAGAGAGATTGAGTGAATTAGAGTTTCTGTTAAAAGTTTGTTCAGATCGTCCTGGACGATCGACACATCGTCCTGGACGATCCAGTTAAAATAGAAACCCTAATTAGGGCGACTAAGTTAAGAGGGTCTGATTGAGCCGATCGTCCTGGACAATCTACGGATCGTACGGGACGATATTCCCAAATCAGAAATTCTCAGTCGCCAGATCAAGTTAGGCAAGTTCTTATTTTTAGATACTTGGTCTGATCAACTCGGACGATACGTGTATCGTCCCGGACGATTCAGTACAATCATGCCTAATTTAATCTGGTAATTAAGGAAAGCAATTTATTTTTGGTTGATACGATCATATCGTCCTGGACGATCGCAGGATCGTCCCGGACGATCTTGATCGTCTAGTGCATTTAAGCTGTACGTCCAGAACTATATACAGGATGATTTGGGGCCTTTTTGAACTAATCGTACCGGACGATGACCCTATCGTCCGGGACGATCAAGTCATTTTTTGGTCGTCCAGCACAGATTTCTCTGGACGACCCGAACTGTCTTCTGGACGATTTCCCTCAATTTGAACTAATCGTCCCGGACGATCGCAGGATCGTACGGGACGATATGAACAACTTTTTCTACTGATCGTCCAGAAGAGCCAGATCGTCCAGGCTGAAACAGCTGAATTTAAACTGATCGTACAGGATGATCTACCGATCGTCCTGGACGATCTTTGCCGACCAGTTGAGATTTAGGGCAAATTTTAAGCCCTCCTTTAAAAGAACTTTTTCCAATTTTTGGAAAAATCTTTTGCTGCATTCCTTCCCTGAGAAACCCTAGAGAGAGAGAGAGTTGGGAGAGAGAGAGAAGATCTTGTGAGGGGGAGTTAGTGAGGGATTCACTAAGGTTGCTCCGAGCACAGATCAGAGTCGTCTTCTCCGCTCGTCGTCTTTCGTCTAGTCGGTGTTCGTCATGGGAGGATCGTTCGCAAGAAGATCCGGGGTTCTCTGCCTGCTTCAGGTGGAAGCAAAAGGAGTTCGTAGGTTCTCTGCCTGCTTTAGGAGGAAGCGAAAGGAGTTCGAAGGTTCTCTGCCTGCTTCAGGAGGAAGCGAAAGGAGGTCGGGTTCTCTGCCTCACCGTGTGGTGAAAAGGAGATTTTTGTACAGGTTTCTCCGCCTTGCTGTGGGAGCAAAAGGAGAGACACTTCTGTTTAGTGCAATACCCGGAGGGGAGGCTCCGGGGAGTGGACGTAGGTCAAGTTGACCGAACCACTATGAAATCTTGTTTGCTTTTCTGATTTAATTCTGCACTTTAATTTTTCCTAATATTAACTGCTTGGGTGAATATCTTTGGTTGATCTTTTTATCGTTGTTTTAATTCATTTCCGCTGCACGTTATAAAAAGATTTTCATAGTTATCGTGAAATTTTTAAATAACCAATTCACCCCCCCTCTTGGTTAGCCTCGGGACTAGTTCACTAGGGCTTAACATCCCTAACGAACTTTCAAGACTCTCTCATACCTTAAAGTGGCCACGCATAAGATCACCACCAATAAAATGGTGTTATATGGGTTCAATGAGAAGGGAGGGAATGCTTTATGTTCAATCACACTCTTGTTAAAGATTAGAGATTAAAAAATAGAAGACAAATTTTACATAATTAAGTCAGTGACATTCTTTAACACACTTCTAGGTTGACCCTGGATCCACTATTATAGGATCGTTCCATTTACACTGTACCAATTCATCAAGTACCTATGAGATGATAGTAAATGTGTGATCCACATATTTCACACCCAAAGGGTCTACTACCTATCCTAAAAATGAAATCACAATCAAAGAGGAGAAAATGAATAAAGATATCTCAAAAGGAAATGAAAAATCAAAAGGAAAACAAAGAGAAAAAGAGAAGAAGGAAGAAAGAAAAGAATTAGATAGCGAAGATGACATCAAGGATGTGATCTTTAGGCCTCCAAACAATTTCCCTCAAAGAGGTGGGAGGACGGCCCAAAGGGCATGTGGTTGAGGCCGTGCTTCACTTGAAAGAAAAAACACCACCGATTCATGTTGTTATGGAGTCAAGTTTGGATGATAACTCAAAAGTATTTTATTTTATAAGCATAATCAGATAGAGAATCCTTAACATTAACCCCACTATCTACTAGTAGGGTTGTAGGATTAATAATTAAGGACTCTCCAAATTTAGATGGTGAAGTAAGGAAAGTCTAGAAGTTTTTTCCTGGCCCCACCACCTCAAGGAAGGAAGATGATGTAATCCTTAAGCGACATATTTTAACGATTAATGGAATTACCCCTTGGCTACTTTCTAGTACGCATAAAGAATTATGTCTCTAAAGGTCTCATGCTGGGTCGATGGACTAAGGGTCAAGCTAGCTACCATGAGAGCCTCTGGAATACAAAAAAATAAAATAAATCCAAGTAGTGGTAGTGGATTTGTTACCATTGTCTCATTTGACGATGATGAGTATTATCTTATGATATCAAATCATCCTAAATCTGAGGTCCCTATGGAAATTATCGACACTCTAGATGGGCATTATTTGGAGAAATCAGATGGTCTGGATGAACTTCAATTTCGGGATGCACCCCTTAAATTTGAGGAAGAAATTAAATCGATCGTCAATGAACTCAAAGAATTTAACAATGGAATAGAGAATAACCCTCATCCTACCTTCATAAACGCTTTGTTGAGTAAGGATGAATCAAATGATCTAAACTAACTTCTCTTTAAGTTTAAGGGCTTTTTTGCTTGGACATATGAAATGTTGGGCTTGTCTTCTGATGTGGCAGTTAATAAATATGGAATTTGACATGATGCCATTCCTATTCAACATGCTCCTCGATGCATACATCTAAAAATCAAACAACAAGTTATTTTTGAAATTAAGAAATTGGTCAAGGATAAATTTATTTAAGAGGATCAATATCTCTCTTGGGTAGCCAGTGTTGTACCAGTTTGAAAGAAAAATGGTTAAACTATGATATGTGCCGACTATAGGGATCTGAATAAGGCATGTCCTAAAGATGAGTTTCCTTTACCCATACCTGAGCTTGGTAGACATGGCCTCTTTACATGTTGTTTTTTCCTTTATAGATGGCTCATCTGGTTATAACCAAATCAAGATGGATGTAGAAGATGAAGAGAACACATCGTTGAGATCTTCTAAAGGGATCTTTTGTTATAAAGTGATGCCAATTATCCTCAAAAATGCTGGTGCAACATTTATGAAAAATGAGGTCAACATTTACGAGAGAAGTGAGGTAATATTAAGAAGAGTTTATAATAGATATTATGTGTTTTGGAGTTGAGGGAACCAAGGCTTTAGGCTAAGTGGATCCAAGAAAATTATATTTGTAAAGAAAGAGAATTAAGGTATTAAGAGATAACTAATGACTCACTAAAGCCCTAGGGGATTGACCACCAAGCTTCAATAATGAGTAGAGTAGCCACCAAGCCTTTCCCCAGGAAATTTGCACCTATAAAAATATTTTTTATTCAATGAATTAAAATGTATAAAGTAAGGTCCTATTTATAGGCCTTCTCTAAGGCTAAACATCTTTGAAAGCTTTAGAATCCAATAAAATACTATTATATAAATTGATAAATGCCCTAATAGAATGGGAATAAAACTAAAAAATTAAAACTATATTAAAAGTTTCCAAGTACATGAAAACTTGGACTGGCCAAATAAGGCAAGTAGAGTAGTCTTGAAATCAATTAATTTATGAAGAACAATATTTTTATTAGTAGTATAACCCAGCTACTCATTAAAGGGACTTAAATTAATCTTTAAAATATTCTTCCAAGATTTTAAGTGCATTATTAGACTTTAATGATGTTGCATGGAGATTTTTGCATGATGAATGACTCAAATCTTGATGCAGGCCCTCCATTTGCAATCTTATCCTTGACCTTTATCTATCTGTTAGTTGCATCAAGTCCACCATATGGACATATTAATTTGAATTGGTCTATTAATTTCTATCTATATTTTATTATTAAATCCATATAGATTACAACATTCCAAATTGAAAGGCAGACTGATGCTTCACTATCGATCAATAGATAGAAATATAATTTATTTTCATAATCAAAATTAGCCTTTTGAAAGCAATATTCCTTTTAAAAGATAAATAAAACATTCACTTATCATTTGAAAAAATAAATCAATAATGGATATGCTTTATCTGCCTCAAAAGATTTTCTCCTACTTAAATGAACTAAAATAGGGTTTTTCTTAAACTAGGTTCTAGGATTCCTATAGAGGCAAGCCTCTATAGTAAATTACATCTCTAAAGAGAAATTTTTTGTTAAAGTGGAGATTAGACTTATTTTAAATTTAATAGAATTTGAATCAAGGAATGAAGTTCTTAATTGATCAATTGGGAAAGTTTCAAAGTTTTAATATTTATTTAGAAGATTAGGAAAATCCTCTCGAGGAGTAGATATTGAGTTTATTTATAAAAGTTGGGTTTTTGCTTGCTTGGAGTGGACAACTAGCTAACCACTTAATCACATAGTTTAAAATTTATGTTGAGTGTAATGTATGCAAGATAGGTAGCTTATTGTTGACTTAAAATTAAGGATCTCTATTCAGATTTTTAAACTAGACTTTACAAAGATGCAAATTCCTAGCTAATGCTTTTTAAATTAATGCTTCACTCAACTTAAAGCTTCCCTATGATGCACTAAATGCACTCTAAACTATATTTTTACTTTTAATGACTTGATCAATTTTCTATGAAAGTTTGACAGCATGACAACCTTATACCAAAAGGAATAATAGACTCGGTCGTGGATGCAATGTGCCATCACTTGTTAATGGCTTAAGTGCTGGGCTTATGTGCATTATAGAAAATAAAATGCAAGTTTGTAAGGTTTTTGTGCATATAGTACTACTATTGTATCACCCTAGATCTAGTATAAAAGTTCTTACAAAGTACAAAACATATACACCAAAAGAAACCTATATAAAATCTACCTTTTAATGCAATCTACCACCCATATGAATGCCATGAATGATGTACGGATAAATTTATGAAGCTGTGTATACAAGAAACTTGTGATTTCATTTTTATAAAAAAATTATAAAATGAACTAGGGTCTACAAAAAAAAAGGTGGCCAAGCTTCACTGCAACAAACCTGGTTTTCTATGACAATAAGTGAAACAAAACAATAAACATGCTTACTTATTTAAATCTTCTAGTCCTATTGCTCCTTATTTTCTATAGAATTTTAAAAGAGAATGCCCTCAATGTAAAAGAGATCATTGTTTCTTGGAGCCTTATATATATATAAAATCCAATATCTTTATTGATATTCAAAATTGTTTACTTTACAACTTGATTTATATAAACAATCAAGATATTCACATTTACATATGACTCTTTACATTTTCATTAGATCATAAGTATGTTCTTCATTGACTCTTTATAATAATAAAATATAATAATATAATATAATAAAGTGCAATGTAAGTGTATATAACATAATGAATCTAATGCAACTAAGTAGAGTATCAGGTGCACCATTTGGAAAATAATCTTGTATGGCACCTAGAGTGCATGAAAGCAAATAAACATACACATAATACCCTCTAAGCTAGGTCACATAAAGCCAAACCACCGGCCTAGCCTAGGTTAAAGTCTGCTGTCCTAGTAGACCATCTAAAGTGTGTGAGAATGTTGTGTGGCTTGGATAGATCTTAAAAGGCTTTATTATTTAAGTTGTTTATATTTGAACTTGTTTGTTTATTATTGGCTAAAGAGGTTTTAATTTAAGTTTAAGTTTTAGTATTTTAAAATATTTTTATTATTTAAATTTTAGAGTGTTTTATTATTTAAGTAATTATATTTTTCCATTTAGATTTTAAAAACATTATTAGTTAATGAATCCAAAGTGCAGAAGCCACTAACCACCAAGTCCTAAGGCTCATAATTATAATGCATTCATTCCCTTATATAGAATAAAATGGTTGCATAGTGTCCTTTGAATTTTATTTAATATTTTGATTAATGTCTTGTTAATAGTTATTTTAAAGAATATTTAACTAAATACTTCAAAATTTATTTGAAGTGTTTAACCCACACATCCTAAGCCTACAAAATCAATGTATGTTTATCCTCTCTTAGGAATCAAGCATATGCATAAAGGCTTTGAATTTAGATTAAGTATTTATTAATGAATTGATGTTTTAATTTTAATTGAGATTATTTAGTTTAATTAGATTGGATATATTTAGATTAATTGTTTAATTTAAATTATATTAAATGATTTAAATTTATTTTAAAGTTCTTTGCTTATTTAATTCTTTTTTTTATTATTATTTTATTTAAAATGGAATTTTTAAGGATTTATTAAAACACTTCCTTATAGAAGGAATTTAAGAATTTTATTGATCAATAAATCTCAATATTATCCATTTGGAAATCATTTAATAAACTCTCTATCAATCATTTGAGATTGATTGATCAATCAATCTCAAATGTTCAAGTGATTGATACTATTGCTTTGGGATAACTAATAGTTCAATCCTTGAAAAATTAGAATTAATTGGAGTAAGGATTAATTTTATATTATTTTATTTATTTAATTGTTAATTTAAAGTTAATTTTAAATTCAATTTATTTTATTTAATGTTTCATATATCTTTTATTATTCTTCGATTAGATGAATGATATAGAGTCTATTAAAAATTACTTTATATTTTTAGGATTTTTATTTAATCAATTATATATTTTACAAAATTCTTTTTTTTTGCTAAAACCCTTGGAGGGGCTTACAAATTTATTAAAAAAGTAAATACAAGGCCCTTAAGGGGGACCTTTAGCTCTCTAATTGTCAGAAGAGCTATAGAACAAATGAAAAGAAAACCTTTGAGCCAAAAGTACCCTCTAATTAAAATTAGAAAAAAAACCTAGTAACAATCTTGGGTGGCCAGGAGCCAGCTCCCAAAAAGGAAGAACCTTTTAAAAGCGTTCAGCACAATCTTCCTTCCAAAATTATATAACTTACAATGAAAAGCAACAAGCCAAACGACCTGCACAAAATATAATCTGCAATACAAAGTGATGGAGCACAAAATATCATAGAGATAAAACCACATCATAAATAAAATAAAAGTATTATTACAAATAGAATGAAAATAACTTGATTGTAATTGACTGATAGTGCTGAGATAAATAAGGAAGGAGGAATCCTTGCATGACTTGTAAGTGATATAATTAGTAATCCACCAAAAAATCCTTTTCATTTCCAACACAATACCAATAAAATAAATATAGATCATCCATCACATTCCTAGATAAATAAAATAGTAGCATGAAATGGAGGTATGCTCAGGCTGCAACCTGACCATTGGCAAAAAGAGACCAGTCCAAAGCACAGCTACATCAAGAAACCATAACAGAACATCCATGATACAATAGAATATAGCTAAGCATAACAATATTACAAAGACACCATAAAATTGAAGAGGGCGAAGAAATCCCACGAGAGAAAAACCGATAGAAACATGCCCAGCAAAACAACCAAATAAATATATTATAATTCCAAAACCAAACAAGACATTCCATAGAATGCAAGATGACACTCAGGAACCCTAGCCTAAAGATCCAGTAAGACCCAAGCTTAGAGAAATTATGGCTATGAAGGCACGGCATAGAATAGTGCATAACCAACATACGAATCACACTTAGGCTAGCACAAACGAAAGGAAAATAATTAACATAAGAAATAGAAGTCAAACCCTAACTATGGAAAAGTACGTATGACTAGGGAATGGCCCAGGATATGTATGAGAAATCCCAACTAACACTCCAAAGGCATATGACCACAGAAGCATGAGAAATAGAAATATCTAGAATTTGAGAGATCCAATTATGAGGGTTAAACAAGCTCAGATGTGTAGTATCATAATTATCATAAAGAGAATTATCCACATGCTAGTCAAATCTAATCCAAATCCAATCCACTAAATTATGATAGTAGATAGAATTAGAATTTAAGCCAAGTAAATGATAGGAAAAAATGCTTAACCACAATATCTCTAAACTAGCATTGAGCATGAAATACAAATCCCCCTCTAAAAAGGTAGCAGTAGAGTGAATAGGTAAGAAGAATGAGAAAGAGGAATGATAAATAGACCAAAATAATCCAACTTAACGATAAATACCAAAGTACTATCCAGCACTGATTATGTAGATTTATGAAACATGAAACTCAACCCAACAACCACTCTTCCCCCTTAGATACATAGAGGAAAAGATGAGCAACATATGTGAATAAAGTCATACTCCAAAATGTTACAATCATAGCTAGACATAAACTTACATAAATCAATATAAACTAGAAAATGGGTGAAATCATAAATTACACTGCCACAAAATTTTTGATTAAAATTAAAGAAGCCAGATGAAATGGAAGCCAACCAAATGGCAGTACCAAAAAACATACACATCAGAATAAACAAAGAAAAAAGATCATGATTAATAAGAATTTATGATCTGACATATGGAAAACCAAGTATATCAATTCTATTGAGGCCTTCCAAAATAATAGGGAAATTAATATAATAGAAATTGTTGAGGAAATATAGAGTGCAACCATGTTTAGCTAACCAATCAGGGCAAGCATTACTATCCCTATGCATGAGAGATAGTGAAGTTAAACAAAGTTAAGAGTTTCTTAATCTCCCTAAGAAGATAAAAAAACTTTGGGAAACAAATTTTATCATCACTGTATTTCAAACAACACATACTAGAAGCAGCATTAACTTCAATCCAAATATTAGTAATGCCAAGAGAAAGACACAATTTCAAACCATATAGGATAGCAGAATGTTCAGCAAAAATGATAGAACACCTTTGTAAGGGACCTGCATAAGCCATAATGGTATTCCCATGAGCATCCCTAATGATACCACCACAACCAAAACTATTGGTTTTAATGGACCTATCTGTATTAAGTTTGAAAGTGTTATGAGGATGTTTGATCCAATACACCAATTTGGAATTACAACTGACATGCTTATCTTGAATAGTAATACCAAACTCATGGAAAACAGAAGAGTAACTTTTATAGTTTTCTCTAGACAAAAGGTTGGCATAATATAACATCACAACTTTGTCTTCGATATTCCTAATAATTTGATGATGGTTCATTTAAATGTTGTTAAATAATGAATTTTTTCTGACAAGCCATAGGTACCATAAAATGCGATAAGGAATTACATTCCTAATATTTCCTCTATCAATAATAAACTTAAGATTAAGCATGGCATTGATGCTAATATTACCACTAAAATAGTTTAGGTTAAAAATGTCTTCAAACTAAGTCTAAATTTTTGTTGGAATAGGGCCAGAAATAAAGTCATGGTAGGAAAACAAAGCCTCTTTTTAATAAGTTATCATTAGTAGGAATATATTTATTAATAATTCTCCAAATAAAAGTAGAAATAGTTGAAGAAATACTTTTTTACCATATCATGGAAAAGATTTTAGTGATATTATTCTTGACTCTGAAATCATTCCTAGCATCCTTTAATCTAAAGCTACCATTATTAGACAATTTACATAATAAATAGTCTCCAGCATCAGCATTAAGAGGAATTTGTAAAATAAGACTAAAAGCAGATTCAGGAACAACCTCAGCAAGTTTATGATAATCCCAATTATTATCAGTTATAAATTAATTCACCTTGACATCATTAGTATAAGAAGTATTAAGTTTATAATCTATAGAAAGATCACCCAACCAATGATCTTGCCAATAGAAAATGTTGGCATAATTAAGACCCCACTTAATATGAGGCTCAGCTTCCCATTTAATGTCATAAAGCCTCTTCCACACTCTAGAATCACCTTTATTATAAGACCAAATAGTAGGATGCTTACCAACATAGTATTTAGCAGTCATGAACTATGCCGAAAGATAAAGCTTAGCTCAAAAGTTGAACCAAAATTTGATATAAAATGCATAAGATAAATCAGACAAGGTTTTATGACCCAAAGTACCTTCCTCTAAAACCCCACAATAATTGCTCCAAGAAATCCAAAGGATTTTAGAGTTATTATTGGTACCCTTCCTGAAAAAAAACTTGTTCAATAATTTTTCAATCTTGTTGCAAACATCCTGAGTAGGCTGAATAGATTGAAAAGTATAGATAGGAAGAGAATATAAGACACTCTTAATCAAAATCAATCTCCCACCAAAAAAATTTAAATTCCTGAGAGTTCAGTCTTTTTTACACAGCTGTGATAAGATCATCAAAAAGAAAATATTTCTTTCGACCTTTGTAAAGAGAGATCCTAAGATACTTAAGAGGTAAAAAACCTTGCATAAAGCTAGTAAGACCTTTAATAACATTAATACAATCCTGGGTAGCTTATTGGAAGAAATAAAGCAACTGTTTCTTTTCTTTAGAGAAAGACTACTCGAAATGTCAAAATTATGAAGAAAATGCATTAGAATACTAATCATATTGAAAGACCCATGGGTAAAAATAATAAAATCATTGAAGAAGCACAAATGAGAGTAGGAAAACTACCTAAAGTTTGGTAATTAAGATTATGGTAATTTTCATAGAGCCTAGAGAGACCACTTGATAAGTACTAAGCAATAATTAAAAAAGCTGGCAAAATAGGGTCACCTTATCTTAACTGATGAGAAGACTTGAAGAAACCATTACTTTTCCATAAACAATAACAAAGAAAAAAGAGCCTTCAATACATTTTTCGATGAACTTAATAAAAACTGGATTAAAACCAAACAAATGCATAATGTTGTAGAAGAAATTTCAGTTTATGTTATCATAAGCTTTAGCAATAACTAATTTCATAATAAAGTTACCCCTCTAAAGAAGGAATAGTGGTAAAAGGAATGTTATCATCTCATAAATGATAGAAGGAATGAATTCGGGATGATTAATGAGAATGGGATCAAAATTTTTATAGATAAATTTTTAAAATGTTCCAAAGAAAAATAAGCAATTTCCCCTGCATCCTCAATTTGAGAACCATAAGGAAGAGAAATTTTATGAATGAAAATTTTATCTCTATTCTTCTTGACCAGGGCATGAAAATACTTAGTATTGTTATCACCTTTAATGAGATGTTTGGAGGCAATTTTTTGTTTCCAAAACACTTCCTCCTAAGCTTGAAGCTTAAAAAGGGAGTTTTTAGCATCTTGAAGAATTCTAAAATTCTCATCAAAAGGATAAAGTTGGCAATAATGCTCAATAATATTAACTTTATCCTCAACAGCTAAGATGTTAGTGATAATATTTTTAAAAATATTTTTATTCCACTAATTAATATTATACTTTAATCTTTTAAGTTTGAACCATGATATATTCATGACCATAATAGAGTTATCAGGATGTAGAGGAGCGTGCCATATATTCTAGACCATGTTTAAAAAAGAATTATCTAATAACCACATATTTTGAAATCTAAATTTTGGAGAAGGACCCTTATGTCACAAAATTATACCAATAAGAAGCAGAGAATGATTAGAAAAGGTTCTAGTAAGATGATCCATAAAGGTATTATTATTAGAGTTAATCAAAACAATAACAAAATGCAGACAATCCAAACATTGCCATATATTTTCATTATTCCAACAAAATGAATTGCAAGAAAAGCCAATGTCAACTATATTGCAATCTAGAATCATATTATTTAAATCCTCCATAGACTGATGTACAGGGTTAGAGCCACCAAGTCTTTTAGTAGGATTAGTGATAGTATTAAAATATCTACCAACTATCCATGACAAATTAATTAAACCATGAAATTTTTAAGCTGATCCCATAAAGCTTTTCTAGTAAAATGAGATGAAGAAGCATACAAAAAAGAGGCAGAACATTTAAATTGCATAAATTTAATATTGCAATACATAATTTGATAGAAGCCACCAAAAAAATTCAATAGTTACTGGATCTTTCCATAAAACCCAAATTTTATTTGAAACATTAGCCAATGCATGACCCAAAATCCGAGCAGTTTCATCCAATTTAGCAGCAAAAATAAAGGGTTCAAGCAACACTAAAATCAAAACAAGTATTTTAAAATACAACCCTTTAATCAAGGTTAATTTTAGGGTTTGAGTTTTAAGTGATTAAATTATTTTCAAATTGTGCCAAATTAAATCCTTGGATTAATAATGTCACTAAGTGCACCATACCTACTAAATATGAGGTGAATTTCTTAGAATTTTTAATGTTAGTTGAACACAATCCTAAATTAATTTAATGTTCACTTAACCTTCCAATCATGTCTATGTAACCCTTGAATGAAAGTAAACATTCCAAAAAAAAATTCAAGGCCTAACACTCTGTGGAATAGTCATGTAGAATTTTCAAATGTTTAGGTCAAAACATATCCTATACAACTAAAAATTCAAATGTGGGCTAAGGTTGCATCAAACATGTCTAAGAAAATTAGAGGATATAAGGTATATCCCCTAGTTTAACTAAGCCAAATTTTGGCTTAATTAGATGTGCATATAAGGCGTAATAAATGAAAATAAGTGGGCATTCATAGTGAAATTACTCTTTAAATACACATCAATTCCTCTAATTTTATTTTTAAAATATAAAAATCATTACACTAAGTCCATAGAGCTCGTACTTGTGCAAAATGCTAGAGTGAATGATTTCTAGAAATTTTTAGAAGTTCTGAGCATTTTAAATCATTTTATTTTAACTTTAATTAGATTTGGAAGTCGTAGTGCTAATAAGGTACTACTTTACATACAACACGAAAGAACTAGTACACGTGGATGGTGATGATCCCAGTTAAACATGTTTGCATGGATCTTAACTATTTAATATCATGTGGAATGAGAGAAATGACTGAGATCTACTCCCATGGCTCTGCATTTTTAGGGTTTGAATGAAGTGAAGGGAATGACTAAATCATAGCTATTAAAGTCAAATAGAAAAGGTAAAATGACCGTGACTTCATCCTCCTTATTAACACCTAATACCCTAGCATTAAAAATCCTTATAAACTTAGTATAAACTAAATTCCCTTACTTTATTCTCAAGACATATCTTCCTAGAGACTTTCTACACTATTGTATGATGTTTAGAAACTTTATACACTATTTATGGAGACATATTTAGAAACCTACGTAGAAACCTAGGGTTTGAGGTATACCTTTGTATCAGTTATCTCAGAGGGAGTTCTCAGTCTAGTTCTTTTCCTTAGGAGTTGTAGAGCAAATTTATAAATGGAATGGGGACTGGTGGAGGCCTAGGTCAGGAGTTCAGTAGCTCATGACAGTTGCTCTCAGAGCTTCCTCGATCTCACTTGTCCTAAGCCCCAAACTATGGGAGAAAAATAATGAACCTCTGGGAAGCAATAATGAAAAGCCTTTTCCTCTAGAAAGCCTGGTTGAGGAATAATGTTCAATAAATGGGATGCTCCCATTGCCCTTTTCCAGGTATTAGGGTTAGATCCTAAGGTTGGAATTGATAAGGGTATTATCTAGATGCATACCATCTATCTTAGGTGGTTAACAAGCAGTTAAGTTATTTGAGAAAGGAGAAAATGACTTGGTGTCACATTCTATGGAGGGGGCCACTAAAATCGTGTTTGTGATTGTTCAATTTAGGTCATTAGATCTACTTAAACTACTTGTTGCAAATCTGGTTTCAAAAAGTATAGTTTTGATGATGACAAATATGTTTGTATTCTGTTTTGCTTAGCTAACCTATTTCAGGTACAAAAGATCAAAAGCAACTCAAGCCAACTCAAGATCGGGTCCAAGTGTGTCTAAATGTACTATTTTTCTTTTATTAAGTCAATTGTAATGTAACTGATCCCCTAGCTAAGTAACCTTGCACACACACACTCATGGGGAGAGCTTGAGTGAAGTAGAGTTTCTGTTCAATTTTTTGTTCAGATTGTCCTGGAAAATATTCACATCATCCTGGATGATCAAATGAAAATAGAAACCCTAATTAGGACGACCAAGTTAAGTCTGTCTAATTAAGCTAATTGTCCTAGACGATCCATACATCGTACGGGATGATAGGCTCAAATAAAAATTCTCAATCGCTAGATCAAGTTAGGCAAGATTTATTTTTAGAGATTTGATCTGATCGTCTAGGATGTTACGTGTATCAATTAAATATTGATTGCTTTCCTTAATCACCAGACTAATTTAGGCATGATTGGATGAGGTTGTACATCCAGAGCAGTCATTAGGATGATTTTGCACTTTTTGAACTAATCATACAGGACGATATCCGTATCATCCTGGATGATCAAGTCATTTTGAGGTCGTCCAGCACAAGTTTGTCTAGACGACCAGAGTGGTCTTTTGGATGAAATTTTTGAATTTACACTAATCATCCCGGATGATTACAGAATCATATGGGACGATCTGAACAACTTTTTGCACTGATCGTCTAGAAGAGCCAGATCGTCCAGGCTAAGACAGGTAATATTGAACTGATCGTACAGGATGATCTATCGATTATCCTGGATGATATTGGCTAACTAGTTGAGATTTAGGGTAAATTTTGAGCCCTCCTATAAAAGATCTTTTTCTTCCAACAAGAAAAATCTTTTGCCACTTTCCTTTATATAGAAACCCTAGAGAGTGATAGTTTGGGAGAGAGAGAGAGGATCTTATGAGGGGAAGTTTATAAGGGATTCACAAAGGTTGCTCCAAGCAAGGATCAGAGTCATCTTCTACATTCATCATCTCTCATCTTGTTGGTGTTCTTTATGGGAGGATCATTCATAAGAAGATCGGGTTCTCTGCCCGCTTCAGGAGGAAGTGAACGGAGTTCAGGTTCTCTGCCTGCTTTAAGAGGAGTGAAAGGAGTCCGAGGTTCTCTGCATGCTTAAGGAGGAAGAAAAAGGAGGTTAGGTTCTCTGCCTCACCGTGTCGGTGGAAAGGAGTTTTTGTACAGGCTTCTCCACCTTGTTGTGGGAGAAGAAGGAGAGCCACTTTGAGTTAGTGCAATACCCGAAGGGGAGGCTCTGTGGAGTGGACGTAGGTCAAGTTGATCGAACCACTATAAAATCTAGTGTGTTATTTTTGATTATTTTCTATACTTTATTTTTCTTTTATTATCTGCTTGGGTGAAATCTGTGTTGATCTTTTTGCTTATGTGTTTTCTTGTTTCTGCTGTAAATCATCAAAAAGATTATTCCTGTTGCTCTCAAATTTTTAAATAACCAATTCACCCCCGTTCTTGGTTAGCCTCAGGACTAGTTCATCAGGACTTAACATCCCTATCGAACTTTCAAGTGGTATCAGAGAGGGATTCATAAAATCTAGTTTTGAAAAACTTTTGAATTTGATTCAATGCTAACTTTGGTAATCATAATACTACTGAAGTTTATTTAATTACATGACCTCCATTATTTGATAACATACCTTTTGATTTTTGGAAAACTCGTATGTCTAATTTTCTTCAATCAATTGATTACTGCATGTGGATGCTCGTTAAGGATGGCTATGAACCACCGTTTAGAATGATTAATAATGTTAAAACTGAATTGTCTTTCACTGATTGGACATTTGATGATCTTGACTTAGCCCAGCTAAATGCCAAATGTTTGAACTATTTTTTCTGTGCTTTAAAATCTGAGGATTACATGCATGTCTCTACTTGTACAATTGGTAAAGAAATTTGGTATAGATTGTGCATCACTTATGAAGGTACAACTGAAGTCAAACAGTCTAGGTTAAATATATTTCTTCATGACTATGAACTTTTTTGCATGAAACCTACTAAATCTATTTCTAAAATGTATACGAGGTTCACTCAAATTATCACTTCTTTGCATGCCTTAGGAAGAGAACTTACAAACTATAAAGATTGAACAAAATTTTTAGATGCTTGCCTTCTTCATATGATGCTAAAATAACTATAATCACTGAATCTAAAGATTTGAATACTTACTCTATTGATAGCTTACTTGGATCACTCATTGCTTACGAGCAAGAGGTGAACCAAAGATAGCTTGATGCAAGTGAGAAGAAAAAGGAGAAAACTGTGGCGCTGAAGGTCAACAAAACTGACACTGATTCTTCCGGGTTTGATAACGATGATGTTGCCTTAATCACTAGGCAATTGAAAAGCTTTCTAAGGAAGAAACATAAGAACTTTTAGAAGTGGAACAAGGGTAAGTCCTATATAAATTTTAAGGGTTCATCTGATACTGTTTGTTTTGAATACAGGAAGCCTGGACACATTAAAGCTGATTATCCTACACTTAAAGCTCACCCGAGCAAGGAAAAGGGTGAGGAGAAACCAAAATTCAGGAAGGACAAGAAAAGGATTCAAAAGGTATTCTGGGAAGATTCCTCATCCGACTCTTCTGAGACTGAAGCTGAAAAGGAGGAAACCAACTTGTGTTTGATGGCAGATGATCATCCTGGTCAGTCTGACCAGAAAGAGGTATGTGAGCTTATATACCATCAATTATTTGAAGTGTCTGAAAGAATTCATGCATCGTATAGGAAGCTCAAGAAAACTCATGCTAGTCTGAAACTAGAACTTCTAAATTTACAAAAAGAGTGAAATTTTAATTAAAGATCATTCTACTATTGATTGTAATCACATGTCTTTACTTGATGAATTTGATAAACTGAACAAAAAGTATTTTGATCTGATTACTGAGCATGATTCATTGAAAACCTCGCATGTTGATTTAGAAAGAGCTTTTAAAGAATTAGATAACATGGCATGTGAAGTGGAGAGTAGTAATGGAGTATTGAAATTTGAAATTACAAGTCTTAACAGGAAGAATAAATTTCTAAAAGTTAAAATCAGTGCTTTTGAGAAAAATGAAACACCTCCTACTTTTGCACAGTTTTATGCACCTCCACCTTTTGAAGAATCAGTTTCAAAATCATCAAAGCATGTTTCATACAAACCTAGGAAGAGGCGTTATCATCCACATAGATTAGTTAACCCTTTTCCTGGTGTTAGATGTTTTTCTTATGGCATGTTAGGACACATCTCTCACACCTGTACTGTTCACTGTAGTACACATTAGGTGTGGAGGCCCAAATTACCTGTTTCACAGCACAACACACATGCATTGCATTCTTCTATTCATAAGAAGGAACCCAAACCTGTTTGGGTTCCTAAATCTGACGTTTGATGATTTTGTAGGTGTGCTCTCACACAAAACCTCGTGAGAGCATGTGGTACCTAGATAGGGATTTTCAAGACACATGACTGGAGATGCAAATCTGTTCATTTCGCTGGAGGCTAGGGTTGAAGGCAAGGTTACACTTGGAGATAGCACCACCAGGAGGGTGGTAGGTTCAGGTATAATTAGTGATTCAAAGAATTTTATGATTGATAATATTTTGCTTGTAGATGGACTGAAACATAACCTACTGAGCATCAGTCAACTCTGTGACGAAGGATACAACATCAAATTGCTACCCACTTACTACATTTTAAGCTTAAATTATAAAATTATTTTGCAGGGAAAAAGGATCAATAATATTTACATGCTGGATGTAAGTTGCTTTAAAGCTGATGTTTCAATTTGCTTAAAAATTACTGCTGATGAGTCTTGGTTGTGGCATAGGAGATTGTGTCATGCCAGTATGAAAACCCTTAGGATAGTCACCCAAAAGGACTTAGTTAGAGGTGTCCCCAAGTTTAAGTTCACTAAGGACCACCTGCGTGATGCATGTCAATTAGGGAAGCAAGTTCAGTCCTCCTTTCACTCAGTTAAGGACATTAGCACCCCTAGACCTTTAGAAGTCCCTCACATGGATCTCTTTGGACCCATTAGCACTGCCAGCTTTGGGGGGAAGTCAACAGTTTTGTGATTGTTGATGATTACTCGAGGTTCACTTGAATTAAATTTCTGTCACATAAGTCTGAGTCATTTGATGAATTTAAGTCCTTCTCCACATAGATTCAGAGGAAGTTAAGTTGTGAGATCTTGACTATTCATAGTGATCATGGTGGAGAGTTTGAAAATGTGAAGTTGGAAGTTTTTATGAGGAGCAAGGGATTAGTCATAATTATTTAGCTCCTAGGACCCCTCAGCAGAACGGGGTAGCTGAAAGGAAGAACATGACCTTAGTGGAAGCCGCTAGAGCCATGCTTGCTGAGTATTCACTTCCAAAATACTTTTGGGCTGAAGTGATAAAAACTACCTGTTATGTATTAAATATGGTAAATGTTAGATCAAATCTGAACAAGATACCTTATGAGATCATTAAGGGTAGAACTCTAAACCTGTCCCACCTCTATGTATTTGGCTGTAAGGTTTTCATTCTGAACAACGGGAAATCATCCTTAGGAAAATTTGACCCCAAATTTAATGAAGGAGTGTTCTTAGGCTATTTTAGTGTGGGGAAATCCTTTAGGGTGTTTAATAAGAGGACTTTGGTGGTGGAAGAGATAACTCTTGTGGTGTTTGATGAATTTTATCCTAAGGTGACTAGAGTTGAGGAAGAAGAAGAGGAAGGGGAGATTACCCAAGGGGTTGAAAATATAAATTTGGAGGAAAGCGTAGAACCTCAAACCACTTTGCCTAGACATTGGAGATATTCTTCTAGTCATCCTAAAGAATGAATCTTAGGAGACCCTTCTGAAGGTGTTAGGACAAGGCATGGACTTAGGAAGGAAGTAAACCACTCTGCCTTTATCTCAATGATTGAACCCACCAACATCAATCAAGCCCTTTATGATGAGTTTTAAATCTTAGCCATGCAAGAGGAATTGAATCAATTTGTAAGGAATAATATTTGGGAGTTAGTAGAAAGACCTAGGAATCAAAGTATAGTGGGAACCAAGTGGGTCTTTAAGAAAAAGATTAATGATTCTATTGTGGTGGTTAGGAATAAGGCAAGATTGGTGGCTGAGGGGTATAATCAGATTGAAGGGATTGATTTTGAGGAGACATTTGCCCCTGTAGCTAGATTGGAAGCCATTAGGGTGCTACTAGCCTTTGCCTGTTATAAGGGATTTAAGCTGTTTCAAATGGATGTCAAGAGTGGCTTTTTTAAATGGGGTAATAAAAGAGGTTATTTTTGTAGAAAAACCCCTAGGTTTTGAGAGTTCTCAATATTCAAATTATGTTTACAAATTAAAAAAGGCCTTATATGGATTGAAATAGGCACCCAGAGCTTGGTATAAGAGGCTTAGCACATTCCTGTTAGAAAGAGAGTTTGGTAAGAGGAGCGTAGACACCACCCTTTTTCTGAGGAGAGTAGGGGATGATTTACTTATTGTCCACATCTATGTTGATGATATAATTTTTGGATCTTCTGAATGTGATGAGTTTTCTAAAATAATGAGTAAGGAGTTTGAGATGAGTATGATGGGAGAATTATCCTACTTTTTGGGGTTTAGTATAAGGCAAATGGATGATGGAACCTTTCTCAATCAATTTAAATACACTAAGGACATTTTGAAGAAATATGAAATGGACAAACCCAAGCTAATCAACACTCCCATGAGCTCCTCTGTTCAGTTAGATAAGGATTCAAGTGGAAAATTTATTGATCAGAAGAAGTATAGAGGAATAATTGGATCACTGCTTTACCTGACTGCTAGCTGACCTGATATCATGTTTAGTGTTTGTCTCTGTGCTAGGTTTCAGGCTAATCCTAAAGAGTCTCACCTGACTGGTGTTAAGAGAATTCTTTGAGATCTTTTAGGGACACAAAACCTAGGAATCTGGTACCCTAGGCACAGCACCTCTTTTGAGATTATTGGATATTCTGTTTCTAACTTTGCAGGGTGTAGGGTGGATAGAAAGAGCACTTCTAGAACATGTCAATTCGTAGGACAGTCTTTAGTCAGAAAATAGAACACAGTTGCACTTTCCACTGTAGAAGCTGAGTACATTGCCTTGGGAAGTTGTGTGGCCCAAGTTCTTTGGTTGAAGCAACAAGTCTTGGATTTAGGATTACCTGTAGGCACTGTTTCTGTTCTGTGTGATAATACTAGTGCCATCTGCATTTCTAAGAGTCCAATCCAACATTCTATAACCAAACACATTGATATAAGGCATCATTTCATTAGGGACCATGTTACAAAAGGGGACATTGAGCAATATCATGTAGCAACTGAAAATTAGCTGGCTGACATATTTACTAAACCACTGGCCTTTGAGTCATTCAGCATCTTGAGGACTAGATTAGGTGTGATTGGCATAAATGCTTAATTCTGATGACTAGTGACTTCTGATTTGTCTATTTTCATTTTGGTTCGGTTAGTTAGCTGTTTGATTTGATTATATATTTCCTACTGTTTTTTATTTTTCTGCTGATTTCTATTTTATCCTAGGTGTTAGTTTGATTTGAGTATTTATTTAGTTGTGATTTTCTACTTATTTTTATTTACTGGTTCATCTTTTGTATTTATTGTTTTATCTCTTTTAAAATCAGATCACTGGTCACTACTACTGATAAACTGGATTTCTGACGGAGAGTTTTGCCTTATTTTTTATTTGGAAGCTAGTAGGCAGTGATTGATTCCACTGGATCTTTTAAAGGGAAGAAATATTAATGATTGTTTCTCATCCTCAAACTCCTTTACTGGTGTAATGTTTCTTTTGGATAAAAATCTTCTTCAAAATTAAAAAATTGGTTTTTGGAATAGAGATTTATTTATCTTCCTACAGTAATCTACCTCATATGAATAGTGTTTTTAAAGTCTTGAGTCATTGTTATGATTTTCTAAACCAAGTGATTGCACTTATCATACGATGTATGGTTTTTGTTTTGTGAATTACTCTTCCTTATTGTAGAGAGTAAGCTTTGACGTCTCTTATGTCTAGAAGGTAATTTTACAGCTGAGATTCTTTAACAATTTTGAGAGGGAGAAAGCTTACAAAAGATGCGCAGTGCGCCAAATAAATTGAAAAAAGGCACAAAATGAGCCCAAACCAAGCTTTCTTCCCTTTCAGATCGTTAAATGTCTTAGAAACATCCGTGCGCCACTTAATATTTTCAAAAGCTTGAGATGAAAATCATGATTTCTAATTTCTTATTTTGTAATACTATTATATCAGATATTTTTCTGGAACGAGGCTTAAAAGGATCTCTTTTTGAATCTAATTTCTTTTCTTCTGAATTGGATTTTTATTTTGAAAGGGATTTACATCTATAAGGTGTCCGAGGTGGGAGTTATGAAAGTCGAATTTCCAACTTTTTTTAGCTTTCAGTGCTGACGATCGTCTTCTTATTGGTTTTTGGATTTAAAATCGAGGGAAAATTCTGATTTACTGGAGTAGATCGGTTAAAAAAAAACCTTTATTTTGGTGTTTCTCATTTCGAGTTTTATTTACTCTGCTTTTGTTTTTCATTTTATTGTATGTGTTTTTGGGATCCCTGATCTTTCATCTATATCCTCCATCTTTTTCACTTTTTCTTCACATCGTCCTGGACGACATCATCCTGGATGATCTTCTTCATCCTGGACAAACCATAAATCATCCAGGATGATCCATTCAAATCATCCCCACTCTGATCAAACTACTGAGATACACCAATTATTGGTGATCGTCTTGGACGATCCTTACATCGTCCTGAATGATATGATCAATATTTCCTGATCCTAATCAAACGATCGAGAATGCACCAATTATTGTTCATCATCCTGGACGATCCACTTCATCATCCTGGATGATCCATGAATCGGTAGTTGGATGATTCAAATTTGGCCCATCCTATACATTTATTGTATATCGTCCTGGATAATCCACCTAATCATCCTTGACGATACTTTTCACCAACGATCGTTCAGCTTGACTCCTCGGGACGATCGCCTGTCTTTAAACATCCTAGACGATCTCTAATCATCCTAGATGATTCGACCACCTTTTTGACCAATCATCTTGGCCTTCATAAAAGCTCATATCATTCTGGACGATCCTGCAATCATACGGGACGATCTTGCGATCATACGGGATGATCCGGCCGATTTCTATTTAAATAGCCATTCTCTTCTCTTTTTCTTCACACCTCTCCTTCCATATTCCTCTCTTGTGTTTTCTAATGGTTGGCGGGAAGCATTCTAGGAAAAAATGTGTGAGCTCCTCGCGGGGAAATGTCGATCTCCGCTTTCCAAATGCAGCCGATCAGGCTGCGTTTAAACGATATCTTTAGGTGGAAATCACACAGTCCAAAATCATTAACCCCCGCACCCTTTCCTACCCTGTCCTCAATATTTTTATGCATACCTCCCTCACCTTCATCCTCACCCTCGCCTTCCTATTTAGCCTTGAACTTCTTCAAGTCTTCTTTGCAAATCTTTGCATCGCCGCTGATTACTCCACCCTTCGCTCCTATGTTAATCAACGACCAGTAGAACTCACAGCCTAGGACTTTCATAATGTCCTTCATCTCTTTGTCACTGGCGACAAACTCCACACTCTTATTTCTAATCAAGACTATGATTGGAGTGTCGCCAATCACTTTCTTAGAAATACAAATGCACCCTACCACGACAACGCTTGCACTTCACTCCTTAAGGATGCCCGCACCATTCAACACGTCCTTCGTTCCTCCGTCATCTCAAAGGCTGGGGATCACATTCACATCACCCCATTACTATTTCTAACCACCTACTACATCATGGCCCACTGGGACTTCAATGCCACTGACCTTCTTTTCAGATATATCGAGCATCTCACCCCTATTAGGGATCCAGGCCATAGACGCCGTCCAAATCTAGCTTTAGGACACATCATTGCTTATGCTTTGGAGACAAAATATGACCTGTAGTATCCAGTCCCTCCCAATGTCCCTCCTTCCTACTTCACAAATAATTCATTCCATGTACTCCACAGTACTCGACTATATCCGGAGCCTGCCCTGGATGTTGAGGAGGAAGAGGAAGAAGCTGTTCCTGTTCCAGCTGCACCCGATGCACCTGCTCCCATTCACATTACTTCCCCTTTTGATCATCTGGTGCAGCGGTTTGACTTAGAGGCCTGATTTGATTCTTATGTTGCTGCCCAGGAGCAGCAGCACACTGAGGATCTACAGTGCTTTAATGATTATGTTGCTCAGCAGTAACAGTAGCACGACCAGGACATTACCTAGATTGGAGCACACTTCGTCGCCATTCACAGTTACTTTACACCACCACCACCTTCTCCTTCTGATCAGGATTCTCCTCCGTTTTAGTTTTGTGTTTTGTGTTATTTTTTATCTGTACTATTGTGTCGGTTCCTCCTCCTTTTTGTGATGTCAAAAGGGGGAGTTGGTTTTAGTAGTTTTTATTTTATGTATTGATCGTGTTTTGTGTTTTTTATGTCCTTTATAGTTATTTTCCTGTACTGTTCTAGTTCTTCAATAAAATTTAAAAAGAAATTTATTTTTCGATGTGCGTTGGTTTACTCCTATTTCTTTTATTTTAAACTACTGCACAAATGTTTGCCATCAATAAAAAGGGGGAGATTGTTGTAAATCTAGTTTCAAAAAGTATAATTTTGATGAAGACAAACATGTTTGTATTCTGTTTTACTTGGCTAACCCATTCCAGGTACAAAAGATCAAAAGTAACTCAAGCCAACTTAAGATCGGGTCCAAGTGTGCCTAAATGTATTATTTTCCTTTTCTTGAGTCAATTGTAATGTAATTGATCCCCTAGTTAAGTAACCTTGCACACACACTCAGGGGGAGAGCTTGAGTGAATTAGAGTTTCTGTTCAATTTTTGTTCAGATTATCCTGGATGATATTCACATCATCTTGGATGATCAAGTGAAAATAAAAACCCTAATTAGGGTGACCAATTTAAGTCTATCTGATTAAGCCGATCATTCTGGATGATCCATACATCATACGGGATGATAGGCTCAAATCAAAAATTCTCACCCGTTAGATCAAGTTAGGCAAGATTTATTTTTAGAGATTTGATCTGATCATCCCGGACGATATGTGTATCGTCCTGGATGATCCATTACAATCATGCCTAAATTAGTCTGGTGATTAAGAAAAGCAATCAATATTTAATTGATGCGATCATATCATCCGGGATGATCGTAAGATCGTCCGGGATGATCATGATCGTCTAGTGTGTTCCAGTTGTACGTCTAGAGTGGTGATCAGGATGATTTTGGCACTCTTTTAACTAATCATACAGGATAATATCCGTATCATCCTGGACGATCTAGTCATTTTTAGGTCATCCATCAAAAGTTCCTCTGGATGACCAGAGTGGTCTTCTAGACAAAATTTCTGAATTTACACTAATCATCCGAGACGATCGCAGAATCGTACGGGACGATCTGAACAACTTTTTCCACTGATCGTCCAGAAGAGCCAGATCGTCCAGGCTGAAACAGGTGATTTTGAACTGATCGTACAGGATGATCTATCGATCGTCCTGGATGATATTGGCCGACCAGTTGAGATTTAGGGTAAATTTTGAGCCCTCTTATAAAAGATCTTTTTCTTCCAACAAGAAAAATCTTTTGCCACTTTCTTTTACAGAGAAACCCTAGAGAGAGAGTTTGGGAGAGCGAGAGGATCTTGTGAGGGGGAGTTTGTGAGGGATTCATAAAGGTTTCTCCAAGAAAGGATCACAGCCATCTTCTCCGTTCATCGTCTCTCATCTTGTCGGTGTTCTTTATGGGAGGATCGTTGGCAAGAAGATACAGGTTCTCTGCCTGCTTCAGGAGGAAGCGAAAGGAGTTCAGCTTCTCTGCCTGCTTCAGGATGAAGCAAAAGGAGTTCGAGGTTCTCTGCCTCCTTCAGGAGGAAGCAAAAGGAGGTTAGGTTCTCTGCCTCACCGTGTCGGTGGAAAGGAGTTTTTGTATAGGCTTCTCCGCCTTGGTGTAGGAGTAGAAGGAGAGTCACTTTGAGTTAGCGTAATACCTGGAGGGGAGGCTCCGGGGAGTGGACGTAGGTCAAGTTGGCCGAACCACTATAAAATCTAGTGTGTTCTTTCTGATTACTTTCTGCACTTTATTTTTCTGTTATTATCTGCTTGGGTGAAATCTACGGTTGATCTTTTCGCTTATGTGTTTTCTTGTTTCTGCTGCAAATCATCGAAAAGACAGTTCCTGTTACTCTCAAATTTTTAAATAACCAATTCACCCCTCCTCTTGGTTAACTTAGAGACTAGTTCATCAGGGCTTAACATCCCTATCAAACTTTTAAGTGGTATCAGAGAGGGATTCATAAAATCTAGTTTTGAAAAACTTTTGAATTTGATCCATAGCTAACTTTGGTAATCGTAATACTGCTGATGGTTATTCAATTACATGACCGGCATTGTTTGATAATATACCTTTTGATTTTTGGAAAACTCGCATGTCCACTTTTCTTCAATCAATTGATTATCACATGTGGATGCTCGTTAAGGATGGCTATGAACCACCATTTAGAATGATTAACAATATTAAAACTGAACTGCCTTTCACTGATTGGACATTTGATGATCGTGACTTCGCCCAACTGAATGCCAAATGTTTGAACTATTTTTTCTGTGCCTTAAAATTTGAGGATTACATGCGTGTCTCTACTTTATACAACTGGTAAAGAAATTTGGGATAGATTGTGCATCACTTATGAAGGTACAACTGAAGTCAAACAGTCTAGGTTAAATATATTGCTTCATGACTACAAACTGTTTCACATGAAATCTACTGAATCCATTTCTGAAATGTATACAAGGTTCACTCAAATTGTCACTTCTTTGCATGCCTTAGGAAGAGAACTTACAAACTATGAAAGAGTGAACAAAATTCTTAGATGCTTGCCTTCTTCTTATGACGCTAAAATAACTGTAATCAATGAATCTAAAGATTTTAATACGTACTCTATTGATAGCTTACTTGGATCACTCATTGCTTACGAGCAAGGGGTGAACTAATGACAGCTTGATGCAGGTGAGAAGAAGAAGGAGAAAACTGTGGCGCTGAAGGCCAACAAAACTGACACTAATTCTTCCGGGTCTAATAGCGAAGATGTTGCCTTAATCACTAGGTAATTTAAAAGCTTTCTAAGGAAGAAACATAAGAACTTTCAGAAGTGGAACAAGAGTAAGTATAGTAAAAATTTTAAGGGTTCATCTGATACTGTTTGTTTTGAATATAGGAAGCCTAGACACATTAAAGTAGATTGTCTTACACTTAAAGCTCACCTGAGCAAGGAAAATGGTGAGGAGAAACCAAAATTCAAGAAGGATAAGAAAAGGATTCAAAAGGCATTCTGGGAAGATTCCGCATCCGTCTCTTCTGAGACTGAAGCTGAAGAGAAGGAAACCAACTTGTGTTTGATGGCAGATGATCATCCTGGTCAGTCTAACCAGGAAGAGGTATGTGAGCTTACTTACGATCAATTATTTGAAGTGTCTGAAAGAATTCATGCATCGTATAGGAAGCTCAAGAAAACTCATGCTAGCCTGAAACTAGAACTTCTAAATTTACAAAAAAGAGCATGAAATTTTAATTAAAGATCATTTTACTGTTGACTGCAATCACATGTCTTTACTTGATGAATCTGATGAACTGAACAAAAAGTATTCTGATCTGATTACTAAGCATGATTCATTCAAAACCTCAATGTTGATTTAGAAAGAGCTTTTTAAGAATTAGACAACATGGCATGTGAAGTGGAGAGTAGTAATGGAGCATTGAAATTTGAAATTGCAAGTCTTAACAAGGAGAATAAATTTTTGAAAGTTAAAATCAGTACTTTTGAGAAAAATGAAACACCTCCTACTTTTGCACAGTTTTATGCACCTCCTCCTTTTGAAGAATTAGTTTCAAATTCATCAAAGCATGTTTCATACAAACCCAGGAAGAGGCACTATCATCCACGTAGATTAGTTAACCCTTTTCCTGGTGTTAGATGTTTTTGTTCTGGCATGTTAGGACACATCTCTTACACCTGCACTGTTCACCGTAGTACACATTAGGTGTGGAGGCCCAAATTGTCTGTTTCACAGTACAGCACACATGCATTGCATTCTTCTTTTCCTAAGAAGGAACCCAAACCTATTTGGGTTTCTAAATCAGGCATTTGATGATTTTGTAGGTGTGCTCTCATACAAGACCTCATGAGAGCATGTGGTACCTAGACAGCACATGTTCAAGACACATGACTGGAGATGTAAATCAATTCATTTTGCTGGAGGCCAGGGCTAGAGGCAAGGTTACAGTTGGAGATAACACCACCAAGAGGGTGGTAGGTTCAGGTATAATTGGTGATTCAAAGAAATTTTAGGATTTATAATATTTCGCTTAAAGATGGACTGAAACAAAACCTGCTAAGCATCAGTCAACTCTGTGACAAAGGATACAACATCAAATTCATGCCCACTTACTGCATTTTAAGCTTAAATGACAAAATTATTTTGTAAGGATAAAGGATCAATAATGTCTATATGCTGAATATAACTTGCTTTAAAGCTGATGTTTCAATTTACTTAAAAACTACTGCAAATGAGTCTAGGTTGTGACATAGGAGATTGTGTCATGCCAGAATGAAAACCCTTAGGAGAGTCACCCAAAAGGACTTAGTTAGAGGTATCCCCAAGCTTAAGTTCACTAAGGACCACCTGTGTGATGCCTGTCAATTAGGGAAGCAAGTCTAATCCTCCTTTCACTCTGTTAAAGACATTAGCACCTCTAAACCTTAAGAAGTCCTTCACATGGATCTCTTTAGACCCATTAGCACTGCCAGCTTGGGGGGGAAAGTCTATGGTTTTATGATTGTTGATGATTACTCGAGGTTCACTTGGATTAAATTTCTATCATATAAATCTGAGTCATTTGAGGAATTTAAGTCCTTCTCCACTTGGATTCAGAGATAGTTAGGTTTTGAGATCTTAACTATTCATAGTGATCATGGTGAAGAGTTTAAAAATGTGAAGTTTGAAAGTTTCTATGAGGAACAAGGGATTAGTTAATATTTTTTGGCTCCTAGGACCCCTCAGCAGAACGAGGTAGCTGAAAGGAAGAATAAGACCTTAGTGGAAGCCGCTAGAGCCATGCTTGCTAAGTATTCACTTTCAAAATACTTTTGGGCTGAAGTGGTGAACACTGCCTGTTATGTGCTGAATAGGGTGAATGTTAGATCAAATATGAACAAGACACCTTATGAGATCATTAAGGGTAGAACTCCAAACCTGTCCCACCTCCATGTCTTTGGCTGTAAGGTTTTCTTCTGAACAACAGGAAATCATCCTTAGGAAAATTTAACCTCAAATCTGATGAAGGAGTGTTCTTAGGCTATTCTAGTGTGGGGAAATCCTTTAGGCTGTTTAATAAAAGACTTTAGTGGTGGAAGCGACAACTCATGTGATGTTTGATGAATCTGATCCTAAGGTGACTAGAGTTGAGGAAGAAGAAGAGGAATGGGAGATTACCCAAGGGGTTGAAAATGTAAATTTGGAGGAAAGGGTAGAACCTCAAACCACTTTGCCTAGAGATTGGAGATATTCTTCGAGTCATCCTAAAGAATTGATCTTAGGAGACCTTTTTGAAGGTGTTAGGACTAGGCATGGACTTAGGAAGGAAGTAAACCACTCTGCCTTTATCTCAATGACTGAACCCACCAACATCAATCAAGCTCTTTCTGATGAGTTTTAGATCTTAGCCATGCAAGAAAAATTGAATCAATTTATAAGGAATAATGTTTGGGAGTTAGTAGAAAGACCTAGGAATCAAAGTATAGTGGGAACCAAGTGGGTCTTTAAGAATAAAATGAATGATTCTGGTGTGGTGGTTAGGAATAAGGCAAGATTAGTGGCTAAAGGGTATAATCAGATTGAAGGGATTGATTTTGAGGAGACATTTGCCCCTATAGTAAGATTGAAAGCCATTAGGGTGATACTAGCCTTTGCCTGTTATAAGGGATTTAAGCTGTTTCAAATGGATGTCAAGAGTGCCTTTTTAAATCGGATAATAAAAGAGGATATTTTTGTAGAACAACCCAGAGGTTTTGAGAGTTCCCAATATCCAAATTATGTTTACAAATTAAAAAAAACCTTATATGGATTGAAATAGGCACCCAGAGCTTAGTATAAGAGGCTTAACACGTTCCTGTTAGAAAGAGAGTTTGTTAAGGGGAGCGTAGACACCACCTTTTTTCTGAGGCGAGTAGGGGATGATTTACTCATTGTCCAGATCTATATTGATGATATAATTTTTGGATCTTCTGAATGTGATGAGTTTTTTAAAATAATGAGTAAGGAGTTTGAGATGATTATGATAGAAGAATTATCCTACTTTTTGGGGTTTAGCATAAGGCAAATTAATTGATAGAACCTTTCACAATCAATCTAAATACACTAAGGTCATTTTGAAGAAATATGAAATAGGCAAAGCCAAGCCAATCAACACTCCCATGAGGTTCTCTGTTCAGTTAGATAAGGATTCAAGTGGAAAATCTATTGATCAGAAGAAGTATAGAGGAATAATTGGATCACTACTTTACCTGACTGCTAGCCGACCTGATATCGTGTTTAGTGTTTTTCTCTGTACTAGGTTTCAGGCTGATCCTAAAGAGTCCCACCTGACTTCAGTTAAGAGAATTCTTAGATATCTTTTAGGGACACCAAACCTAGGAATCTGGTACCCTAGGCACAACACCTCTTTTGAGATTATTGGATATTCTGATTCTAACTTTATAGGGTATAGGGTGGATAGAAAGAGCACTTCTAGAACTTGTCAATTTATAGGACAGTCTTTAGTCTCCTGGTCCAGTAGAAAATAGAACTCAGTTACACTTTCCACTACTGAAGCTGAGTATATTGCCTTAGGAAGTTGTGTGGCCCAAGTTCTTTGGTTGAAGCAACAAGTCTTGGATTTAGGATTACCTGTGGGCACTATTTCTATTATGTGTGATAATACTAGTACCATCTACTTTTCTAAGAATCCAGTCCAACATTCTAGAACCAAACACATTGATATAAGACATCATTTCATTAGGGACCATGTTACGAAAGGGGACATTGAGCTACATCATGTAGCAACTGAAAATCAGCTGGTTGACATATTTACTAAACCACTGGCCTTTGACTCATTCAGCATCTTGAGGACCAGATTAGGTGTGATTGACATAAATGCTTAATTCTGATGACTACTGACTTCTGATTTGTCTATTTTTCATTTTGGTTCGATTAGTTAGCTGTTTGATTTGATTATCTATTTCCTGCTGTTTTTTATTTTTCTACTGATTTCTGTTTTAGCCTAGGTGTTAGTTTGATTTGAGTATTTATTTAGTTGTGATTTTCTACTTATTTTTATTTACTGGTTCATCTCTTATATTTACTGTTTTATCTCTTTCAAAATCAGATCACTACTCACTACTACTGATAAACTTGATTTCTGACTGAGAGTTTTGCCTTGTTTTTTATTTGGAAGCTGGTAGACAGTGATTGATTCCACTGGATCTTTTAAAGGGTAGAAATATTGATGATTGTTTCTCTTCCTCAAACTCTTTTACTGGTGTAATGTTTCTTTTGGATAAAAATCTTCTTCAAAATTAAAAAATTGGTTTTTGGAATATAGATTTATTTTATCTTCATATAGTAATATTCCTCATATGAATAGTATTTTCAAAGTCTTGAGACATTGTTATGATTTTCTGATCCAAGTGATTGCACTTATCATACGATGTATGGTTTTTATTTTGTGAATTACACTTCTATATTGTAGAGAGTAAGCTTTGACGTCTCTTATGTCTGGAAGGTAATTTTACAGCTGAGATCCTTTAATGATTTTAAGAGGCAAAAATCTTATAAAAAATGTGGAGTGCGCGAAACAAATTGAAAAAGTGGCACAAAATGAGCCCAAACCATGTTTTCTTCCCTTACAGATCGTTAAATGTCATAGAAAAATTTGTGCGCCACTTAATTTTTGAAAAGCTTGAGATGAAAATTATGATTTCTAATTTCTTACTTTGTAATACTATTATATCAGATATTTTTCTGGAACGAGGCTTGAAAGGATCTCTTTTCAAATCTAATTTTTTTTCTTCTGAATTGGATTTTTGTTTTGAAAGGGATTTACATCTATAAGGTGTCTGAGATGGAAGTTACGAAAGTCGAATTTCTAACTTTTTTTGGATTTTAGCGCTTCGATCATCTTCTTATTGGTTTTTGGATTTAAAATCTAGGAAAAATTCTAATTTACTGGAGTATATCGGTTCCAAAAAAAACCTTTGTTTTTGTGTTTCTCGTTTCGAGTTTTATTTTGCTCTGCTTTTATTTTTCATTTTATTATATGTGTTTTTGGGATCCATGATCTTTCATCTCCATCCTCCATCTTTTTCACTTTTTCTTCACATTGTCTTGGACGATCCCCACATTATCCTGGACGATCTTCTTCATCATGGATGATCCATAAATCGTCCTAAATGATCTATTCAAATCATCCCCACTCTGAACATCATGGACGATCTGATCGCCCTTTTGACCAATCGTCCTGGACGTTATAAATGCTCATATTGTCCTGGATGATCCTGCGATCGTACGGGATGATCCGGCCGATTTCTATTTAAACAGCCATTCTCTTCACTTTTTCTTCATACCTCTCCTTCCATATTCCTCTCTTGTGTTTTCTAATGGCTAGTGGGAAGCATTCTAGCAAAAGGGTGCGAGCTCCTCCTGGGGAAATATCAATCTCCTCTTTCCAAATGTAACTGATCAGGCTGCCTTCGAACGATATCTTGAGGTGGGAATCAAACAATCTAAAATCATTAACCGCCGCACCCTTACCTACCCTATCCTCAATCTTTTTGCGTATACCTCCCTTACCTTCATCCTCACCCTCGCCTTCCCATTTAGCCTTGAACTTCTTCAAGTATTCTTTGCAAATCTTCGCATCGTTGCTGACTACTCCACCCTTCACTCCTATGTTAATCAAAAACCAGAAGAACTCACAGCCAAGGACTTTCATAATATCCTTCATCTCTCTATCACTGGCGATAAACTCCACACTCTTATTTCTGATCCTGACTATGATTGGAGTGTCTCCAATCACTTCCTTAGAAATACAAATGCACCCTACCACGATAACGCTTGCACTTCACTCCTTAAGGATGCCCATACCATTCAATACGTCCTTCATTCCTCCATCATCCCAAAGGTTGGGGATTGCATTCTCATCATCCCATTACTGTCTCTGACCACCTATTACATCATGGCCCACCGGGACTTCAATGCCACTGACCTTCTTTTGAGATATATCGAGCATCTCACCACCATTAGGGATCCGGGCCATAGACGCCATCCAAATCTAGCTTTAGGACACATCACTCCATATGTTTTGGAGACAAAATATGACCTGCGGTATCCAGTCCCTCCCAATGTCCCTCCTTCCTACTTCATAAAAAAATTATTCCATGTACTCCTCAGTACCTGACTATATTCGAAGCCCACCCCAGATGTTGAGGTGGAAGAGGAAGAAGCTGTTCCTATTCCTACTGCACCTGATGCACCTGCTGCCCTTCGTATTACTTCCCCTTTTGATCATCTGGTGCAGCGGTTTGACCAGTGGGAGGCCCGATTTGATTCTTAGGTTGCTGCCCAGGAGCAGCAGCACACTGAGGATCTGCAGCGCTTTAATGATTATGTTGCTCGCAGCAACAGCAGCACGACTAGGACATTGCCTGGATTGGAGCACACTTTGCCGCCATTCACAGTTACTTTATGCCACAACCACCTCCTCCTTCTGATCAAGATCTACCTCCATTTTAGTTTTATGTTTTGTACTATTTTATGTTTATACTATTGTGTCGGTTCCTCCTCCTTTTTGTGATGTCAAAAGGAGGAGTTGGTTGTAGTAGTTTTTATTTTATGTATTGATCGTGTTTTGTGTTGTTTATTTCCTTTGTAGTTATTTTCTTGTACTATTCAAGTTATACAATAAAATTTGAAAAGAAATTTGTTTTTCATTGTGCGTTGGTTTACTCCTAGTTCTTTTATTTTAAACTACTGCATAAATGTTTACCATCATCAAAAAGGGGGAGATTGTTGCAAATCTGGTTTCAAAAGTACAGTTTTGATGATGACAAATATGTTTATATTCTGTTTTGCTTGGCTAACCCATTTCAGACACAAAACATCAAAAACAACTCAAGCCAACTCAAGATCATATCCAAGTGTGCCTAAATGTACTGTTTTTCTTTTCTAGAGTCAATTGTAATGTAATTAATCACCTAGCTAAGTAACCTTGCACAACACTCAGAGGGAGAGCTTGAGTGAATTAGAGTTTTTGTTCAATCTTTCTTCAGATCATCCTGGATGATATTCACATCGTCTTGGATGATCAAGTGAAAATAGAAACCCTAATTAGGGCGACCAAGTTAAGTCTGTCTGATTAAGCCGATCGTCCTGGACGATCCACACATCGTACGGGATGATAGGCTCAAATCAAAAATTCTCAGCAGCCAGATGAAGTTAGGCAAGATTTATTTTTAGAGATTTGATATGATCGTCCCAGACAATACGTGTATCGTCCTGGACGATTCGGTACAATGATGCCTAAATTAGTCTGATTATTAAGGAAAGTAATCAATATTTAATTGATATGATCATATCGTCCGGGACGATCGTAAGATCATCCGGGATGATCATGATCGTCTAGTGTGTTTCAGCTGTAAGTCCAGAGCGGTAATCAGGATGATTTTGGTACTTTTTGAACTAATCATACAGGATGATATCCGTATCATCCTGGACGATCAAGTCATTTTTAGGTCGTCCAGCACAAGTTTCTCTGGACGACTAGAGCGGTCTTCTGGATGAAATTCCTAAATTTACACTAATCGTCCCGGACGATCGCAGAATCGTATGGAACGATCTGAACAACTTTTTCCACAGATCGTCCCGAAGAGCAAGATCATCCAGGCTAAAATAGGTGATTTTGAACTGATTATATAGGATAATCTATCGATCGTCCTGGATGATATTGGCCGACCAGTTGAGATTTAGGACAATTTTTGAGCCCTCCTATAAAAGATCTTTTTCTTCCAACAAAATTTTTTTTTGCCTCTTTCCTTTACAGAGAAACCCTAGAGAGAGAGAGAGAGTTTGGGAGAGAGAGAGAGAGGATCTTGTGAGGGGGAGTTTGTGAGGGATTCACAAAGTTTGCTCCAAGCAAGGATCAGAGTCATCTTCTCCGTTTGTCGTTTCTCATCTTGTCGGTGTTCTTTGTTGGAGGATCGTTCGCTAGAAGATCCGGGTTCTCTCCCCACTTTAGAAGAAAGCGAAAGGAGTTCAGGTTCTCTGCCTGCTTCAGGAGGAAGCGAAAGGAGTCCGAGGTTCTCTACCTGCTTTAGGAGGAAGCAAAATGAGGTTAGATTCTCTGCCTCACCGTATCGGTGGAAAGGAGTTTTTGTACAGGCTTCTCTGCCTTACTGTGGGAGCAGAAGGAGAGTCACTTTGAGTTAGTGCAATACTCAGAGGGGAGGCTCCGGGGAGTGGACGTAGATTAAGTTGACCGAACCACTATAAAATCTTGTGTGTTTTTTCTGATTATTTTCTGCACTTTATTTTTCTGTTATTATCTGCTTGGGTGAAATCTGTGGTTGATCTTTTCGCTTATGTGTTTTCTTATTTCTGCTGCAAATCATCAAAAAGATTGTTCTTGTTGCTCTCAAATTTTTAAATAACCAATTCACCCCCCCTCTTAGTTAGTCTCTGGACTAGTTCATAAGGGCTTAACATCCCTATCAAACTTTCACTACCCAAGGTGCGGTGCACCAATAAGGGAGGGGGTGGGGGGTTAATTGGTTTTTAAAAATTTCTTTTTCAAAAAGATTTTTCATTTTAAAATGTTGATTAAAAAAAAATAAGCAAAAGCAAATTTTAAAAATAAAATAAAATTTATATATTTTTTATTAAACAGAAAAATATTTTTGTTTTTTTTTTTTTCAAATTTTTGTTCTAGTTTTTGCTTACTCTTAGAAAATAATCCTGTGTTATCATAATATTATCATCATAGATTTCAAAAAAATAATTTGGATAAAATAAAAATGAGAGAAATAAAAGGGCAAAATAAAAGGAATGAGCACTTCAAAAATTTTATAATGGTACAGTCAAACCATATCCTACATCCAGTCCCTAGAGTCCTCCTCTCTGGCTATTGCACTAAACCTTTAGTGACTCTCCTTTAGCTCCCACAGCAAGGAAGAGAAGCTTTTATAAAGCTACTTCCACCGTTCCATGGTGCAGCTGAGAACTAGAATCCTTTCCACTCTCTTGGTGAGGTAGAGAACCTAGAATCCTTTTCACTCTCTTGGTGAAGCAGAGAACCTAGTGATATTCAGCCTTGGAGTTTTTCTCCTTGGAGCAACCCAAAAGATCAATGATGACAGTTAGAGGAACCAAGGTATAATCTTGCTTTGAGTAACCACATGAATCCCCTCTCACCACTTCTCCCTCTCATGTAACTTCTCCTTCTCCCTCTCCAAACTCCAAGACCTCTCAAGCACTTAAAGAAGTCCCTTACAGCCAAAGAATTTTTCAAAGTCTAATGAGAGAGCTTTAATAAAAGGCTTCAAAAAATCCTAATTTTTCAATTCTACCATTTCAAATACTATGGTAAAATATTGATTCATATAGTATGATTAGGTCAAATATCTATTTCATCTAGTATGTCTTAAACAGTTATAGTATGCTCAATTCAAAATTTCAAAACTGATTGTATAGTACAATCAATAAATTGTATGGTATAATTAGTTCATTCATCTTAAGATCATATAGGATAAACTCTAGGATGATAGTTCGTATAGCACAATGAGTTCAAAATATGAAATTTATTTTCTCACACCCACATATTTGTGTACATGATCCCCAAGTGAGTAAACACATTCACATGACTTTAACTCAAGAAATATAAAAGTAAAGAAAATAAAAATACATGCTCTTATAATACATTATCTTACTCTACCTAGATTTGAACCCTAAATCTTCCATTGCACGGAGTGTGATGCACCTGAAATATTAGTACATATAAAAGAAAATATGTACTCTAAATACTAGGAGAAATAAAGAGATAATTAATAATTTTTGTTATTATTAAAATCATAATCTCTGGATCTCAGATTGTAATAATCTCCCCCTTGTTATGATGGCAAACACTGTATTTTCTCTTAATCTCCTTCTCACTAGGTGAATTACTTTAAAAAAAGGGGGAAATATTTTATTATTTTTATTTTTTATTTTTTTTTAATTTTTAAATACAAATTAGTAAGGCACCATAATGAACACAAACATAAAAAAATGATCAAAAACACCTACTCCCTCTTTTGACATCACCAAAAAAGAGAGCCACCAGAACATAAGAAAAAGTACAAATAAAAGCAAAAAGAAGAGGAAATATAGAAATTACAAAAGAACACACATCCTTGAAGTAGGATGGCCGTTGAGTAGGTGGTGGTGGTGGTGGTGGCATGAAATACTTGTGAAGAGCAGTAAACTGCTAGGCAAACCACTCCCTATCGGCCTCATGCTACTACTGAAACTACTGGTAATATTATAGGAGCTAGCATTCTGCTGCTAAATCTACATCTAATATTAATTACATTCCTTGATATGTGAAGTGATCTTCATATTCAGGTTGCATAAGCCCTCTACCATAGTGGTGTAGAGGCCAGCTTAGGCTCTAGAGGTTGGTCAGAGTATAGGAGTTATTATTGAAATTAGAGGTGGAGATGGAAGGCCTTGCCCTTCCACATCACTCTGGCTCCTCTTCTGGCTCATCTCACTGATGCTAGTAAAAGAAAATGGAAAATTAACCATTGGTGTAAAAGAAAAGGTAATTATCTATAGTTTTGGGATAGGCAAGTTGATATTTTTTATTTAGGTCATAGGCAACTATATTTGGTAAGGCAATATTTTCGTTTTGTTAGGTGCATGGGAGACATATAGTAGTTAGATTTTGGAAGTAACGAATAATCTTGTGGGCCTCATCAAAATGGGAAATATGTGACTAAAGATGAGAGTGGGTTAATTTTAACTCTATTGCTAGCTTTAGAAAGAATTGAAGTTCAAAGAAGATGTTGGATGACTAAGACATTTTGATTCAGAGATTGGATAAGGGGTTGGTGTTAATTCAAAGGGGCATTTCTAATTGTTAGGTTCACAGTGGTCCAATCATAATCTCCCTGGGATGACAGTAAGTGAGGTTTAGGCCCTTCAGTGGAAAGGTGTCGGTAGTTGGAGAGGTGATGTATGGTAATTTCTACAAGCTTCCTACACATTTGAGAGGTCATGATAAAAAATTCAGTATTTACCTTAAGGCTCATAAAAAATTGAAAGGAAAGGCAAGGGTTAGGAGGAAATGAAGAGTGGTGGAAGTAAATAGGTTCATGACCTAGTTTTGTAGAATATATTGATCAGAAAGATGTGAGGGTGTGATGTGTGCATTCTTAAAATTATGATATGCTAACTCATCCTCAACTGATTGAAATTTGTCATCCATAGGATGATGAGAACAACTTCCTTGGAGTAAGCATTCTCTCTAACTACCTCCTACCATTTTATAAAGTTAATGCTAGGAATAGAACTGAATGAAGATAGAAGGATGTTTGTTGAATAAGAAAGTTAGAAATCATTCCCTTATATAGAGTTTTCAACCGATCAAACTATATGATTGAGGATCATATAATATGATTGAGGATCATATAGTACGATCAAGGAATTAAAATTGTCTAGAAAACGTATTAGAAAAAGAAGTCAAATCATACAACATGATCAATATCATACTAAAAGATCCTCGTTAAATGTATTTTTCTTAAGCTGTCGTTGGTATGGTTGTTGACTAAACTGATCATATAGAATGACTCAATGTTCATGCTGTATGTTAGTATAATTATTATTATATCGGTTGATTAAATTTTATCCAACAACTGTTAACACAGGGATCGTATAATATGAAGAGGTGGTTATACAATATGATCTTTAATTATTGGTCTAATTAGGATCATTGAAATCATAAGTAGCAAGGATGTACAGAGATATATTGATCGTATAGTATGAATGAGGTTTGTATAGTGTGATGTGATCATTTTATATGTGTAGTGTGTGCTGATTTGGGGACTTCTACTGATTAGGAATATTAAACACCCAAACCAAAATAAAAAAATAAAAAAAAACAAGTTATGGAATTCACTCTTACCCTAAATTAAGCATTAATATTAATGACACATAGTTTAGTTCTTAATGTACTAAAGGTGTCATAGCTTAAGGGTTTGGTGAAAATATTTGCCAATTGATTGCAATTCTATATCTCCCTTGACTATATGATCTCTAATGGAATGATGTTTGATGTCTATATGCTTAGTTCAAGAGTGTTGGATTGAATTTTTAAAAATACACATAACACTAGTATTATCGCATATGATTAGAATTGTCCCTACGGATAGTCCATGGTTAATGATTTATTTTTTATCCATAAAACTTAAGCAACACAACATCCTACTACTACGACTTCTAGCTCAATAGCGGATAGACCTATTGAGTTTTGCTTCATGCTATACCAAGAAATTAATGATTGCCTATGAATTGACAAGTTTCAAAAGTACTTTTTCTATCCATTTTACACCTTACAAAGTTTGCGTCTGAAAATCCTATGATTTGAATTGAGGAACTATGTCTAGGATACCAAATAGCTAAGTTTGGGGTGCTTAGAAGGTATCTAAGGATTCTCTTAACTACCATCATATGATATTCTTTTTTATCGACTGGGAACCTTGCACAAAGATATACACTAAACATTATTTTGGTCTGATAGCAGTCAATTATAGGAGTGATCCTATTATTTCCCTATACTTTTTTTGATCTACTAATTTTCCATTTACATCGTAATCTAATTGAATGGTAGAGCTCATGGGTGTATTAATTACTTTAGGAACTTTCATCTCATACTTTTCTAGAATCTTCTTGATGTACTTACTTTGATTAAGAAAGGTACCATCATCGCTTTATATCACACTAAATCTAAGAAAATATATAAACTCTTCTATCATACTCATCTCAAGCTCTTGACTTGTGTTTTCTTAAAAATCATTACAAAGATTTTCATTCGTTCATCCAAATAGTATATAATCCATATATATTTGAATAATTAGTAATTCATCTCTTACTTTCTTTAAGAATATAGTGGTATTTACACTACCCTTAACAAATAAACTATATAGGAGAAATGTATTAAGTCGTTCACCATGCCTTAGGTGCTTACTTCAAACCATATAATGTCTTTTTCAATTTATATACATGATTGGGAAAGGTTCAAATTTCAAATCCTTGGGACTGTTCGACATATGCATCTAGCTTGATAACCCCATTTAAGAAAGCACTCTTTACATCCATTTTATATAGCTTGAAGCCTCTAAAACATGTAAAAGCTAATAATACATTGATGACTTCTAATTTACCTGCAAGGGTAAGGGTTTCCTCAAAATCAATGCCTTTAATTTGATTATACCACTTAGCTACTAATCTAGCCTTATTCCTAACCACTACTCTGGAATTATTCATATTATTCTTGACTATCCACTTGGTACCTACTATACTATGGTCCTTAGGTCTACTAACTAACTCCTATACATGATTTCTTAAAAATTAGTTTAGCTCTTCTTGCATAATTAGGATACTAGAATTCATCAAATAAGGCTTGATTTATATTTATGGTTTACCATAGAGATGAATGTTGATTGATTGACCTCCTTCCTAAGTCCATGCCTATTTCTAACTCCTAAATATAAATATCTATTACGAATTTGGATTCAAGGAATATGATTTTGATGATAGTAAACATTTTCATTTCTATTTGAGTGTCTAACATTTCAGGTTCACAAGATCAAGTGCAATCCAAGCCAGCTCAAGATCGAGTCAGTCCATTTGTGTTTTCAGGTTCAATGTAATTTTTATATTTTTTGAGTCAAGTGTAATGTAACGGATCCCCAAGCTAAGTAACCTTACACACACACACACATAGGGGAAGAGTTTTATTGAGTTAGAGTTTTTTTTCAAATTTTGTTCAAATCATCCTGGATGATATTCATATCGTCCTAGACGATCCATTGAAAATAGAAACCCTAATTATGGAGACCATGCTAAGTTAGTCTGATTAAGCAGATTGTCCTAGATGATACACCCATCGTATAGGATGATATGCTTAAATTAGAAATTCTCAGCCGCTAGACTAGATTAGGCAAGTTTTTTATTTTTAGAGATTTGGTCTAATCATCCCAGACAATACATGTATCATCCCGGATGATACATGTAGCATCCTAGATGATCCATTATAATCATGCCTAAATTAGTCAGGTGATTCAGGAAAGTAATTAAGGTTTGAGTGATTCGATCATATCATCCTGAATAATCACAAGATCATCCTGGATGATCAATTAGAAATCCTGACAGTCCAGAGCATTTCATCTGGACAACCCGAACAATCCTCTAGATGATATTCTCAATTTTGAACTAATCATATGGGATGATAAAATATAGTTCGGGACGATCAGGTCATTTTGTAATTATCCAGTATGGTTTGGCTGTATGACCCGAGGAATTTGCTGGACAATTTTTGTCTTTTTGAACTAATCATCCTAGATGATCAAGTCATTTTCTTCAGATCGTCCAGGCTTTTCTATTGGACGTCCTGAGCTATCTTCTGGATGATATTCCTAGTTTGAACTAATCATCCCGGACGATCAGAGAATCATCCCATATAATATGAACAGAATTATCTTCTAATCATCTAGAAGACCAAGATCATCCGGGCTAAAAGGGGCTAATTTAAACTTATCGTACAGGAAGAGGATGATATTTAACGACCAGTTAAAATTTTTGGCAATTTTTGAGCCCTACTATTTAAGATCTCTTGTATTCAATCATTGAGATCTTTTGCTACTGTCCTTTCCAACTAGAGCCTTGAGAATGAGAGAGAGAGAGAGAGCTTGGGAGAGAGAGAGAGAGAAGATCTTGTGAGGGGGAGTTTGTGAGTTGTTCACAAAGGTTACTCCAAGCAAAGATCTGAGTCATCTTCTCTAGTCATCTTCTCTTGTCCTTGGTGTCTCTATGGAAAGATCATCTGCAAGAAGATCAAGGTTCTTTGCCTGCTCCAGGAGGAAGAGAAAGGAGTCCAGGTTCTCTGCCTTCTTTAGGAGGAAGCAAGTGGAGTCCGGGTTCTCTGCTTCATCGGGTTGGTGGAAAGGAGTTTTATACAGGCTTCTCCACCTTGCTGTGGGAGCAGAAGGAGAGTCACTTAGTGTTAATGCAATACTCAGAGGGGAGGCTCCGGGGAGTGGACGTAGGTCAAGTTGACCGAACCACTATAAAATCTGGTGTGTTCTTTTTAATATTTTTTGCACTTATTTTTTTGTTGATGATTGTGTGATTGTGATTATTATTTTATTATTGTTGAACATCTGTACATCATTACGAAACTGTAAATATTTTAAAACATTCAAAAAGATTTTCTAAATTATTTTTTTCATGAATTTTTAAAATAACCAATTTACCCCCCTCTTGGTTAGCCTCGGGCTAGTTCATAAGGGCTTAACATCCCTAACGAACTTTCAATATGCTAATATGAGTTCCCAAGGATGACTAGATGAGTATCTCCATTCTCTAGGTAGTGGCTCCTGAGGTTTTTCTATATCTCCTAGTTTAATATATTCTACTCCTTGGATAACTTCCACCACGTCTGCTTCTTCAAACCTAAGCTCACCAGATTTATCATATTCATCAAATACTACATAGGTTAGCTCCTCTACAACTAAAGATTTATTACTAAAGATCCTATAAGCTTTACCTACAGAGGTATAACCGAAGAAGACTCCTTCATCAGATTTAAGATCAAATTATCTTGCAGGAGATTTTCCATTTATATGAATGAAACACTTACATCAAAAGATATGAAGGAGTAAAAGATTAGGTTTTCTACCCTTAAGCAACTCATAGTGTGTCTTATTGAGTTTTGATCTAACATTTACCCTATTCAAAACATAACAAGAAATATTCACTACTTCAGCCAAAAAACATTTAGGGTGAGAATATTCAGCTAACATTGAACTAGGAGTTTCCACTAAGGTTTTATTCTTTATTTTAGCTATTCCATTCTGTTGAGGGGTCCTAGGGGAAGAAAATTTATGCTCAATTCCTAGATCATTTCAAAAAGATTCATACTTATAATTCTCAAATTCTCTATCGTGATCCTTATGGATAATATATATTTCACATCCTAATTTTCTTTAAATCTATGTGTAGAATATTCTAAATTCCTCAAATGATTCACTTTTGTGAGATAAGAATCTAACTTAGAAGAATCAAGAGTAATCATCAACTTTCACATTAGTCACCTCATTTTTATGTGTAGGCCCTCGAGCGTGCGTATTTTCCTTTGACTGAGTCTCGTTGAGATTAATTAGAATCAAATTGATGTTGATTTGGATGTAACTTCATTTAATTAAACTAGTTGAGCCAAATTTTATCAAAATTAGCCCAATTTGACTTAAATTGAGTTTAATTCAAGCCTAAATACTCCCTAAGATGGCTCCAATTAACTTTCTAACTAATTTAAATCTGTTCCCAATTAGGAATTGAGATTGGATAGCCAAAATTGAAAATAGAGTCTGGCTATATGCCATCTCCTTAACTTTTGTTGTGTCCCACTATTAGAGCAGTCTTAGGGAAGTGATATTTGATATCAACCATTAGATCAAGGGTATGATAGACTTTTTACCTACCCTGACCTTTTGGTGCCTACGGTTTATGCAAATCAAAGGGATGAACATTCCATTCGAGGGATAACTTCAGTCTGTCCTAGGAAAGCGAGAGTAAGAGAGAGTAAAAGAGTCAGATTGGGGACTTTTATTTTCGCTCCCTACTTGGTCCATCTTGGAGAAATCAAGAGAAAGGGTGGGTTTGCATGCATTTGGGGTGAAATAAAAAGGGGCAGAGGTGGAGGTCATGTGTTAGTTGCTCGGCCGATTCTCCAAAGGTGGCTACCTCTCCTCTTCTTCCTTCTTGGTCTCCTCCTTTCTCCTCTTCTGACTTCCTTCATCTCCTTCCTCTATTTCTTTCTCTTCTTCATTTTCCCTTTCTCTTACTCTTCTTCTTCTTCTTTCTCATTTTGTGGTTACTACCTTCATTCAAAAATTTTAGTGAAGTTTAAGTAATTTATTTGTGATGATTTCAGCAAAGCATATGTATAATGATTTGATGACGATGTGTGATTGTAAGGTAATGGTTTCCATGTTAGCATACTTGATGAAACCTTGTGAATATTGTGTATCAGTTATTTAGTGAAGTTCCAAAAAAAGAGATTTATGGTTGTATGGTCCATGTTCAAAATCTTCAAAAAAAAAAAAAGAAACAACTCACTAGCTTTCTTGATACTAAAGCATGATAGAATCGTATCCCTCTTATGTATTCATATCTTTATTAAACAAAAAAGTAGAAGTGAGAGGTTAATGATAAACTTTATAAGTCTAAAATGTTGGATGATCTGTTAGTTGAATTTGTTAACACTTATTAGCATCTTTTGGAAAGGTGTATAGTCTCATTCCTTCGTAATTTTCTTTACCTTACATGTTTGTTATGAAGGGAAGGGTCCTTGTATTACACATATCATGCTTGACAAAAGAAAAAGTTTCTTTAGGTTTAACCTTGAACCAAATACATGTTTTACCATTAACATTGTTTTATTGTTGTAATTTGATTCATTTGGAAAGTAATGTTATGAGTATATATAGTGGATATCATTTGAATTGAATGTGTTTGAGCATAAGTTTGTGCTTCAATTTTAAGTATAAACCTTCCCTCCCATACACTTGTGTTTTGTTACTTAACACTATATTTTGCATATCCAATAAAAAAGGGTTCATGGTTATATTAGAATAATTCTTCAAAATCATTCAATGATGAATGACTTATACCTCTTTCAAAATAGGTTAACTATATATCAATTATTTTTCCATGTTAGGGTATTTAGTCATATGATTTTCTCAAATGGTAAAAATTATTTTCTTCCACAGTCATATTCCTTCTCTATATATGTGATTTTTCATGTATTCACTATATTGCCCTTTTGTGACCAATTCAATGATGCAAATGAATTCGAACTTGTTTTTTAGTTTTGAAAAGATGCCTAAATTTCTCTATGTGGGTTTGGCTATACTGTAGAGAAAAATAATATTGTATGTAGTGGTTTCTTGTATGAGCCTTTCTTTCTTCCATGAACAATAGTTGTGGTTGCGAGTTGAGTTTGACATGAACTATGTAATAAGGGTGAAATATGATCATATAGATCAACATTTATGCCTTTTAAAACACAATGTTTCACTAAACAAATTTTTCTATGGAAAATCACTCTTTAAGTCTCTTCTTTAAAGCTTGGAAAGGAAATCAAACTTGTTGCTATATTCCATTCTTTAGGATGGGTTAAAGTTGTAATACATTTTTTTAAATGATCTTTATGTGATGGGATTGCTTGTGTTGAGATTCATTCAATGGCATTGTATTATTGTTTTATGAAAAATGTTTAGAAGCATAATTATTATCATGTGATGAATATGCTTACAACTATGCTAGATAACTTAATCTATTCTTTGTTTTAATTGCAGGTATGTATGGAAAAAATTCAAAGATGTTTTCCTCATGTTAAAAAGCTTTTTGTTGACCTCATTTTTGTATAAGGTCATTAGGGACACATTTAGACTCTAGATCAATCCTGACCCTAGATCTATCTAAGTTCCAGATCAATCTAGGCCCTAAGATCCAATAAGACCTTAGGATCAATCCAATCCGTAGGATCAACTTAGATCTTAGACCTATCTATACTTCAACCCATTCAATCTTCAATCAATTCAAATTCAAATCAACTCAAGCTTCAAACCTAGCCAGATTTTAAAGCAATCTAACTCAAGACCCAGGCTCCAGTTCAAGCCCTGATTCAACCTTCAAACTAATATCATACCCAGCTCAAGACCTATCCAATCATTAATAATCATTCAAATGATTATAAATAATTAGGATAACTAAAATTTATAATTTGAAACCCAAAGTCTAGTTTAGATCCTGAAATCCACACTAAAATTTAAGGCTAGGACTCAGGTCCTGAAAGCCTTTTTTTGGTGAATTTTAAAATATTTTAAATCCTAATAAAATAACCTCTGATTTAGAGTCTATCAATTGCATATTGATAGGACATGTCCTTAAAGGAAGCCTTCTAAATTTGAGCTCAATCTGAGATCTCTAATCCCAGAAACTGAATTAATTTCCAAAGGTTATAAAACCTTCAAATATTTATGGCCCATGCTACTGGATCTGCCATTCAGAGGACTTTAACCATAGAGCTTTCTCCAAAGCTTCTAACCATTTCTAATAGACTCAAAACATCATTCCAGACATATTGAGCCCAGACGCAGACCTCGAGTTAACCAAGTTGACCAGGTCAACCTAGGTTGACCCAAAAACCCATTAAGGTCTCAAATGGGTAAATTTGACCCAGGTGACCAATTTGACCCATAAAAATACATCTATCAGACACTATTTAACATTTCAAGCTCGTTGAGCCCAAACCCTTGCCGTGGGTCAACCCGGTTGACCTATTCAACCTTTAAGCAATTTCTATTTCAAATCAAACCTTAAATATAATTAACACTTTGCCAAAACCTTTTGAGCATATTCTCTAATAAGTTGAACTTGACTAGACCCTTGACCCAGTTAACAGTTGACTGGTCAATCGAGCCCAAGCCCAGTCAAAGTTAACCCATTTGAGTCAAAGAAATGACTCTTAGTGGATTAACTCATTCAAAGCTTATCAAACCCTTGATCATACTCTACTTAAAAATTTTAGTACATTTAAAGTCAAAGCAAGCCAAGTCAAATCCCATTTGACCAAGCCAATTCATGAGGACTTAGTCAAACCCATTTCAAGTTCTCATATCTTACTTAAATTCTAACTCCTTTCACCTAACATTTGTTCTAAATTACTTCAATTAGCTTTTCTGGCCATTTGACTACCACCTCACCTTTTGTTGACTGTTTGACTAGTCAAAAGTCAACAAAGCTTTTGAAAGAGCTTTAAATGGTCAAAGCTCCCTTTGCAAGCTAATCCAATACTGTTAAGCTATTCCAGCCCTTTAAGCTTCTTCTAGAGTCTTCCTAAAGGACTCCTAAGCTCAACTTAACCCTTAATAATGCCTTAAACATCTCCTAATCAAGCTCATGTGCACAAAAGAACAATGGTTACTTTACACCTAATATCTTTTTGTCCTTCCATTCCCTCTACTCCTAACTGCCCTAGGACATGTGGAGATCATCAAGGGAAGCTTCCAAACAAATCAGGACCATCTATTCAATCCAAGGGCATTTGAATAGGGCAAAATATTAGAGATAGCTGCATTGTTGATCATCTAACTCTCTCTCCACACTTAAGCTCTCTAGGCAAAATTTCTTCTTGTTCGAGCTCTCCAGGAATCCCTCTGGCTTTCCCGACCAAGATCCACCAGTAAAACCTTGCCAGTGGCGAGCTTCCAGGCGAACCGAAGTGAATTCCATTTGAAGGATTATAGGGATCGATCTAGGAACTTCCAGCTCTTGAAGTCTTCAGCAAAATTAATCTTGGACAAACTACAAATTCAAAGAGACTTTAAACACCAAAATCTAACTGTTAGATCTCTCAAACTTTTGAACCCTAGTTTAGAAAACTTATGGTAAATTAGCTTTCTAAAAAGTGCTTTTCAAACTATATAAAAACCTCCACATTATTTCTATTCATATTCTTAAGCTCAGTTTAAAATTCCATTTGATTTGGCTAGCTGGATCGAGAGAATGGGTCATTTTACTTGAATAGGGGTCGAGTAATGCATGTTTATAACTGCGTGGGATCGGGACCATTGATCTTATGATTAATGGTCGTAATCTGGATGTTCTGAGGCTCATATTAACTGTGGATCTGATCATGTGGTTAATTTTGCCGTCCGACTCAATCTGAGCCTTTGATCCATTTCCACGGGTTATCCAATGATTGTCGTTCCGCGTTGACGCGGATTATGAAAACTTCGTGGACCTCGCACATTAAAGGCTGATGATTTCTGGCGGCAGAATCATTCGCATTTAATGTGCCGCCGCTGGCAATCATTGCCGTGATTTGGGATAGCCAACCAGGAGCCGACGTGTGTCTCGTAGCCGCCGTCGCCGCACCACTAGAGGTTATTTAGGTTTATTTTAACTAATTCTAATTACTTTTTAAGTAAAAAAAGTTCAAAATTTTTTATTAAATTAAATATTAAACAAAAATCTATATAATATAATAAAATGCTTGGTTAATTAAATACTTTAATATAAAATTAAAATTAGTTTAAGATAATAAATATATTTTAAATTATTTTAATTATTAAGTATTTAAATATTTTATAATTAATAATTAACTAAAATAATAAAAAATATTTTCAAAATTTAATTAATTACCTTTAAATTATTTTCTAATTTTCACAAAATATTTTAAAGAAACTTAATTTGATTTAATTTTAAATTATATTTAATATTAATTATGTTTAATTATATTAAATATTTATTCAAATTTTAAAATATTCAAGAATTAATTAAAATTTCAAAATTAGTCAAAATTGTTAATATTTAATATTAAAATTTCCAAAATTAAAAAAAATGATAAAGTATTTTTTTAATTAAAAATTATTTTAAATTATTTTTATTTTAAATAACTTTAAATATTCAAATATTTAAACACTAAACTAATATTTAGTTTAAACTTCTCTGAAGCCAATATAAAGATTATTAAGGAGATCAAGGGTATTTTAAACAAATTTTTTGACTGGACCGTGCAAAAGGTAAATGTTTCCAAGTCAGGTATCTTGTTTGGCAAAACCGTTAAAAGGAAAAGGAAGAAAGCAATTACTCAAATTATGGGCTTCAAATCAGTGAAAGAATTCAATTATCTTGGAGTTAAAGTGGCCTTGAGGAGATTATTGAAAGCAGATTTTCAATTCATCATTGATAAATTATTGAGGATGTTGAACACTTGGGGAATCAAACTAATTTCTTTGGCGGGGAGGATCTCCCTTGTTAAATCAGTTTTGCTATCATATCCAACCTTTCAATCCTCTCTTTCTCTGATTCCTAAGGGAATTTTAGATGAGATTGATAAACTTTGTAGATGTTTCATCTGGAATAAGATGAATGGAGGTGCTGGTCTCCATTATGTGAGCTGGGAGATCATGTGTAGGCCTATGGAATGTGGAGGGCGTGGGTTGCACTCATGCTCTAGAAAAGTTGGTCCCTTGAGGGCTAAACTTGCTTGGAAGTATGTTAACGATAAGGAGTCTCAGCTGCACAAGGTCTTCTTTCCGAAGTATAGCTTGCCATGGGGCGATAATGCTATGAGGAAATTTAGTTCTGTGGCCTGGAAATTAATTATTAGTGGTGGGAAGTGTTTGAAACCAATTATGAGATGGGATATTGTGAATGGGGAAGCTATTGATGTCCTTATGGATATCTGGATTCTGGATAAAAGCTTAAATAGATGGCCAACTTATGTGGTGTCCACTGACTGCATAGGGTTGACGGTGGACAAATTTATATATGAAGGGAGATGGAATCTAACATAATTGAGTAAATACTTTGGGTATGAACTGGTGTCTTTGATTGTAAAGATTTAGATCAATCCTAGACTATCTGAAGATAAGCTAGAATTGTTATATCAGAATTCTGGAAGGTCTATTGCTTCCTTGGCAGCAGCTTCGGCGGAACATGAGTTACCAATTTTCAAAAACTGGTAGTGGATGAAGAAGGCAAAGCTATGGCCTCGGGTAGAATGTTTTTGGTGGAGATTGTTTAACAATGCTGTCCCTACCAATCAATTTTTGTCTCATAGAAGATTGCTTGAGTGCAGCACTTGTCCAAGAGGTTGTAATGAAGTTGAAGACTTGGATCATGTGGTCTCCAAATGTAAGAAGCTGAAGGAGGTTGTTCTACATTTAAATGAGTGGGGCTTTGGTGTTCAACTCTGGGACTCATTTGTTCACAGTTGTTTTTGGCTGTCTAAACAAAACTCAGCATTGGTGAAACTGTTTTGTAGTGCAGTTTACCTGACCTAGAAATAGAGGAATGAGCTGGTTCATGGGAGGTGGGAATGAAGTTCGTTGAGGGTTGCAGTTGAATCCGTTACCTATGCTTCTGCTACTCCAGCTTTTATTAATCTCTCCTCGGGAAGGTTGGATGCTAATCAGCATTTGTTGTTGGATGATATTTGGCATCCTCCTCCTCCTGATTGGATCAAAGTAAATGTGGATGCAGCTCTTTTCCCTTCCTACAAAGAGGGGATAGGTGGAGTGTTTCGTGACCATAAAGGTAGACTTCTCTTGGCTTTTGGTCACTCTTGTGTGCAATTGGGATGTCTCTCAATTGGAGTTTTAAGCTATGTTATCAATCAAAAGTGCTATTAAAGGATGGATGCTTGAATACAAAGGGGTTATCATCGAAGGTGATAATGTTAACATTATCAAGTTTATACAAAATATTTTGAGGAATGGTGGCCATGGAGCGGAAGATCTTTATTTTGTAAAGGATTTCAATTATGTGATTTTTAATTATGTTAATAGGAGGTGTAATAAGTTAGCGGATTTATGTGCTAACTTTACTATTTTTAGTTCCATTAGTTAGGAAGATGTTTCTATGAATAAGGTTCCGTCTTCATTTGTTGATTTGTTGAAGAAGGAATCCGTAGTTTGTACTTAGTGTTCCATTATTTTTCCAAGCTATTAATGAATTATAGCTTTTCATCAAAAAAATAAAAAACTAATATTTAATTAAATTTAAATTTAAATTTTTTTTAAAATCTGTTAAATTTTTGTCCATTTTAAAATTTCCAAAAATCTCTTTTCAAAATATTTTAATACTATTTGAAAATTATTTTTATGCTAATTACTTTTAAATGTTTTAGGTTTATTAGTTATTATAAACTTTAAATATTTTTATGTCAAACTCAAAATTAAATAAAAATTTTTAATTAATATTTTTATATCAAATAATTTAATACTCAGAATATTTAAACCCAAAATCAAACTTAATTTAAAATATTTAAAATATTTTGAATAAAATCTTAAATATTTAAGTATTTAATATTTAATTAAAGTTGAATTAAAATAAAGTTGAAAGCCTTAGGAAAATTATTTTAAGTAATTCTAAAATTTTAAATGATATTTGATGTTTAATTTAATTAAATTTTAAAATTATTTTAATTATTAATTAATTTCAATCATTTTAAATACATTCAATTTCCATAGAACTTCAAAAATTCAAATAATATTTATTTTAAATCATAAAAATATAAATAATACTTTAAAATTTTTAAAAAAGGAAGTATTTTAAGTTAAAATTAATTTTAGGAATTAGAAACTTAATTTATCATAATTAATCTAAATTTTTCATTACTTTAATATTTAATTTAAATCTAATTAAATATTATATTAAATATTCTAAAAAATTTAAAATTTATTTTCAAATTATAATAAATAAATCAGGAGATGTCCCAAACTATTTTAAATTATTTTTGATGTTTTATTTTGATTATTTCATTTTAAAATTAATATATATATATATATATATATATATATATATATATATATATATATATATATATATATATATATAAGCTTATATATATAAATAAATTACTTTTAAAATTATGTATATATTTGAGTCCATATGTTTGGGAGGTCCCTTGAAATTTTAAATATAGTTGAGCTTGTGTGGATGGAGATCATGGGGGAGGATTAGTGGATAGTTTTATTCCAACTATTCACTAATCGAGTTATTATTTATATTAATTATCTTCAATTCCTTACATGCTTAGGAAGCACACACCACTTAGCCTAGGCTCTCCTAATCCGAGGAATTGATTGTGATGCTCAAGTATGCTTAGCATGTATTTGGTTAAGGTTTAGTGACTTTGATTCAAGCCCACTTAACCTAGTGACATCCTTAATGACAATAATTAAGGACTTATTTATAGAATTAAAAAAATTCTAAAAATTAGGATATACATCATTTTGACTTGAAACTTTGAACCCTTGAACTTAGTGATATTTATAGCCTATAGAAAAATATTCACTGATTTTAAAAATCATTAAGAAAATTAATTAATAAATTCTTAATTAAGTATTAAAAACTTCAAAAATTTATAATAAATATAAATTTAATCCAAATAATACAAATAGTACCTCTAACCGACCAGAATTCAATCTTTAATCAATGAAAAATAAAACCTCCTTGACTGGACTTTAAAATCAAACATAATTTAATTTTAATTAAAAATAATATTTAATTAATTTAATTAATTAAAAATAATTAAAATTTTCAAAAAATTTCCAAACACTTGGAAATATCTTCTTAGGTAATTCCTGACCTTTGGAGTTGATTTTAAGGAGTTGGGAGTTAATTTGGAGCAAAATCAATCAAATGTCCCGTAATTAAATAATTTTAATAATTCCAATAAATATCTAAAACTTCTAAAAATCATAACTAATTATAGAAAATTCAAAATTTAGTAAACGCAAAGGCATTAGACTCCATATGAGGCTTACTATTTATTAAAAATATTAAACCACCTAATATGTCTCAAAATTTAAAAAAGTCAATAACTCGGTCAAACTTAAATTAAAATTAAGTCAAAACTTCAAACCTTCATAACTAAATGTAAAAAAATCCAAATCTAGCACACTTAGTATATAATTGATCATCATAAAGTCTAATATTTTATAAAAAAGTTAACTTTCCAAATTTAAGCTTAATCTAAAAGTTAGTTTTTTACCCATTAATTAAATGATTAAAATAATAAAAAAAATAAAAATTTGATAATGAATTCCAAATTCTAGAAAATGTTAATTTAATGTTTAATTCACTCAACCAATCCCTTTATACATAAAAACCACTCTAAAGATGAAGTTTTTAGGATAGACTACTCCAGCCTACGGGGTTATGTGTCCTAAGGAGGCCTAGTTCCTCGAGCCTGGTGGCACAACGCCACAAACTGGTTGATAAAAAATATAAATCAATTTGAACCTTAAAATAAATAAATAATCAAGTGTAATTAAAAATTTAATGACCCTCAAACTGTAATAAAATAAAATAACTTAATCATATCAATTACCACAGGATAACTAAGGCCTACGAGGCTATTAAATTAGTCCCACGAAAGGTGAAATAAATTTTACGGCCTCGATGAGCAATAAAGGTGGTATTCAATAAACATTTAAAATACACTTTCAAATCAATTTTAATCCATTAATACTTAAACTCAAACTTAAATCCCTTAGGCCTTTCAACCAACCAAAACCTCAAAAACCTTTAACTAACCGCCTTACATAAGACATATCCAAATCACATAGCCTACCTTACACATTTTACATGATTTGTTAGGACACGAAATCTAGTATTAGGCTAGTCCAGAGTTTTCTTTTCTGCTACTTATGCGTGCTGGGTTTTCCATGGTTTTCATTGCATGCTGGTTGTTAGAATTAAGTAATTGATTGATTATTTTTTTAATTTCTACACTCTATATTTTGATTAATTATGTGTAGATTTACTTCTAAGTTAAGGATGATTTATGCTAATTCAATCTTATGCAGGTGGCCATGCTCATACAGGACATTTGAAATTAAAGGGAGAAAAATAACTAAGCTTTAAAACTAATAATATTTTCTATAAGTACTTCAGAAATTTGTTTAGTCCCCTTTAAATTAAAAGAGCATGGCTAGTTTGAGTACTTTTAAATTCAAATATATAACTGCTTGGGATGTTAATTTAAATATTGATTTGCTAGGATAACCCTGCAGGTTGTTGAGTCTAGAAATTTTCTTTTATATTCAATGTAATTTGATGTAATTTAATTTTAAGAGTTATAATAAAAGGTGATAATTTGAGAATGGGGAGAAGACATCCATCAGGGGAGAGTCTTCTTCTATTTAGAAGACTAAGTTAGGATAGTTTTCAAGTATCCAAAGAGAAAAGATAACACCCCTTTTAGAGGGAGAGTTTTTTTCACTTGGATATCCAGACCTGACGATCCAAGGAACCTATAGAAGGACGAAGAAGTGAAAAATGAGGAGAGGACCCATTCTCAAAGTTACTCGAGTCTTATATGAGGTGAAGTTCTGTCAAGGGGAATCTATGAAGTCTAAGATAAAACCTATTTTTAAGCCTTTTTTAAAAATTGTTTCATTCTAATTTAAGCATTTTATTGAGTCGACATGCATTCATTATATTAGAAATAAATTAAATCGAGTCTAAAATTTAATTGCATCTTTTATTTCAAATTTTGTATCACCCAATATAAGTCAAGGAGTTAAATTAAGGACTACTCTAGACGTCGGCCATATTCTCAAAAACTCAATCTTAAATAATGTCCCTACCACTCTTACATTAAAGACAAGATGCATTGTTTTAAAGCACCTTGGTGGTTTAACTAGCTGCCCAATCGAGGCCAGGGTAAGTCCAAATCTTGTATTGTATTAGCTAAGTTCTGGGTCACTAATTTTTTGTAACCACTTTAGACTTAGGTTCTGAGGTAGGCTCAGGTTATATGACCTCAACCTCTGGAAATCAAATCTTTATTTTCTAATAAAATTGATCATTCAAGCTAAATATCTCTTTCAATCAAATTTAAGCCAGCATTTAAGATAGTTTGAGGTGTTTCTGAATTATTTTAGAATCTCAAGCACCTCCTACTTTTCTTTCTTTTGACCTCCAGAAAGAACTACTCAACTTTGAACCAATCCCAATTGAAATTCCAACCATTACCTCCTTTGACATCAATCTTTAAAAATCTTAAATAAAATTTGTATCGCTATTTTAATTGAGAGTATTCATAGGAAATTTTGGTTTCCCTACGATGTAATTAACTACGAGGGCTTATGCTCGTAGGAGATTTAGAAACCCAAATCAAAATTTTAAAATCAAATTTTCAAAAGCTCAATTAATTTTCTTTGGGATGATCAAAAGTCAACGATCATCATTATCATTTTAAGATAATCAATAATGATTGCTAGCTTCTCTCCCTGGAGAGATTTATCAATTATTATTATAATTTTTATTAAAAAAATTATTATAGTTAAATACCTGATTGAATAATCATTTTGACCATCCAAGGTAATATGTAGTTCTTTTTTAAATTTGACTACAATAGTCAAGATAAATTCAAATTCTTAGATCTAAACCTATTAGGGAATGATATCTTTACCTTCTGAGGTTATATATCATTCATGATGACATGTTTGATTTTAAAATTAAACTTTCCAAAAGAAAATTAATCCTTTTTAAAATACCACTTTTTTCAATCAAACACTCTTGCTTGATTCATGTATGGTTTTTTTGTATGTTCAATGTTAACGAGTTTTTATATGATTCGTCTTTAATAATGGCGACTTTGTTGGGGAAAATCTCTCTCTCTCCATCTTTAATAATGGTATGAATTTTATTGCATCAATAGTTTTGACTACCTTTTTTCTATTGGTCTCTCTACCCATTTCTCCCATGGGTGAGTGTGGACAATTCAATAAGACATATCAAAATGATAGGTGAATTTAGCCAAACCTCTTTCAAGCCGGGCTTTGATATTTTGCCTCCATGTTCATTGGTAGAGCAAAAAAGTCAAGCTAAATCCTTTTCAAACCTGCCTATAAATGTTAGAAACTTGAATGCTCAGATTAATCAATAGCATGCTAAGTTATATAACTTATAGAAGGCCCGTCAATTTCAAAATCAAAATTTTAAATTCCTTAGCAATGTTCAAATCTTTTTCTAATTCTAGATGATCTCTATATTGCATCACTATATATCGAATTGTGATCTTTATAATTCAATATATGTGATTGAATATAGAAGTCATTTTCAAATTTAATTCAAAAGTTTGATCCTCCCGGCAAAGATTGCCTTTGACATTTCACTCCCAAATCGCTCATCGGGATGAAAGAGTCGGGTCGACTTCTTAGAATCTCCTTATCAAAAAGTTCTAAACCTTTATGTTGAACATGAGTTCAACACCTTGTGTTTCAAAATAAGGGAAGATGCTGTCGAATTTCAAACTTTCAGATATCTCTTCAAAATTTATTCAACTTTAATCCTCATTACCAAATATTTTCCTACAATGATCGTTATAGTTTAATATATGCAATACACATTTAATCCTTCTGGTAGATTCAATATTTGATATTTCATCCCTATATCACCTGTTGGGATGAAAGAGTTAAGTCATTTTCTTAGAACCTTTCCTAAAATTTTGTAAACCTTTACGTTGAATGCAAATTCAACATATTGAGTTTTAAAAAAAAGGGGAGATGATGCAGAATTTTCAAAATTTCAAACCTCCTTGCAAATCATTCAAGTTAATTTCAATTGTCATTTCTACGCATTTCTTGCACCAATCTGTAGTAGTCTAAAGCATGTAATACAACTCCAAATTCAAAATCTCAATTTTGATGTTCTACCCTAAGTAAATCGGCAGGGTAGAAGAGTCAAGCTAAATTTTTTTTAAAATTCCAAAATTCAAACATCTCTTTTAAACTCCTTCCAAATTAAAACCCTTAATAAAATCTAGATTTTAACATCTCACGCTAAGCTAGTCAGTGTAGTGAAATATTCAAATCAAGGTCTCCATATTTTCCCTTAAGTTTTGTTAACCATTATGTTCAAAATTAAACTCAATATTTTGAGTTTCAAAAGTGTAGGAAATTCTTTCAAATCAACTTCAACAGTCGTTACTATGTCGAACATATGCAACGCAAATTTAAACATCTTTTAAATTAAATCCAGTCTTTGACAACTTACCCCTGAGTTAATCAATGGGGTAAGAGAGTCAAGCTAAATTTTCTTGATTTTCTTTGAAATTTGTAAACCATTATGTTGAAGGAAAATTCAATATTTTGTGTTTCAGAGTTAAAGGAAAATCCTTCAACATTTAAAATTTGAACTCCTTTTCAAATCCATTTAAATTAAATCCAAATCATCATTGCTATACATTTTCTATAACATTCCATTGTGGTTAAACGTATACAACAAAAGTTCAAACTTTTCTTCAAATCAAAGTTAACTCCTATACTTTATCATCGTATGTTAGATTATAGTCCTTATAATTTGATATACATGATAAAATATAGACTTCTTTTTCAAATTTGAATTCAAAATTCTAATTCAAATTTTTTCTTTCAGATCTCAGTTAAATCAAACATTTGCAATGGCTGGAAAGCTTCTATTCTCAATTGACCACTATCTCCATGTTGAAGAGCTAATACACAACTAAACAATTCAGTTTGGAATGGGGTTTAAGTCCATCAAGTTATTAGTTAATGGTGGAACGATAATCAACCTTGCTACTGTAGATAATAAGGATGCCCCTATGGTCAAGATAGCAGTAGGGGTGGGGACTGATACCCCTCCCTTTCTAAAAACTGAGGATGTTGTCGCCTCCATACCTATTTCTCCCTCTGCTCAGGTGGACAAGGAAAGGAAGCCTGTTGTTAAGTCTAGAGTTAACTTTGTCTTTAAAAAAGGATCTTCTAGCTCTAAAGCACTCTTTGGTAGTAAGAGTGCAAGGAAGAACTATTTGAAAAGGGTGAGGAAAATGGTCACCAAATCAAGGAAGATAACTGAGCAGATGGCTTTAAGTCTGGTTGAAGCTGAGGCCACCAAGGAGCTGCCAATTTTTGTCTCTTCTCCACTCCTGAAAGGGAGTCATTTTGCCCCCCTCATAGCTGCTAAAGGGGAGCAGAGAGTTTCTAGAATAGCTAGCACTCCACTGTGCCCAGTGGATTATTCTGTGAAGAAGACTCTAAAGGAGAAGAAAACTTTGAGAACCAGGATGTTAAGGAACATTATTCACATATGTATTGCACAAGTAGGTCAAACAAAAGAGCAATACATGAGTCACCTGAAGGGGGTGATCTCACATTAACATGAGAAGGAAGTGTTAAAGGAAGAAAGATCAGAAGCCAAAAAGTTTACTCCTCAGCTAGTGAGGAGAAATAAGAACTTTGCCAAGCAACTTGCCACCTTTGTTGTGGTAGATGAGTATCACTGGGTGCCGTGCCTCCTGTATGTAAAGATGGATGAGATAGTTTTAACTGGATCATGTAATGGTCTCCCTCTCAGTGGTAGACCACCTATCCCACCTTCAAGATTTTCAAAGTTGGCCCTTGTGATAGCAAAACCAAAAGAGATCATTGAGGATTTGAGACCAACTAATATTAAGGGCAAGAGGCCCATGCCTTCGGATGAACCCGACGTACCAATAAAGTTAAGTGGATCTATAAGAATATAGATCTAAGATGTTCTAATTGTCCCACCAGTTGAAGTCCCCCGGCTCCTTGTTCAGGGAGACGAGGACTCTGCCCTTGTTAATGTAGGAGTTTTGACTCTTCGAGCTCCTCTGTCACCAATTATGGTGGATGTCCCTCCACCTATTATGGATGCCACCCTTACAACTACCGACCCTAGGACAGTTACAGGGGAGGCGACAGTTCTAGATGTTGACCCTAGGAAATGTAAGATCAGTTAGCTGCAAAATTAGCTTCAGAAAGGGATATTAAGATTCAAGAGAGAGTTTGAGGAAATGATCGAATGTCAAGGATATTTTTTGGTAGATCTTGTGATTATTTATGGCAGACCAACTGATAAAGTAGTTTAGAAGATCTAGGATATACTTAAAAAGAAGACAATCAAGGCTTTTAATCTAGATATAGATGATTTATTAATGGAAGATTCAGCTAGGAGCATCTACATGGTTGAGACCTGAGCATCAACTAAAAATATTGAGCCTTCAAGATACTGATCTAGTAATGTTGAAGCATCTGTAGCTATAGATTCAGACTCGGATGACTAAATTAAGTTGAATGAAAAAGATGAGTACATAAAGAGTCTGCAGAAGAAAATTGAGCAGATGATGCTGAAAATAGAACAAATGCAGAGTCAGATTATTAAAACTCAGAAGTCTCAATATGAGCTATTGTAACCTACAGTACACATAGTTGATGAGCATAGCAGGAGTATTGAATCAAGCCCCATGATTTTAGATGTTACTTCCCTAATCTCTCCAGTAGATAAGGATATCTGTTAAATGATTGAGACTCAGGTAAGGGAGGCCATAGCCCACTCTCGAGGGACTGTATCTATTCTAAAGGGTAGACCCTACCCTAAGGAATATAATTTAGTTTCTTATCTTAAGGGCTTTGTACCACCTTCTTTTAAAATTTTTATTAGTTTAGAAAACCTGAGACAACACCTGGCCCACTTTCGAGCAAGCTGTTGCAACACAGGAGGGTTAGATGCTCTACTCTTTCACTAGTTTATGAGTAGTCTATTTGGTATTATTTTTGAGTAGTATGTAGATATGCTAAATGGTTCAGTGAAAACTTTTATAGAGCTCGAGGGTCTATTCTTAAAGAGATTTTCAGGAGCTCAGCCGCGTGTAATTGTTAGCGATCTCATCATCCAAAAAACAAAATCAGGCGAGTCTTTGGTTGAGTATATTTTGAGTTGGCAAAACCTCTTGATGAAGTGCAAACCCTAACTATACGAGCAAAACACAGTGGAGATTCTTTTAAAGAATATCCATGGGCCTATTGCTTTTCTCTTGAATTATTTCACTATTAAAAACATTTAAAAACTTCTCAATAAAGCGAGTAATCTATAGGAAGAGGCATCTAAAATGCCATTCCTGAAGGATCTTACTAAAGATAAGAAAGCTAGCAAATTATTGAAGTCCTTTGAGAAGAGAACAATAATGGTTTCAGCTGTCGAAAAAGGGAAGAAATTAGTAAATATTCAATCAAGTAATCCTCCAGTTCAACAAACTCAAAAATCTCAACCTTTTCAGGTAACTTCTCAACCTACCAGAGAGTCTCACCCGATTACTTTTATAGAGAAATTGGCCCATCCATATCTATTTAAAAGGGAGTCAGTGAGAAAGATCTTCAAAAGTCTCCAAAAGAAGCTAGATTTTGATTACCAGAGGCCAAGAAGTTGGAAGAGGCAAAAAAGAAGGATGATCCGACTTTTTGCCCCTACCACTGCATGTTGGGCCATACAACCAAGGATTGTATCATCTTCAAGGACTAGCTCGAGAAAAATCTCCATCAAGGTAACATAATAATTCCTAAGGAGTACCTGGTCAATCTGTATCAGGGGTCTGTCAAATCAATCTCAAGTAAAAATTCTAATTCTTCTCTATCCATTGAAGATGGTTGGGATATAGCACTATCCCGGGCATTTAAAAAGTCAATTAACAAATCTTTCATCTTTCTCAATAGCTATCAACGTGAGCCCTAGGCCCGATCTAGGAGGTTAACCTAGAGGCTTCACAGGAGGATGTTGAGGTAGTTTCCTCTATAGTAGTTGTAAGAACTACTATAATCAATAAAAAAGAAAAGAGTGATATTTTTATAGAGAGGAAATCTTGTGATGAGTGATCTGTATAAGTGATGGATGGTGGCACAAAACCACTGTCCCCACTAAAGTTATCTGACTTTTACTTTGCCCTATCAAAAGTAAAGGGTCAAAAATTGAATATAAAGACTGATCTTTTTGTAAATATTTTGATGATTATTATTAATAATAAAAATTTAAATGACTCTTCTGTTGAAAATAATTAAGAATCAACTGAGATCAATCAAGAAGTTCAAACACTTAGCTCTCCAGATTTGACCCTTTAAAGGAGAACTGAATCTGATGTCTTATTAGATGGTGATGCCCCTGAAATTAAGTTTCAAGGTAGTCCTGCCATAATAGACTTTTCAGATTCGAACTCCCACTCAGGAAATGATAATCAATCACCAAAGGAGAGCATAGACCCCTTTGTAGCCTATCCTTCTGATGAAATCATGCAAGTACAACTATGTGGTGGAAAAGTTTTACCCCCTAGGCTTCCTCCTCAGGAAAAAGGAAAATAAGTTATTTCCATTGATCCCATTAAAGTCCCCACTCAACAAATAAATTCTCTTTCAAATCCACCTGGTCCTATCGTTAGTGTTTCAAGTGTTGATTACAATATCTTAGCTCATCTCAAGAAGTTTCCTGATAAGTCGAGCATCTATGATGCCCTCATCCTTTCAAAAGAGACGAGGGAGACTTTAATTGAAACACTTATTAACCAAGAGATTTGCTTAGCTCAGCTAGCTTTGACTTCTAAAGAAGAAGCTTTATACTTCAAAGAGATCCCAGGAGTCACCTTCTCCGATGAAGATATACTCCTCAAAACTATCAACCACAATCGTCCACTTTACATTACTATAAATGTGGGAAATTTTAAGTTATCAAGAGTTCTCATTGATCCTGGTGCATCGGTCAATGTGATGAATATAAAGACTCTCGCATACCTTAGGGTTGATACTAGCAAGCTCTCAACTGATAAGTTGGTGCTTCATGGGTTCAATAAAAAGGGCGAGAAGGCTTTAGGTTAAATTACCCTTCTTTTAGACATAGGAGAGTTAAAAACTAAAGTAAAATTTCATATAATTAATTCAGTGATGTCCTTTAACATGATTTAAGGTAGGCCCTGGATCCATGAGAATAAGATAGTTCCTTCTACTATACATTAATGCACCAAGTACCAATGAGATGGCATTGAATTTAAAATTAAGGGTGATCTACAACCATTCTCTATTCGTGAGATCGGGATCTACGAGGATGCGGCGTACTACCTACCTAAAGGGTCCACTACCTATTCTAAGGTAGAGATCAATGTCAAGGATGAAAAAGTAAAAAGTTAAGGTTTAAAGGTAATTCAAAAGTTGAGAAAAGAAAAAGCCAAAAATAAAAAAAGACAAAATTCTAATAGCAAAGATGATGTCGGGTCCATGGTCTTCAGGCCTCCAAACAAATTACCTCAAAGAGGTGGGAGGATGGACCAAAGAGTACATGGTCGAGGCCGCCCTTCAATTGAAAAAATATTCCCCAATTTACATCGATCTTGAATTAAGTTCTGATGAAGAATCAAGAAAGAGAGGTGCTAGAATTACTTTTAACTATATAAAAATCAATCCTTCTCTAAAATTAGATCTCACCTTGGAATCAGATAGCTTCCAGGAGGGTTCAATGTGATGAGCCTGAATTAAGTCTAAATAAAAAGCTTAATAGGGTATTTGAATCCTTAACCTTAACCCCACTATTTGTTGACAGGATCTCATGGTTAGTAATTAAGGATGCCCCTAATTTCAATGGAGAAGTAAGGAAAGTCCAGAAGTTTTTCCCTGGCTCCTCTTCCTTAAGAAATGAAGATGATGTAATCCTTGAGGAGATAAATTTTAGTGAATTAATGGAATTACCGTTTGGCTACTTTCTTGTTGATGTCAATGCTCTTATCTCTAAAGGTTTTACTTCGAGTCAATGGAGTAAGGGTCAAGTTCGATACCTCAAAAACATTTTGGAATTCAAAATTTAATAAGAATTGGACAAGTGGTGTCAGCTTTGGTACCGTTAGTTTATTTGATGACAATGAATTTTATTTAATAATAACAAGTCATCGTAAATCTGAAATGTCCTTACTGAAGTTGTTGATTCACATAATAGACTTTGTTTGGAGATTTTAGATGATTCTGACAAACCTCAGGTTTGGGATATACCCCTTGAATTTGAAGAAGAAATTAAGTCAACAGTTGATGAACTTAAAGAAATTAACCTTGGAATAGAGGACGACCCTCGCCCCACCTTCATAAGTTCTTTGTTGAGTGAGGATGAGTCTAGGGATCAGATTCAACTTCTATCTGAGTTTAAAGATAGCTTCACCTGGACATATGATGAAATGCTAGGAGTATCTACCATCGTAGCAGTCCATAAACTTAGAATTTCACATGATGCCATTCCTATCAAGTAAGCACCACGACGCATGCGTTTGGAGATCGAACAAAAGTTATTTCTGAAGTCAAGAAGTTGGCTGAGGTTGGATTCATGCAAGAAGAATATTACCCCTCTTAGGTAGCCAGTGTCGTGCCAGTTCAAAAGAAAAATGGTCAAATCTGAGTCTGTGTTAATTATAGAGACCTGAATAAGGCATGTCATAAGGATGAATTTCCTTTGTAAATCCTAGAACGTATGGTGGATATTGCCTCCTCGAACATTATTTTCTCCTTTATGAATGGCTAATAGGGTTATAACTAATTTAAGATGGCCCTAGAAGATGAGAGAAACACTGTATTTAGAAGTCCTATAGGGATATTTTATTATAAAGTGATGCCCTTTGGTCTTAAAAATGCTAGTGCAACCTACCAGTGGGCCATGAGTCACATCTTTGATGACTTAATCTACAATCAAGTCGAGTGTTATATCATTGATTTAGTTGCTAAGAGCAGAGTGAAAGAGGCTCATCTTTATGACTTAAGAATTATCTTTGGGCGGTTGCACCACTATGACCTTAAGATGAATCCCTTAAAGTGAGTCTTTGGCATCACGTCAAGAAAATTCTAAGGATTCATAGTAGGTACTACAGAATTGAAATTGATCCTCCCAAAATTGAAGCTATGTTCAATATGCTACCTCCTAAGAGCCTTACTTAACTAAGGTCCCTCCAGGGTAGGCTGGCTTATATAAGAAGATTAATTTCTAACCTTTCCAGAAGATGTCTACCATTCTCTGTCCTGGCTAAAAGGATGCCAAATTCATTTGGGATGAGAAATGTTAATCCACTTTTGAAAATATTAAGCAATACCTGATAAATCTGCTAGTACTGGCAGCCCCTATTCTAGGGAGACCTTTAATCCTTTACACTGTGGCCCTTGACTCTCTCGGGGCCCTCCTAGCTTAAGTAAATGACGATGGGAAAGAGAATGCTCTCTACTACCTAAGTCAGAGATTCCTTCCAATGAAAATTTGGTATACTGCAATCGAGAAGCATTATCTTGCCTTAGTCTTTACAACACAAAAGCTGAGGCATTACATATTTTCTCATCAAGTTAATTTGATTTCTAGTGTCAATCCTCTATAATATCGTATGACCAAGCCTACATTGTTAGGATATTTAACAAGAAAATCATGAGTTTTGAGGAGTCTAATACTCAAACCTAGGAAATATATTTTGATGGTGTTGCATCTTCTCAACGGGGCAAAACACCTACAACTACTATTCCTAGGAAAGCTGAAGTCGGCCTAGTTTGTATTACATTGGTTAAGGGAATGATGCACTTTTCCTACCACTTATCAGAGCCTTGCACAAATAATGAGGCAGAGTATGAAGCTCTAATAACTAGCCTAAAACTTGTAATCATAATGGAGATTAAGAGATTAAGATCTATGTTGACTCTCAACTGGTGATCAATAAGATTGCAGGGAACTATAAAGTTTTGAATCCTAAACTCCTGAAGTACCACCAGTACACAAGGCACTTGCTCGAGAAAATTCCCGTTGTAACTATGTATAGGGTTCCCCGTGGAAGTAATTCTTTGGTGGATTCCCTAACAAAACTCACAAAGAAATTTGCCTATCTAGAAGATGACTCCATCCTTATAGAAGTGCAGGGTTGTCAAGTCCTATCTCCTATAGATTTGGACCATCTCAACAAATAATCTTCCTAGGTCCTCTCTACTTCTTCATCATTCGATGAAGGAGGCGATTAGAGATAACCAATAATAAAATACCTTCAAGAAGGCAAGCTTCCCATGACAGGTCACTTGTTAATCAAATTAAGAAACATGCCCTATCATATACACTAGTCGACGATACATTGTATCATCGATCGTTCGATCAAATGTGGCTTCGTTGTTTAGATAAATGAGTGGCCCTGGATTGTTATCAATTAGGTATAAAGATGAAAATTAAAATCAAGAGACTTGGTTAATAGCCTATGAAGATTGATGATTGCATGAAAATTATAAAATATTATCATTAGTGCTAGGTACATGGTATGGTTTTATATCAGCCACCTAATGTGTTACACCCCATGATAGCTTCGTGGCCCTTCAAAAGAAGGGGCATGGATATTATCGAGCCAATTGGCCCTCCTTCTTCAAGGGGTCATCGTTTTATTTTAGCAGCAACTGATTACTTTTTAAAGTGGGCAGAAGCAGTTCCACTAAGATATATAACATTACACCATGTAATGAAATTTTTCTATGGCCATATCGTATGTCAATTTAACGTGCCCCGTAAAATTATATTCGATAATGGGTTTGCTTTCAAGTCTGTAAAAATTAATAACTTTATAAGTTGACATAGCATCGATTACAGATACTCAATAATCTAGTACCCACATGCTAATGGATTGGCTGAGGCCTTCAACAAAACCTTGGTTCAAATAATAAAAATGACCTGGATGATAACAAATGTCAGTGGGATGAGAGATTAGTGGAAGCTTTGTGGGCTTATCAGACTACTTACCGAACCCTGACCCAATCCACACCGTTTGTACTAGTGTATGGGTCCAAGGCCATACTCCCTCTAGAAATTCAAATTCTTTCACTCAGAACTACAATCCAGAATCATATCACTACATAATAGAATGCACAAGTTTGACTAGAAGAGCTCAAGGGTCTTAAAGAATGTCATCTCGAAGTTTAGAAAAATTTAAAACTTTATAAAGCCTGAATGGTTCAAGCTCATGATAAGTTAGTGCATCCTAGAACCTTCTAAGTAGGTGACTTGGATTTGGTTATTCGGAGACCTCTCTTAGCTCACTGAAAGATTGGTGGAAAGTTTGAACCAACCTGGGAAGGACCCTTCGTAGTAGAGACAATTTATGAAAAAGGCTTATATCAACTAGTGGATTGTAAATGAATCACCCAATGCTTCCTATAAATGGGTGATTCCTGAAGAGATACTATGCTTGATATAGCTTGAATTTTGAATTAATAAAATCTTCAAAATTTTGAATCAGATTGACTCAATTTGATTTAAATTTTTAAGTTCCAGAATCCTGTTTCTCTTTTCTTAAGGTTATATATGAGTCATTATGCTTTCTTTCCTTAGGATTAGATATTTTAGTGGTGGAACATGCCCTTTGTGGCACCATCCTAAAATTTAAATCTCAATCTTTATCTTATGAGGAGCAAGCTTCCTCTTAATATGATCACTCACTAGTGATGGATAACACTCTCTACAGCACCATCCTAGTTTCAAATTTTAACTTTAAACCCGATGCACTAAGTGGAGCAAGTTTCCTTCACCCATGATCATTCCAGACCTTATCTTTTATGTGAAGCAATGCTTCCGTCCCATGAGATCATCTAGTTATCTCTTCCTTAAGGATAAATGTGAGTCATCATGCTTTCTTCTCTTAGGATTAGATTTACTAGTGATGGAGCATACCCGTTGTTACGCCATCCTAGTTTTAAAGTATAGATTTGATTTTTTTGTTTAGAGCAAGTTCCCCCTCCATAAAATCATCTACTATTAATGAATCACACCTTTTGAGTTGCCATCTTATTTTCAAATTTTAAAATTCCATATCCGATCCTCTGTGGGAAGTAGTGCTTCCTTTCTGCACGATCATCCTATTTTCTTTTCCTTAACGATATATGTCAGTCATCATACTTTCTTTCCTTAGTATTAGATCTGCTTGTGATGAAGCATGCCCTCTGTGGCACCATCCTAATTTTTGAATCCCAGATCTGACCTTCTGTGGGAAGAAATACTTCCTTCCCATAGGGTCCTCTAGCTTTCTCTTCCTTAAGGATAAATGTTAGTCATCATGCTTTCTTTCTTTAGGATTAGATGTCTTAGTGATGGAGCATGCCCTCTGTGGCACCATCCTAATTTCAAAATCCAGATTTGATCTTCTGTGGGAAGCAATGCTTCCTTCCCACAAGATCCTCCAGTTTCCTTTTCCTCAAGGATAGATGTGAGGCATTGTGCTTTCTCTCCTTAGGATTAGATTTTTCAGTGATGGATAACATCTTTTGCGGTACCATCATAGTTTCAAAATTCTAAATTCAAGATTGATCTTCTATGGGATGCAATGTTTCCTCCCCATGAGATCATCCAGTTTTCTTCTCCTTAGGGATAGGTATTCTCTTTTCCTTAGGATTAGACTCCCCAAAGATGGAGTATGCTGCTGTGACACCATCCTAGCTTTGGTTTCAAATTCCTAAAATTCAAGCTTTCTTTTCTTTAAGGTTAGGTTTCATCCTTCCTTAGGATTAGATCTACTAGTAGTAGAGAATGCCCCTCGTGGCACTACCCTAGTATTAAAATTCAAACTTGATCCTTTGTAGTTAGGAGCACTTCCTTCCTATACGATCATCCAATCTTCTTCTCTTTAAGGTTAGGTTCTTTCCTCCCTTAGGTTTAGATCTACTAGTGGTAGAGCATGCGTTTTGTGGCACTGCCCTACTATCAAACCCAAACTTGATATTCTATAGTTTGGAGTTCTTCCTTCCTATATGATCATTCAAGCCTCTTTTCTTTAAGGTTAGGTTCCATCTTTCCTTAGGATTAGATCTACTAGTGGTAGAGCACGCCCCTCGTGGCACTAACCTAGTATTAATTCAAATATCATAATAAAGACTTCTTTTCCTTAAGGTTAGGGCATCCTTGCCTTAGGATTAGATCTATTAATAGTAGAGTATGCCTTTCCAGGCACTACCCTAGTATCAATTTAAACTTGATTCCTTAGGGTTAGATTTCTACTCTCCCTTAGGATCAAAACTTTAGACTTGACCTTTCCATTTGGTCAACACCAATATGTACAGTATAACTTCATTCTACTACACATATTGGGGGTTCATTTATTGACCTCATTTTTATATGAGGTCGTTAGGGACCCATCCAGACACCAGATTAATCATTACCCTAGATCTATCTAAGTTCCAGATCAATCTAGGCCCTAAGATCCAAGAAGACCTTAGGATCAATCCAATCCATAGGGTCAACTTAGATCTTAGACCTATCTAGACTTCAACCCATTCAATCTTCAATCAATTCAAATTCAAATCAACTCAAGCTTCAAACCCAACCAGACTTTAAACCAATATAGCTCAAGACCCAGGTTTGGGTTCAAGCCCTGATTCAACCTTCAAACTAATATCAAACCCAGCTTAGGACCTATCTTACTCATTAATAAAATGATTATAAATTATTAGGATAATTAAAATTTAAACTTTGAAACCCAAATTCCAGTTCAAATCCAGAAATCCAGACTCAAATCCAAGGCTAAGGACTCAGGTCCTGAAAGCCTTTTTCAATGAACTTTCAAATATTTCAAATCTTAGTCAAATTATCTCTGATTCAGAATCTATCAATTGCATATTGATATTACATGTCTTTAAAGGAAACCCTCTAAATTTGAGCTCAATCTGAGTCCTCTAACCCAAAAACTGAATTAATTTCCAAAGGCTATAAAACCTTTAAATATTTACGGCCTATGCCACTAGATCTACCATTCAGTATACTTTGACCTTAGAGCTTTCTACAATGCTTCTAACCACTTCTAATAGACTCAAAACATTATTCTAGACCTGTTGAGTCCAAACCCAGCCCTTGGGTCAACCTAGTTGACCAGGTCAACCTAGGTTGACCCAATAATCCATTAAGGGCTCAAATGGGTGACTTTGACCGAGAAGACCAATTTAACCCCTAAAAGCACATCTACCATACTCCATTTAACATTTCAAACTCATTGAGCCCAAACTCTAGCGCTGGGTGAACTTGGTTGACCAAGTCAACCTAGGTTAACCAGTTTAACCTTTAAGCCATTTCTATTTCAAATCAAACCTCAAATACATTTAACACTTTGTCAAAACCTTTTGACCATATTTCCCAATAAATTGAACTTGACTGGACTCTTGACCCAATCAATAAATTGACTTGGTCAATCGAGCCCAAGCCCAATCAAAGTTAACCCATTTGAGTCAAATTAATGACTCTTAGCGGATTAACGCATTCAGAGCATATCAAACCCTTGATCATACTCAACTTCAAAATTTAAGTACATTTAAAGTCAATGCAAGCCAAGTAAATCCCATTTTCCCAAGCCAATTCATGAGGACTTAGTCAAACCCATTTCAAGTTCTCATATCTTACTTAAATTCTAACTCCTTTGACTTGGCATTTGTTCTAAACTACTTCAATCAATTTTTGAGGCCATTTGACTACCACCTCACCTTTTGTTGACTATTTGACTAGTCAAATAATCAACAAAGCTTCTTAAAAGAGCTTTAAATGGTCAAAGCTCCCTTTGCAAGCTCAACCAATACTCTTAAGCCATTCCAGCCCTTTAAGCTTCTTCAAAAGTCCTCCTAAATGACTCCTAAGCTCAGCTTAACCCTTAATATAGCCTCAAAGATCTCCTAATCAAGCCCATGCACACACAAGGACAAAGGATACTTTACACCTAATGTCCTTTTATCCTTTCCTTCCCTCTGCTCCTAACTGCCCTAGGATACATGGAGATTATCAAGGGAAGATTCGAAATAAATCAGGACCCTCCGTTCAATCCAAGGATGTTTGAATAGGGGAAAATATTGGAGATAGCCAGATTCTTGATTATCTAACTCTCTCTCCACACTAAAGCTCTCCAGGAAAAATTTCTTCTCATTTGAGCTCTCTAGGAATCCCTCAAGCTTTCCCGACCAAGATCACTAGTCAAACCTCACCGACGATGAGCTTCCCGGTGAACCGAAGTGATTTCTGTTTGAAGGATTATAGGGATCGATCCAGACACTTCCAACTCTTGAAGTCTGCAGCAAAATTAATCTTGGACAGACTACGAATTCAGAGAGACTTTAAATGCCAAAATCTAATGGTTAGATCTCCCAAACTCTTGAACCCTAGTTTAGAAAACTTAAGGTAAATTAGCTTTCTTAAAAGTTCTTTTGAAACTATATAAAAACCTCCACATGATTTATGCTCATATTCTTAAGCTCAGTTTAAAATTTCATTTGTTTTAGCAAGCTGGATGGAGAGAATGAGTCATTTTACTTGATTAGGGCTCGGGTAATGCATGTTTATAACTATGTGGAATTAGGACCATTGATCTTATGATCAATGGTCATAATCTGGCCGTTCTGCGGCTCGTATTAACTGCGAATCTGATCCCACGGTTAATTCTATCGTCTTGCTCAATCTGATCCTTTGATCCATTTCTATAGGCAATCAACCGGTTGTCGTTTTGCGCTGACACGGATTATGAAAATAGCGTGGACCCCGCACATTAAAGGCTGATGATTGTCGGTGGCACAATCATTGACATTTAATGCACCGTCGATAATCATTGCCTCAGTTTGGGATAGCCAACCAGAAGCCAATGCGTGTCCTGCCACCACCGCCATGCCGCCATAGGTTTTTTAGATTTATTTTAATTAATTCTAATTACTTTTTAAGTATAAAAAGTTTAGATATTTATATAAAATCAAATATTAAACAAAAAATCTATATAATATATCAAAATAATCGGTTAACTAAATAATTTAATATAAAATTAAATTAGTTTAAGATATTAAATATATTTTAAATTATTTTAATTAATAAGTATTTAAGTATTTTATAATTAATACTTAACTAAAATAATTAAAAATATTTTCAAAATTTAATTAATTACCACTAAATTACTTTATAATTTTCACAAAATATTTTTAAGAAACTTAATTTTATTTAATTTTAAATTTAATTTAATATTTATTATGTTTAATTATATTAAATATGTATTCAATTATTAAAATATTGAAGAATTATTTAAAATTTCAAAATTAATCAAAATTGTTAATATTTAATATTAAAATTTCCAAAACTCAAAAAAATGATAAAGTATTTTTTAATTAAAAATTATTTTAAATTATTTTTATTTTAAATAACATTAAATATTCAAATATTTAAACACTTAACTAATATTTAATTTAATTTAAATTTAATTTTTTTAATCTGTTAAATTTTTGTCCATTTTAAAATTTCTAGAAAACTCTTTTCAAAATATTTTTATACTATTTTTAAATTATTTTAAATGCTAATTACTTTTAATTATTTTAAGTTCATTAGTTTTTATAAACTTTAAATATTTTTAAGTCAAACCCAAAATTTAATAAAAATTTTTAATTAATATTTTTACATCAAATAATTTAAAACTCAAAATATTTTAACCCAAGATCAAACTTAATTTAAAATATTTAAAATTTTTTGAATAAATCTTAAATATTTAATTAAAGTTGAATTAAAATAATGTTGAAAGTCTTAGGAAAATTATTTTAAATAATTCTAAAATTTCCAAGAATATTTGATGTTTAATTTAATTCAATTTTAAAATTATTTTAACTATTAATTAAGTTCAATTATTTTAAATCTTTTCAATTGCCATATAACTTCAAAAATTCAAATAATATTCATTTTATATCATAAAAATATAAATAATACCTTAAAATTTTTAAAAAATTATGTCTTTTTAGTTAAAATTAATTTAAGGAATTAGAAACATAATTTATCATAATAAATCTTAATTTTTTCATTACTTTAATATTTAATTAATATCTAATTAAATATCTTGAAATTTTAAAAATTTATTTTCAAATTATTATAAATAAATCAGGAGATCTCCCAAACTATTTTAAATTATTTTTGATGTTTTCTTTTAATATTTCATTTTAAAATTAATATATATATATATATTAAATTTACTTTTAAAATTATGTGTATATTTGAGTCTTTATTTGTTTGGGAGGTCCCTTGAAATTTTAAATATAGTTGAGCTTGTAAGAATGGAGATGAGAAGGGAGGATTAGTGAATAGTTATATTTCGACTATTCATTAATCAAGTTATTATTTATATTAATTGTCTTAAATTTCTTGCATGCTTAGGAAGCACACACCCCTTAGCCTAGGCTCTCCTAGTCGTAGGAGTTGATTATGATGCTCATGTATCCTTAGTATGTATTTGGTTAAGGGTTAGTGACTTTGATTCAAGCCCACTTAACTTAGAGACGTCCTTAAGGACAATATAAATGGAACTATTTCTAGAATTAAAAAAATTCTAAAAATTAAGATATATATCATTTTGACTTGAAACTTTGAGGACTTGAACTTAGTGATATATATAGCCTATAAAAAATATTCACTGATTTTAAAAATAATTAAGATATTTAATTAATTAATTCTTCAACTAAGTATTAAAAACTTCTAAAAATTACAATAAATCCAAATTAAATCCAAAAAATGCAAATAATACCTCTAACTGACTAGAATTTAATCTTTAATCAACAAAAAATAAAACCTCTTTGACTCGACTTTAAAATCAAGCTTAATTTTATTTTAATTAAAAATTAATATTTAATTAATTGAAAATTCCATAAAAATTCCCAAACACTTGGAAATCTCTCCTTAGGTCATTCCTGATCGTTGGAGTTGGTTTTAAGGAGTTGAGAGTTCATTTGGAGTAAAATCAATCAAATGAACCTTAATTAAAAAATTTCAACAATTCCAATAATTACTAAAAACTTCTAAATATTATAACTAATTATAGAAACTTCAAAATTGAGTAAAGTCAAAGGCATTGGACTCCATTTGAGGCCTACTATTTATTAAAAATATCAAGCCACCTGAATCAATTCAAAATTGAAAAAAGTCAATAATTCGGTCAAACTTAAGTCAAAATCAAGTCAAAACTTCAAACCTTCATAGCTAAATGTAGAAAAATTCAAATCCAGCAAACTTAGTGACTAACTGATCATCTAAAGGTCTAACATTTTATTAAAATATTAACATTCTAGAATTTAAGCTTAATCTAAAAGTTAGTTTTTGACCCCTTAATTAAATGATTAAAATAATAAAAATTTCAAAATTTGATAATTAATTCCAAAGATAAAGTTTTTTGGATGGATTACTCCGAGCTACGGGGCTAAGTGTCTTAAGGAGGCCTGGTTCCTCAGGCCTGGTGGCACAATGCCACGAATGGATTTAATGGAGTGTTAAAACTTTAAAATTAAATGATTATTAACGATTCAATCAAAATTAAAACCCTTAATCTAACTATATCAATCAGATTTTTACGTTTGACTACTATGGGCTGAGGGGCAATGTGTCCTAAGGAGGCTTTGTTCCTCGAGCTTTGTGGCACAATGCCATGAATCAGTTGATAGCAAATATAAATTAATTTAAACCTTAAAATTTGTAACTAATCAAGTGTAATTGAAAATTTAATGACCCTAAAACCTTAATCAAATGAAATCACTTAATCATATCAGTTACCACTGGATAACCCAGGCCTACAAGGCTATTAAATTAGCCCCAAAAAAGGTGAAATAAACTTCACGGCCTTTGTCAGCAACAAAGGTGGTAATCAATAAATATTTAAAATACACTTTAAAATCAATTTTAAGCCATTAATACTTAAACTCAAACTTAAATCCCTTAAACCATTTAATCAACCAGAACCTCAAATAACTTTAACTAACTACCTTGCATAGGATATATCCAATTCACACAGCCTATCCCACACACTTTAGATGGTTAGTTAGGATACAAACTCTAGTATTAGGCTTGGATGGTGTTTACTTTTCTACTGCTTATGTGTGCCTGGTTTTCCGTGGTTTTTATTACATGCTGGTTGTTAGAATTAAGTAATTCATCGATTATTTATTTAATTTTTACACTCAGTATTTTAATTGATTATGCATAAATTTACCCCTAGGTTAAGGATGATTTTTGCTAATTCAATCTTATACAGGTGGCTATGCTTATACAAGACATTTAAAATTAATGGGGGGAAAAAAACTAAGCTTTAAAACTAACAATGCTTTCTACAGGTGCTTCAGATTAAGTCTCCATTTAAATTAAAAGAGCATTGCCAAGTGTGGTTGGTTTGAGTACTTTTAAATTCAAATATATAACTACTTGGGATGTCAATTTAAATATTCATTTACTAGGATAACCCTGCAGGTTGTTGAGTCTAAAAATTTTCTTTTATATTCAATGTAATTTGATGTAATTTAATTTCAAGAGTTGTAATTAAAGGTGATAATATGAGAATGGGATATAAACATACAACTTAAATTCCAAAGAAGAGAAGACATCCCTTTTGGGAGAGTCTTCTTCCATTTGGAAGACTAAGTTAGATTGTTTTTAAATATCTAAAGATAAAAGATAACACACCTTTACGGGGGAGTTTCTTTTCATTTGGATATCCAGACCTGACGATCCAAGGATCCTACAGAAGGATGAAGAAGTGAAGAACAAGGAGAAGACCCATTCTCAAAGTCACTCGAGTCTTAGGAATAGAATCTAGGTTGTTGTCAATGGTACCCGACCACTTTACTTTTCCTGTAGACCCTGAGTTATAATATTAAAAGGCACTTACCTATAGAAATTTTATTTATTTATTTAATTGATTTAATTATTTAATTAATTATTTGACATTATTTATGATATTTGGATTGCCTACTTTTTAAAATTTTTTGGGTGATATTGTATGTCGATTTAGATTTAGCTTGGAATGATCGGAGGCTCATGAGGGAAAGCTAAAATTTTTCTACTTGAATTAAATATAAAATATTTAAGCTTAGATAAAAACTCTAACAAATTTAAGAAGTAGAAAAATTAATATTGATACATCTTTTTTCCTTTGTCAGGCATCTGCTCGCCCGCGGGTTCTGGCAGACCACTTGGCCTTCGAGGGTGCAGTACTGTCAAGGAGAATCTATGCAATCTAGGATAAAACCTATGTTTAAGCCTTTTTCAAAAACTACTTCATTTTGATATAAGCATTTTATTGAATCGATTTGCATTCATTGCATTAGAAATAAATTAAATTGAGTCTAAAACTTAATTACAGTTTTTTATTTCAAATTTTATATTACCCAACATAAGTTAAGGGGTCAAATTAAGGACTACTCTAGATGTTAGACTTATTATCAAAAACTTAATCTTAAATAATAGCCTTACCACTCTTATATTAAAGGCCAGATGCATGGTTTTAAAGCGCCTAGGTGATTTAGTTGGCTCCCCAAGCCAGTCTGGGTAAGTCTAAATCTCGCGTTATATTAGCTAGGTTCTGGGTCACTAATTTTTAGTACCCACTTTAGACTTAGATTCTAAGGCAGGCTCAGGCTAAAAGACCTCAACCTCTAGGAATAGAATCCAAATTTTCTAATAAAATTGATTATTCATACTAAATATCTCTTTCAATCAAATTTAAGCCCAACATTTAGGATAGTTTGAAGTGTTTCTGAATTATTTTAGAATCCCAAGCACCTCCTAATTTTCTTCCTTTTGACCACCAAAAAGTGCTGCTCAACCTTGAACCAATCCCATTTGAAAATTCTAACCTTTTTCTCCTTTGACATTAATCTTTCAAAATCTTAAATGAAATTTGTTTCACTATTTTAATCTAGAGTATTGATAGGAAACTCTGATTTCCCTATGATGTAATTAACTATGAGGGCTTGTGCTCATAGGAGATTTAGAAACCTAGATCAAAATTTTAAAATCAAATTTTCAAAATCTCAATTAACTTTTTTTGGGAAGATCAAAAGTCAACAATCATCATTATCAATTTTAGATGATCAATAATGATTGATAGCTTCTCTCCTTGGAGAATATATCAATTATTATTATAATTTTGATTATGAAATTAATGATCCTCTTATCCAAATTATTTTAATTAAATACCTGATTGAATAATCATTTTGACCCTCCAGGGTCAAATGTAGTTCTTTCTCAAATTTGACTATGATAGTCCAGATAAATTCAAATTCTAAGATCTAAACCTATCAGAGAACGATATCTCTACCTCCCAAGATAATATATCATTCATGATGACGTGTTTGATTTCAAAATTAAAGTTTTTCAAAGAAAATTAATCCTTTTCAGAATACCACTTTTTTCAATAAAACACTCTTGCATGATTCATGCATGGTTTTTTTCTATGTTCAATGTTAGTGACTTTAGTTATGATTCTGGTGGGCCATTCTTTACACTTTATGTTAGAAAACCCTTGCACTACTTAGGGCTCTAATATTATCTTGCATAAACATGTAAGGAAATAAAATAAGAAATAAAAAGAAATAAAAGTTGAGCTCTAGTATATTAGGTAGATCGACATGTTAGTTTGATGTTGTACGTACCCTCGTAGTTAAAGTGTTCAATTGTGTTCATGGAACTTAGTGTATAACCCATATTTGTGAAGTTCATTTATGACTAACAATAATGAAATAATCCTTAAAAGCTATAAAACCAACTGATAAATTATACCTAATGAAACTCATAATCAATCTTAAAAATTATATGAACCAACTAAACCTCAAAATCATAAATTAAAGAGAAATTACCTAAGTAAAAAAAATTAAATCTATTAATAATAAGATAATTGTCGAGCAACTTGGGCTACGATGCTATTAAGTTAGCCCTAAGGAGGGTGAAATAAACCTCATGGTGCTGGTTTAAAAATGATATTTATCAACAAACTTAAATAATTAATAAGAAACCACCCACCAATTAAACTTTTGTAACATTCATCATGCCCAATCTGAAGAATAAAAATGCATATCAAACTCACAAAAATTCTAATTATTAAAAATTACTAATAAAATATAACAAACATATAAATGTTTAATACAACCCAACCCATTAATGAAGTTTATAGACTGGACTACCTTGAGTTGTGGGGCTATGTGTCCAAAGAAAGTTTCATTCTCATGCCTGCTATCACAATGCCATGAACTGATTGACTGTAAAATTTAATAAAATATATAAAAATCACAAAAGTCTTAAATTAATTCTTATAAACCAATAAAATCATTAAAACCCCTTAACCAACCTAAAACTCGAAATAATCATAAAAAATCAAATAAAAATTAGAAAAATATAAAATAAAATCCTATAAACTCCTAAAACTATAATAAATAAAAGCCTACCCTAATTAATTTAAAATTAAAACAAAACTATAGAATTCTCTCTCACAAACTCTCTAACACTTAAGTAAAATGCCAAAATACTAAAATTTAAACTTAAGCTAAGAAAAACCCTTTAACACTAAGTAAGCAAATGAACTTCTAGTCTTACCTTAGTGCCGTGACCTATAACAGATTTATGTTCATCTATGCATATTTTCCCCTTAACATGTGAAAGTATGTTGGATTGACTACCTTTAGCTGTGAGGCTACTTGTGCTATGGAGTTTTTTCCCTCATGGCTACTATGAGAATGCCACTTACCTCATAAGTTAAAGGAGAAAAGGTCTAAAGATCTACATAAATCGTCTCTTTTAAAAACTGAAAGCCACCCCTAGGAACCCAAACCAATTCTTTAACTGCCCAAGTGTAAACCTTAAGTTAGGTAGAACCTACTTATAGGTGTAGGTAATAAGTCCCCATACTCTAGTGATAGCTTGGCATTTTTCAGGGCTTGTTTTTTATTTTTTTGCTAATTGCAGAGGTTTCTAGTGTTGCTTTGTTGGTTCTCATCGTGGATCGGTTCTATTTCTCTATGATTATTTATTTTCCTCTTTGATTATATCTCATTTTTAGTTTTCCCCTTCTATTCGATAATGACTCCATCACTATTGAACCCATGGATCGCATGCAAATCATCTAATAATGGTAAATCTCTGGGTTTGTCTAAAGTTTCTGGTAATGGCAACTCATGCTCTTTCAAAGATGTGGTTGCTGGTAGTTTTTCTTGCTCATCCCAGAAAATTGATTTAGTTCAAACTTCTTTTAAAGGCAATCCTACTTTGATGTTCGATGAGAAGGTTATCACTCAGTTGGCTGCTCCATCTGAGTTTATGTTGGCTAGGAACTTCATGTTACGTTGCCCTAATTAAGATTTTATTCATGCTTTCTTTGTGAATATGAAACTCTCTGGAACTTATTGGATTATTGGATCAGCACCATATAGTTATACAAGTTACGAATGGTTTAGACTATAGTCATATATTTTCTTGAAGAGTTTATTACATTAACACCTGTCAAATGCGATTGCTTAAATGGACACCTCTATTCAATATTAAAAAAGAATCACCTATTGCTCCAATGTGGGTTTCATTTCCTAACTTGAGGTTTCACATGTTTAATTCTTATATTTTGTTTGCTTTAGCATCGATTTATGTTGGACCCTTACAAACGGACCAAGCTACCACCTCTATTTCTCATCCCTCCATGGCTCACATATTGGTTGAAATGGATGTCTCCATAAAGCATCCTAAGGAAATATTGCTTGGTCTTGAGAATTGTGGTTACCGTCAAAAAGTGGAATTTGAAAATTTCCCAATTTTTTGCAATCATTATAGAATGCATGGACATAGCATTACGAAATGTTTTATTTTACATCCATACCTTTGCAAGCAAAAAGATTCTTCTAAAGATGCTAAGGAGAAAGATTTAGTTGTTCCATCTTCATTTCTTGCGAATAATGTTCCCTTATAGGATAATGTGCCCATTGAGAGTAATCTTATTATAAAAAATTTGATTCCAAAATCAAAAGCTTTTGAGAACATTATTCATGAAGTTGGTGGCTCAGTTAATCTGGAGCATGTGGAGACTTAAAAGCAAATCTTGAGAATCATGCAAAAAAGATGTTAACAAAGATTCCTTCTCTTCTATTTTACCTACTCATTTTTATGTTTCTAATGTTGATAACTAGAGGAGCAAATGGCTGTTATTTATTCTGATCTTAACAATAGTATAATTTCTTGATAGTTACCTTGTTGTATTAACAAAAACATATATAAATTTGATTCTGTGGCTAACAATGGCCATTTGGTTAATCAAGATATTACCGATCCCTCTTTGAATGAATAGGATAATATGGAAGAGAAAAAACTTATTCATAATAATATGGAAGAAGGGGAGCTTCTATAGGATAATATGGAGGATATTGACTTTAATCAGCATGACATAGTGGGTAATGTTAGTAAGGTTTCTTCAACATTCATTCATAATGCTAATATTATTGATGTTGCTCCTAAAAGTATATCTAATGAAACTAATATGCTGGATAATGTTAATGATTTTACTATAGTTCAGGGTAAGAAGAATTGAAAAAGTTAAAATTTGAATGTTCATTCTCCTAGGAGTACCCTTTCTCAAACTTTTAGTAAGTTGCATTTTATTGATTAAGTACATTATATGGATTGTTAAGGGCATTGGTTGCCCTTCTACTAGAGTTAGGTTTAAGAATTTATGTTGTATTCATAATGTTTGGATTTTAGTGTTGCTTGAACCCTTTATTTTGGTGCTAAATTGGATGAAACTACATGGATTCTTGGTTTTAATCAAGCATTAGCTGATGCTTCTAATAAAATTTGGGTCTTATGGAAATATCCAGTTGCTATTGAAGTTGTTGGTGATTTTTCTCAATTATTCATTGTAATATTGAATTTATACAATTTAAATGTTTTGGCTCTTTTATGTATGCTTCTTCTTTATGTTCTAATATAAAAGCTTTATGGCATCAGCTTACTAGTTTTCATGATTTAATTAATTTTCCATAGTTAGTTGGTCATGATTTTTGTAGTATCGTTAATCCTACTGAAAGACTTGGTGGCTCTAACCTTGTCTATCAGTCTATGGAGGATTTCAATAATAAGATTTTGGATTACAATCTAGTTGTCATTGGCTTTACTGGAAATTCTTTTACTTGGAATCATGGCAATATTTGGTAATATTTTGATTGCATGCTTTTTAATGATGTTTGGATTAACTCTAATAATAATAACTTTGTGGAGCATCTTACTAGAACCTTCTTAGATCATTCTTCGCTTCTTATTGGTATTATGTTGTAGCATAATGGCACCTCACTTAATTTATGATTTCAAAATATGTGATTATAAGATAATTATTTTTTAAGCATGGTCCAGGATAATTGGCATGCTCTTTTGCATCCTGAAAACTCTATTATGGGCATGAATAGATAGTGGTTTAAACTTAAATGATTAAAGTACAAAATCAATTGGTGGAATAAAATATTTTTAGTTGAGGATAAAGTTAATTTTACTGAGCATCATTGCCAACTTTATTCTTCTGATGAGAATTTTAGAATTTTTTAAGAAGCTAAATACTCCCTTTTTCAGCTTCAAGCTCATGAGAAAGTGTTTTGGAAATAAAAAGCTACCTCTAAATATCTTATTGAACGTGATGAGAATACTAAGTGTTTTCATGCACTGGTCAAGAAGAATTAAGCATAAAATTTCTCTTCCTGATGGTTCTAAAATTGAGGATGTGGCGGAAATTGCAAATTTTACTTTGGAGCATTTTAAAAATTTGTTCAGTAAGAATTTTGATCGCACTCCCATTGATCATCCAGATTGCATTCCTTTCATCATTAATGAAGATGATAACATTGTTGTTACCACATCATTAATGAGGATGATAACATTGTTGTTACCACTATTCATTCTTTAGAGGAAGTGAAGAAGATTATTCATACTATGAATTTTGACTCTGTGGTTGGACCTCACGATTTTACTACTAATTTTTTTCAAAAACCTTGGGATATTATACGTGGTGACTTATATGGTGTATTGCTGGATTTTTTGGCTAGTAACAATATTCCTAAATTTTTTTCTAGTACTTCCATTATGCTTATTCCTAAGAAGATAACAATTAATAATAAGGATGATCTGCATCCTACTAGTCTTTGCTCCTTTTTTAGTAAGCTTATAATTAAGATTTTAATGATTCAATTATCTCCTTTCCTTTTGAAAATCATTTCTCTAATCAAACTAGATTTGTCAAGGGGAGAGCTATTTCTAATAACATCTTACTTGCTCAAGAGCATCATCATGACCCTGATCTTAGGGTTAGAGGGGGTAACAATATTATGAAATTAGATATTGCTAAAGCTTATTATAACATTAACCAGAATTTTCTCTATAACATTTTGCTTTTGTTTTGTTTTAATTTGATTTTTATTAACTTCATTTAAAATTGTATTGAAGGCTCTTTTTCCTTTGTTATTGTTATTGGGAATAGTAATGGTTTCTCCAAGTCTTCTCATGGGTTAAGACAAGGTGACCCTATTTTGCCAACTCTTTTTATTATTACTGTTGAGTACTTATCGAGAGGCCTCACTAGTCTCTATAAAAAAACCATAATCGTAATTATAAAACTATAGGTGGTTTTCCTATGTCTCATTTGAGCTTTATCGATGATGTTATTATTTTTACCAATGTGTCTTTGAATATGATTGATAATCTGATGCACTTTCTTCATAACTTTGAGATTTCGAGTAGTCTTTCTTTAAATAAAACAAATGTAGCTTTATTGCATCTAACAAGCTGCCCCCTGACTGTATTAATGGTATTAAAGGTCTAACTGGCTTTGTGCAAGGCTTTTTACCTCTTAAGTATCTTGGGGTGCCTCTTTACAAAGGTTGAAAGAAATCCTTTCTTTTTGATGATCTTATCACATCTGTGCAAAAATGACTTAACTCTTGGGAATTTAACTTTTTAAGTTTTGGTGGGAGATTACTTTTGATTAGGAGTGTCGTATGTTCTCTTCCTATCTATTTTTTAAACTATTCAACCTACTCAGGCTGTTTGCAACAAGCTTGAAAAGTTATTTAATAAGTTTTTCTGGAAGAGTACCAATAATAGTTTAAAATCCTTTAGAATTCTTGGAGAAATTTCTATGGAGTTTTAGAGGAAGGTGCTTTGGGTTGTAAAACCATATTTGATCTATCTTATGCATTTTCTATCAAATTGTGGTTCAACTTTCATGCTAAGCTTAGTGTTTAGGCTAAGTTCATGACGGCCAAATACTGTGTTGGTAAGCATCCTACTATTTGTTCTTAAAATTAATGTGATTCTATAGTGTGGAAGATGCTTTATGACATTAAATGGGAAGCTAAGCCTCATATTAAGTGGGGTCTTGGTTGTGCCAATTTATTTTTTTGGCAAGATCATTGGTTGGGTGATATTTCTATTGATTATAATCTGAATACTTTTCTACTACTATTGTCAAGGGGAACTGCTTTAATACTGGTAATAGTTGGGATTACCATAATCTTACTGAGGTTGTTCCTGAATCTATTATTAGTCTTATTTTACAAATTCCTCTTAATACTGATGTTGAAGACTATTTATTATGTAACTTGTCTAATAATGGTATCTTTAGATTGAAGGATGCTTAGAATGATTTCAGAGTCAAGAATAATGTTACTAAAGTCTATTCTACTTTTATTTGGAGAATTATTTATAAATATATTCTTACTGATGAAAACTTACCAAAAGAGGCTTTGTTTTCCCCTCCAAGTGTAAATGTCGCTATCATGTGGAGAATATGCATCATGTCTTTATATTTGGCCTTGTTGCAGTCAAAATTTAAACATACTTTGATGACATCTTTAACATGAACTATTTTAGTGGTAATATTAGCATAAATGCCATGTTTAGTCATTGGTTTATTAATGATAGAGGCCATATTAGAAATTTGATTCCTTCTCTCATTTTATGGTACAATTTGCTGGCAAGAAATAATGCTTTATTCAACAATATTTGCATAACCATCATCATGTTATTAGGAATATCAATGAAAAAGTTTTGATGTTGTATTCTACAAACTTTTGTCTAGAAAGAACTTTAAAGGCTATTTTCTCGTTGTCTATGAGTTTGGTATTACTATTCTCGATAAGTAGGTCAATGCTAATTCTAAATTGGTATATTAGCTCAAACCTATTCATAACACATTCAAACTTAATGTGGATGGTTTGGTTGAAATCAGTAGCTTTGGTTGTGGTGGTAACATAAGGGAGGATCATGGGAATACCAATATGGCTTATGCGGTTCCCTTACAAAAATGTTCTATCTTTTTTGTTGAGCTTTCTGCTATTTTATATGGTTTGAAATTATGTCTTTCTCTTGGCATTTCTAATATTTAGATTGAAGTTGATGCTACTTATAGTCAGTATTGTTTTAAAAAAATTGATGATAAATTTTGTTATCTTAAGTTATTTTATCTTCTTAGGGAGATTAAGAAACTCTTGACTTTGTTTAACTTCACTATGTCTCATTTCCATAGGGAAGGTAATACTTGTGCTGATTGGTTAGCTAATTATGGTTGCACTCTGTATTCCCTTACTGATTTCTATTATAGAAATTTGCTTGTTATTTTGAAAGGCCACATTATAATTGAGAAACTTTTGTTTCGATATGTCAGATTCTAGGTTCTGATTTGGCATGGTTTTTTTTTTTACTTTGCTTATTTTGATGCTTTTTTTTGTGGGTACTAGCATTTGTTTGGCTTCCATTTTGTAGGGTTTCTTTGATTTTAATCAAAATTTTGGTGGCAATGAAATTTATGATTTATCCCGGTTTGGTTTTACTATTATAATATATTTCCTTTGCAGTTTTGCTGGGCCTGTTCCCGTCAGGTTGGCTCTCCTGGGATCTCTTCCCCCTCTTTAGTTTTATGGTGTCTTTGCATTGTTTTTATACTTAGCCATATTCTACTGTACCATTGCTATTCTGTTATGCTTTCTTGGTATGTTGCCTACCTTTATGGCCTCCAGCAATTATCCTTTGCTATTGTCTTATAGGTCTCTTGTAAAGTGTAACTTTGCTTTGGACCTCTTTCTTTTTCCCTTGGTCAAGTTGCAACCCGAGCAAACCTCAATTTCTTGCTACTATTTTATCTTTTTATGAATGTGCAGGCTGATCTATATAAATTTTATTTGTAATGTGGTGGATATGGATAGGATTATTTTGGTGGATTAATGATTCTATCCCTTACAGGTCGAGTAAGGACTCCTCTTTCATTAATTATCTTAGAAATTTAAGTCAATTACAATTTGGTTATTATGATTCCATTTGTTATAATACTCTTATTTTATACATGCTTTTCATAATTTCTATGTTATTTTGTGCTCCATCACTTTATTTTATGGATTATATTTTTTGCACGTCGATGGGTTGTTCCTTTTCAATGCAAGTGTTACAATTTTGGTAGAAAGATTGTGTTGAATGCATTTAATGTGTTCATCCTTTTTTGTGTGCTAGATCCTAGTTGCCCAATATTATTACTAGAATTTTTTGAAATTTTTCTTACAGTGGAATTTTAGCTCGTAGGTCTTCTTTTTATTTGTTCTGTAGCTCTTTTGAACATTAGAGAGTTAAAGGTCCCCATTAAGGACCATGTATTTGCTTTTTAAGTTAATGCATAAGCCCCTACATGGGTTTTAACCAAAAAAAAAAAAAGGTTAGGTAGTAAGTTTTTTTTATTCTCATGTCAACCTCTAAAGTAAATCTACCTTAGACATAGGAAGCCTAGATTTTTCTTTATGGTAGATGATAAATCCACCTAGTATGTTAATTACTGTTATTACCCAGAGTCTTAGGGTGGGCGAATTTCCCTCAATTCATTATAACTTTAGTATATTTTAGGGCCGATATCTTTGGGCTCTCCATAACTTAATAATTAAAATTATAATTCTATAAGTAAGTGTTAATTGGCTAATCACTTAAAGAGAATTTTGAGGGTTAATAAATTAAATAATAAGAACTCAATCTTTCAATTTGAACCACTCACTTAATATGGGGTAGTTAGGTACACTAATTTTAGACACTTAAGTGCTGGATAGGACACTTTTTCATAGACATCTTAGGGAAGGGTGTATCTATGGTAATGTTTTATAATTTCTTTACTCTTCATTATATGTTTGTGATGATGTAGTGATGTGTTTCTGGCTTGGTTTCTTTTTGGTTGTTTTCTTTTTCAATTTTGTGGATTGATGAGTGGGCACTATCCCTTAAGTGGTTAGAATATTTATAGAGATATCTTATGTAGGTGGCCGTGATCCCATAGGAAAAGTAAATATTATCATAATAATTATAAAAAATGCACTACATTTATCACGAGGAATGCTAAGCCCTTGTGAATGTAGTCCCAAGGACTAGGTTTGGATATTAATGGATTGATTATTATTATAACTATGCTAACATATTATTTGTAGGGTATTTATGTAATTTTTAATTTAAAAATGTAATTTAGGTAGGAAATTCTTATAGGTGTGTTGGAATCTTAGAAGGCAAAAGGCCAAACAATTAGAGAATAATCAAGTCCCCACATACCATTTTAGCGATGTATAGATTTAGGCTAAGTTGTAGTTATAGTAGTGCTTAGCTACCTTTTTTCATTTTCTTGGGGTGTATTGTAGAACCCAACTGTATTTATGTCCATTAATTATTATTATCTAATTGATGATTGGTGTGTTTACATTAATTTCACATAAAAACAACATGCTTTTCATAGGTTTCTTACTTTAGTTTGCTTGGGCATGGCTTGAACGAAGTCGCTGTTAGGCTTTTAGGATGTTAAATTTTCTATAAAGTTAAAATTTTTGTTAAGTTAAAATTAACATGGGATTTAAAATTGACAAATTTTCCTAAATTAATGTATGATCCCTTATGATCCCTTATGGTCACTTTTTAAAATGATGATAAATATTTTAAGCCTTGTTTACTTCACATTAACTAATGGCTAGTTTTGGTTAGCCTTACCTATGTATGCATAGCCTAAGTCAAAGAATGTAAATTTTCATTTATAACATAGAGGGATAGTTCACATTTCATAGTATAGTGCCATTTTATGGTTGGGTTTGATACCCATTTCCCTTTTGTACCTCTCACCACTCTTGAGTTTGCATACGGCCAAATTTTATGGATTTTATATGCTATGTGGAGTTTAGTTGGTACCCCTTTTCAATCAGGGTGGTAATTTAGGTCATGGCTGCATAGATCCGTGGTGGGGTTTTGGTTATAAATCACCTCATGATATTTTGTATTAGTTAGGTGTTTGTAGTGAGTGTATAGTACATCCTTTGTAAATCTAGGGTCAAAGGCAAACAATATAGGTATATCTTTGTATGCCTTATCAGTGGGTAGGTTCTTCTCTCTTCGTAGGCTATAAATCCCACACATTTGCATCACACTAATCATGTTGCTTCCATCTTTCTCTCATGCATGCTTAGTATGAGTTGACTCCTCCCTAGATTTCTCATCTTTGGACTAGCTGAGTGACTATATAATATTTACATATTAAATAGCCTCTGATAAAGTTTATCTTCCCTAGGATTAGGAGAGCCTTAATATTCTGTTATGCACTAAACCACTAAAAGAATAATATAACTTCCTTAATCAAGAGTATTCTTAGGTCAAGTTAAAAGATATAATTAACCACAGGGGCTTGCGCCCTTGGGAAACTAACACCCACATCAAATATATCCCATTCGAGCTGATGTATCGGATGGGGGAAACCTCGTCATTATAGAGTTATGCATATTATTATCCATCGAGGTATATAGGTCAATGTCATTATTCTCAATGGATAATTGTATGCATGATTCCATTTGCTCTACCAATGGCCAACTTATCTAGAGTTCAAAGGCGTATGACCATTTTATCTAAGGAATGGTGCGATTGTACCTACAATATTCTAACCCCCGCTTGTAGCATACTTCTTGGAGACCCATAGATTTTCGGTGACCATAGTGCGATAGGTTTCCTTCTTCTTCTCTAGATGCTATATTATTTTCTTCTATGTATTTTCTTGGTTTAATGCTCCTTAGTTAGGTTCTTCTCTTACTAGCCTTCTAGGCTATTCCACCATTCCCTTTTCCTTCACATCCTCTTAAAAGTTTTATCATATTAATCATTGTAATTTTTATTAGCAAAAATTACTATGGTGTTCTCTGGTCCATTAATTACCTTTTATTTTGGCTTGGATTTTCATGTGACATATCAAAAGTCTCTACTGTTAAGCCTCCCTTACAGGGACATCACCTTTTATTCCTTCATTGAATCAGCCTATATAAGTCTTAGCTGGCTGACCCCCTCTAAGGCTATCAACATTTCTTAGCCATAAAGGAGAGGGCTCACAGCCATGCACCCTTTTGATTATCCTATTGCTCGGGAGCTAGCCCGAACACATGTTCTCCCCATTCATATTCGCCCACAGCCATTGCGCCCCATGGCTACACAACTAGTGCCTAGGCAAAAATGTGTTCAGCTCCCTCATCTAGTCATTAGGCAACTAGCGCCTATAGTGGCTACAATTATGATGGACCCAGCCCCTCAGTACTGGCAACTGATAGTTCCCCTAGCTAATATTTAGGTGGAGGCTACTTGTTCTTGGGTATCCCTTTCTCCTTCATCCAGGAAGAAGAGGGGTACCTAGGACTAGCTCCCTTCACCTTCTTTAACTCGTTAGATTTCTATTTTTGCCAGACTTTCACATCCTGAGACTATCAGGCAGACCTTGAGACTTCTTTTTGTCCCTCCTATCTCTCCTATCATTCTGTTATTGGTACAAATAAAACATCTTCCTCTACCTCTGGTCTTTGGAGAAGGGCCCGAGGAATATGAATAGGAGGTTACGCCTAGTAGTGTTAGAGGTAGAGGTGTAGAGGATGTCAAATTCTATGGCTCATCAAGAGCTAGTGTAACATAGGGTGGTTCCCTTAAAGTAGGAGCCACCTCAACCACCAATTCCCCAAGTCCCTGAGGTTGCAGTCGCTCCTAAGATTGAAGATGTTCAGGGAGAATGCTTCTCCCCACTAGTGCATAGTGGTGATGAGGAGGACATTATTTATATTACGGTGGACCCTCATACCACCACTACCCTTCCATATATTAGAGTCCTTAGGGATGATGTTGCTAGATCCCTCACCTAGAGGATTAGGAGCATCATTCATTCTGTATGGGGTAGGGGCCATGTTAGTAAGGAGAGTTTACTCTATCAGATCTCTCAAGCATATATAGAGCTTCAATGGTAATTAGCTAGGTAAGGCTATAGGTGGCAGAGAGGACAGCCACCTCATCAGTAGCACTACAGGTAATTATTATAGTTAGACCTCTGGCCAATATTCCTACAATCAGACATCGACCATGTTGTCAAAGATGACACTAACAGCTAGAGCCTATCCTGCCTTAGCTCGATTCCTTTATTATTATCCCACCTTCATAGTCAAAGGTCCCTATTAGGTCCCATTACAGTAGATGGGTACAGAGACATTGACAGATAGATCACCATGTCGAGATAGCATAGGCAGTTTCTATAGCTCAGTAGTTAGATAATGTTTTCCTATCAGGGTAAGTAGTGGCCTTGATGGTTTATGATACTCCATTAGATGATGAAGATGATATTCATTTAGATTATTCCCCAACTCCCCTAGAGTAAGTTCTTGCCCCTAGCCCCTATAGGATCTCTTTTTATATGGGTTTGTAAATTGATGCCCTCTATTAGACCTTCTTCGGGAATGATTTGCATGAAGAAGTTTTAGATGAGGATTTCCCCATCCACCGCATTTGTGTTGTCACTTAGTGGTGTGTGATAAATGAGAAGGGAGAGCTAGATGATGGCATAGAGGAGCATGGGCAGGCTGATGTGCTTTCTACCTCAGTGCATGCGGGTCCTCCTTGGTCCGTAGATATAAAAGCCATATTTTGTAGTTGTAGACTCAGATGGCGTCGATGGCCATAACCATGACCAAGATGATTGACCAGCTGTAGGAGTGGGGGCTACACCCCTTGTTGTGGATTTAAGTACTCCTATTATGTCTACAGATGAGATGATAGTGTTGCACATATTAGTAACAAAGTAATAGTTGGTGAGTTGGTAGTGACCAGACACATGAGTCCTTACCAAACTATATTATTAGGTGTAGAAACCTTAGCCTTCAATGTGAGCCTCATTTGTAGAGTAGCAAGTACTTGAGATTTTGTTGAAGAATATAGATGGTCCTATTGCTTTATATCTAAAGGGTTTTAGAATTAGAACCTCCCAGAAGCTATTGACTAAGGTTACTAGTTTGAAGGATAGTGTACCTACCGTAGTCCCTTCTAAGGTTGAGATCCAACCTCTGTGTAGACCTCAAAAGAAGGAGTTTTTAAGGGGACCACCTACTAGGAAGGTGGAAGTGCATAGAACCTTTGAGTTTCAAGAAAGGGGCAATTGGCCCATGGTCAGTTCAGTGCAACAACAACCACCACCATGACCATAGGAGCAGCCACAGACATTGGTATAGCCACATATGTAGTTTTAGTCTTGGTCACAGGATCAATACCATTTTATAACTTCCAACAGGACTCCAGAGAGTCAGTAGTATTTACAGAAGAAGCTTAATAAAGCATATCCCTTTAAGAGTAAAAGTGCATCAAAGATATTTAAGTTCCTTATTAAGAAGAATATCTTAACATTCCCATCTAATAAGAGGTAGAAGAGGAAAGTCAGACATAATACCCATTGTATTATCCATACCATAAGCTTATTGGCCATGTCCTTCAAGATTATTATATATTCAAGGATAAGGTGGATAGTATGATGGCTAGTATAGATATTTATTTATAGGACAAGGATTTAGTGCAGCCTCAAGATAAGGTAGCTCACATTGTTCAGATGATTAAAGGCTATAGTTAATGTGACAGTTAGTGTGATAGTTAGAGCAGTGATAATAGAGCACCTCTTAGTTTTAGAGGTGAGTGAAAGCTTTCACTCCCTTGCAAAATAAGGGGCATGATTAGATGGACAATACATAGTTCAATGAAAGTTGAGAGGAGGATTTCACAGGCTAAGTCAGTAGTTGCTAGTTTAGTTACTTTACCTTCTTCTTCTGCTTCCATTATAGTGGCTATTGATTACACTTATTTTCTTTCATGTACTAAGAAAATATATGAGAGAAAAAAATTTATTGTAACTTCAGAAAGGAAGATGAGATCTCTTCAGGCACATAGGCTGAAGGATTTTTTCTCCCTCCTTTTAATGATAAATTAATGGAAGAAGACGATTCTAGCTATTTTTGGTCTCTTACTCCTTCTAGTTCTACCCTTTTTGGCACTCCTTACAAATTCTCCGTAATGATGATGATCCCTAGCATAAAGAAGAGTTTGAGTGTGAGGAAGAACTTGTGTTTACCGTTCTCAAGGGTGGTTGTTACATGGACTCTAGAGATGAGTCTTAGAATACACCCCAATCACTTCCTATAGAGCTAACACAAGCCATGACCCTTGAACCAAATGAGTCTTCTATTGAGTGTGACTCAATTTAGGAGTTCCAATTCATTAAGGGAAGGTCCTTAATCCTAGAATAACTAAAAATAATAAAAAATAGATAAAAATATTATTACCCAATAGGATGATCCTACCCCACCTCAAGCACATGCTAAGAAGAGGGGGAAAGTCCCTCAATTGAATCTTGATTAATGTGATGGTACATTTAAGGAAGTCTCCTTCTCTTCTTAGTATTTATGATACACTCATAATGTCTTCTGACTTGAGAGAGACTTTGGTGAAAATTTGCTAAAGCTAGAGTCCTATCAAGCCTTCTTTACCATAGAGTTTGTTAAGGATACAAGCTATTTGAGAGAGATACCATGTATTACCTTTTTAGATCATGATCTTCTCTTAGGGATTTTTGAGCACAACCATCCCTTATATTTCACTATTGAAGTTAATGGTCATGAGTTGACCATGGTACTCATTTTCTAAGGAGCTTCAATCAATATCCTCAATTATGCCACTCTAGAGAGTCTCACCATGTGTCACTTGATGCTTGCTTCAGATAGGATTATGCTAAAGGGTTTCAAAGATCAGGGCTAGTGTGCTCTAGGGTCCATTACCTTGCCTTTACATTTTGGAGATATTTGAATCGAGGCAATGTTTGATGTTATCAAAAAAGATACCTTAAATAAGGCTCTCTTTAGAAGGCCCTGGATTCATGAGCATGGAATGGTGCCCTCCATATTGCACCAGTATATGAAGTATATAAGGAATGATATTGAGTATTCATCTATGGGAATACTAAACCTTTTACCATACAAGAGGTATTTATTTAAGATAACGCTGAGCATTATATGCCTCAGAAGCTCATAAACCTCCAAGCACATAGCCACCAGTGAGACCTACTAGCATTATATGGGGCCCTATGTAGTCACTCACACAGGGACTTATACGACCACTAATATAGGGTCTATTATAGGTTTGTACTAAGGCTAATGTTTTTACTAAAGGTTATGCTAGATCTTCCTTTCAATTTGCAACAAGGCACGGTGTTCCCCCTAGTAGAGATAGGGGATGGCATGGTAGAGGTCGAGGAAGAGATTTGGCTCTTCCGATGAAAAACTTTGATTCTAGGATTCCTCCCCCTCTGGGTCTTTACACTTCCTCTTTGATTGTCAAGTCTGATTCCTTTGATGATGAGATGACAGATGCTCCTCATTATTTAGTTTTCTTGCAATCCTTTATTGTTGATGGTTACAATCCCTATCCTATATTCCATAGGGATTTAATACCTCAAGGTAGCCTAGTTGTGGATAGTTGCTCAGATGATGACGCACATGTCAGACATCAAACCACTATGTGATAATTCCTTTCTCGTTAGATGTATTGGATGAGAGTTGAGGGATCTAACAGTAGGCTGCTCTCACACCTTCCACTGGTTCATCTGGTTCAGTACACTCTGATAGTCACTATATATATAATCTATACACTTTTTATGTGCCACCACAGCCTAGTCGGTGTGCACAATATTTTATGGTGTAGGTGTTCCACAGGGCACTGATATACTGGGTCTTATGGAATGCACTGTGGATGATGAGGATACACATATCCCTTTATTCTTTTCCTCTTTTATGGATAGCTATTTTTAGCGGGGTGTTTTTCCTTCAACATGGTCCAATCAAAAAGCTTTACAATAAGTTTATAATTATCTAACAGATCTACCTCAAACTTAGTAAGGTTTAGGCTACTTTAAGAAAGGTTAGTTTTCCTTCACCAGCATTCATGTCATCTATTATTCATATTCAGTTGTTTCCATCTCAGATGATGAAAACTTGATGATATTGAGGACAGGGTCCTTGATGCTCCACATAAATTTGAAGATGGCGCTAGCTCTGCCATGGATGAATTAGGAGAAATTAATTTGGGCACTAACTCAGGTCCTCGACCACTTTTTCATAGTGCCTTATTTTTCGATTATGAGGCTTTGGAGTATATGGAACACATATTTGAGTTTAGAGACTATTTTTCCTAGAACTACATGAGATACTTGGTTTAGATCGAGAAGTTGCAGTTTATAAGTTTATTATTTAGTCAAAAGCAGTCCCTATTAAATAGTTACCTCATTAAATGAGGTTCAAGATTAAAAAATAGGTGATAGACAATATTGAAAAGCTTATAGAGGCTGACTTTATTAGTGGAGAGAAGTATCTTTGCCTGGCAACATCATTCCAGTCTGGAAGTAGAGCAATCAGATACGTGTCTATATTGACTTTCATGATTCGAATAAGGAATATCCAAAGGATGATTTTCCTCTTCCCATTCCTAAGCTCATGGTTAATATTGGTTTACCCTATAGCACATTCTCCTTCATAGATGATTCATCTAGTTACAATCAGATAAATATAGCTGTTAAAGATAAAAAATTTACAACATTTCACACCCCTATTGTAGTGCACTATTATAAGGTGATGCCCTTTAGCCTCAAGAATGCCGGAGCCACCTATCAATGTGCTAAGAATGTCATTTTTGATGAGTTAATTAATGAGCAAACTGAATGCTATTTGGATGACCTCATAGTAAAAAATAAGGTCCGTGGATATCACCTTTGAGATCTGTGAATCATTATTGAGTGCTTACATAATCATAACCTTAAGATGAACCCCTTAATGTGCATATTTGGCATTACTATAGGGATGTTCTTTGGTTTCATTGTTCGATATCATGGTATTTAGATTGATCTCTCCATGATTAAAGCCATAATAGACATTAAACCCATAAAGAACCTTACCTAGTTGAGGTGTTTCCATGGTATGCTTGCTTTGTTTTGATGATTTATCTCAAACCTTACTGGTAGATGACATCCCTTTGCATCATTGGCAAAGAAGGATGCCCACTTTCTTTGAAATAAGCATTGTTAGGAGGCCATTGAGAGTATAAAGTGCTACCTGATGAGTCCCTTTGTATTAGCTACACTATTCCCAGGTCTACCATTAGTCCTTTATACTATGGCCCTCGATGAGTTGCTTGGTGTCCTTTTAGCTTAGTGGAATGAGGAAGGCAAGGAAAATAGCTTCTATTACCTTAACATATATTTAATTTCTATTGAGCTAAAATATCTGGCAATAGAAAAGCTATGTTTAGCTTTGATCTTCATTTTGCAGAAGCTTAGACACTATATGCTTTCGCATAAGATAATCTTTATTTCTCGAGTTAACATTTTACACTACTTGATGATACAACCAACATTGTTAGGTTTCCTAGCATGTTGGTCCATAATCTTAATGCAGTTTGACTTTAGCTTTGTTCCTCAACAGTGAAAGTTCATTAAAGATGTTAAGCCCTTGTAAACTAGTCCCGAGGCTAACCAAGAAGGCGGGGTGAATTGTTTATTTTAAAAATTTGTGAGCAAAAATTATTTAGAAAAATCTTTTTGAATATTTAAAAATAATTATAGTTTCACGATGATGTGCAGATGTTCAACAATAATAGAATAATAATCACAATCCTACGATCATCAATAGAAAAATAAATATGGAAGATAATTAGAAAGAACACACCAGATTTTATAGTGGTTCGGTCAACTTGACCTACGTCCACTCACCGGAGCCTCCCCTCCGGGTATTGCACTAATACTAAGTGACTCTCCTTCTGCTCCCACAGCAAGGCGGAGAAGCCTGTACAAAACTCCTTTCTACCAACTCGGTGAGGCAGAGAACCTGAACTCCTTTCGCTTCCTCCTGAAGCAGGCAGAGAACCTGGACTCCTTTCGCTTTCTCTTGAAGCAGGAAAAGAACCTGGATCTTCTTGCGTATGATCCTACCATAGAGACACCAACTAGATAAGAGACGACGATCGGAGAAGATGACTCAGATCTTTGCTTGGAGCAACCTTTGTGAACACCTTACAAACTCCCCTCACAAGATACTCTCTCTTTCCCAAGCTCTCTCTCTCTCTCTCTCTCTCAAGGTTCTCTCTAGCAAGGAAGGTCGCAAAAGATCTCAATGATTGAACAAAAGAGATCTTCAATAGGAGGGCTCAAAAATTTCCCTAAAATTTTGAAGATTCTGTTTATACAGTACGATCCAATATCGTACAGTACGATCAGTTCAAAAATAGTTTTGTCTAGTATGAATGCAAATGAACAGTTCGTAAATTTTACGAACATTATATAGTACGATCCATAGATGTACTGGATAATCCTTTTATTTTCAACTGTTCGTACGGGATGACCTATGGGACAAACAAAATCATCTATGTTCATCATCCCATACTATACTCTTCATATAGTATGATTAGTTTATTTTCACAACATCATCCTGTACGATATTAATATCATCCTAGACGATCATTACAAAAAATCATGGTTTCATCTAGTACGATATATGGGATGAACAAAATTATCTCTGTTCATCGTACCGTACGATCAAGTGTAATTAGGAAACCATAATTTAATTACCTAATTGTGTGGGATAATTTTGGCAAGATTTAAAATGTTCGTATAGTACGATTATAATCGTACATTATGATTAGTTTAAAATATCAAAATTTATAACATACCCAAATAGTCTTGGAGGCTAGGGTTTTTATGTTGAAATAAATTATATAGTATGATATGGATCATAGAATATGATTAGTTTATAAACCTAATCATCCAAAATTAGTCGTTAACCCTGGGTTTAAATAGTAGATCGTACATTACAATTGAAAATCATACAGTACGATTTTGAAAAAAAAATTAATTGAAGTAAAAAAAAATTTTAGCTCTCCCCCTATGTGTGTGTGTAAGGTTATTTAGCTCGGAGATATGTTACATTACACTTGACTCAAGAAAAATGAAAAAGAACATTGAACCTGAAACACAAACAGACTGACTCGATCTTCAGCTGGCTTGAATTGTAATTGATCATGTGAACTTGAAAGGTTAAACACTCAACCAGAAAAAAAAAAGGTTTGTTATCATCAAAATCATAGTCCTTGAATCCAGATTTGCAACAATCTCCCACTTTTTGATGATGGCAAACATTTATTTTTAATTCCAAATTTAGTAAATAAATGTGGTGAACATTTATGATTCAAAACACTGAACAATTGAACATTGATAACTCTAAATACTGAACTGAATATTTACAATGACTCACCACATAAACTACTCCCCCTTTTAACATCTCAAAAAGGGAAAATATAACCTAAACACAGAAGAAGAAAAATAGTACAGAAACAACACAAAATATCAATAAAAGCAAACAGACTAGTAAAAAGGGGAATCGACCAGGATGATGTGACCAATAATGAAAAGGGAAGAAAGAAAAAAATAAAGAATGGAGAGGAATGATCTGGGATCCAAAAACACAAAAAAAGGAAAAAAGTAAAATCAAATCAATTACAAAAAAAAAATTGAAACGAAAAAATATTAAATTTTTTTTAATCGATCCGCTCTAGTACATCAGAATTTTTCTTAATTTTCAATTCAAAAGCTAATAAGAAGAAAATTGACAACGCTGAAATCCAAGAAAAGTTGGAAAATCAACTTTCGTAACTCCTACCTCGGACTCCTTATGGGTTCAAATTCCTTTCAAACAAAAGTCTAATTCAGAAGAGAAGAAATTAGATTTAAAAGAGATCCTTTCAAGCCTCGTTCTTGAAAAATATCTGATAAAATAATATTACAAAGTAAGGAATCAGAAATCATGATTTTCAATCTCAAGCTTTTAAAAATATTAAGTGGAGCACTGATTTTTCTAAGACATTTAAAGATCTGAAAGGGAAGAAAGTTTATTTCTTTGTGGGCTCATTTTGTGCCTCTTTTTCAGTTTATTTAGCGCTCCTTGTGCATCTTTTGATTTTTGATACACTTTGTGTATCTTTTCAATTTGGCAATATTATGCATCTTTTCAGTTTTGGGCTTATTTTGTGCCCCCTTTTTTTTCTAGCTTGCTTCCTTTCATAATCTCAAAATAATCTCAGTTATGGAATTACTTTCTCGACATAAGAGAAAAGAAACTCACTCTCTTCAGTAAGGAGGGTTAACTTATAGAACAAAATCATACTCCATATGATAAGTGCAATCACCTGATTATGAAAAGCATAACAATGATTCAAACCTTTAAAAACACTATTTATATGAGGTAGATTACTGTAAGAAGATAAAATAGATCTCTATTTCAAAAACCAACTTTTAATTTTGAAGAAGATTTTTATCCAAAAGAAATAATACACCATTAAAGGAGTTAGAGGAAAAGAAACAATCATCAATGTTTCTTCCCTTTATCAGATTCAGAGGTATCAATCACTGCTTACAAGCTTCCAAACAAAAATAAGGCAAAACTCTCAGTTAGAAATCCAATTTATCAGCAGTAGTGAGCAGTGATCTGATTCTAAAAAAATAAATAGTAATTAGAAAGAAGAAAAATAAACACATAAAATTAGCAAACAAAAACCAGCAAGAAAACAAATGATCTAAAGAGAAATAAATAATCAAATCAAACAAAAAACTAAAAGAAAAATGAAAAGCAGAAAATTCAGAAATCAGCAATCATCAGATTCATGCATTTATGTCAATCACACCCAATGTGGTCCTTCAAATGTTGAATGCGTCAAAGGCCAGTGGTTTGGTAAGGATGTTATCCAGTTAATTTTTAGTTGCTAGATGGCGTAGCTCAATGTCCCCTTTTGTAACATGGTCCCTAATGAAGTGATGCCTTATGTCAATGTGTTTGGTTTTTGAATGTTAGATATGATTCGTAGAGATGCAAATGGAACTAGTGTTATCACATAGAACTGAAATTATTCCAACAGGTAATCTTAGATCCAGAACTTATTGCTTCAACTAAAGGACTTGGGCCACACAACTTCCTAAGGCAATATAGTCAGCTTGAGTAGTAGAAAGTGCTACATAATTTTGTTTTCTACTGGACCAGGAGACTAAAGATTGTCCTATGAATTGGCATATTCTTGAAGTGCTCTTTCTATCCACCCTACGCCCTACAAAATTAGAATCAAAATATCTAATAATCTAAAAAGAAGTGCTGTACCTAGGATACCAGATTCCTAAGGTTGGGGTCCATAAGAGATATCTGAGGATTCTCTTAACTGTTACAAATCTTGTTTCAAGGATTATTATTTTAATGATAGCAAACCTTTTTTATTTTTTTTTAGGTTTTTACTCTTTCAGGTTCAAAGGATTAATAATAATTCAAGCCAGCTCAAGATCGAGTCAATCTGTTTGTGTTTTAGGTTCATTGTACTTTTTTATTTTTTTTGAGTCAAATGTAATGTAATGGATCCCCAAGCTAAGTAACCTTACACACACTCAGCGGGAGAGTTTTAGTGAGTTAGAGTTTCTGTTCATTTTTTATTCAAATCATCCATGATGATATTCATATCATCCTGGATGTTTTAGTGAAAATAGAAACCCTAACTAGGGCAGCCATATTAAGTCAGTTTAATTAAGCAGTTCATCTGGATGATAGACCCATCGTACAGGATGATAGGCTTAAATAAAAAATTCTCAGACGCTAGACTAGTAGGCAAGTTTTTATTTTTAGAGATTTGGTCTAATCATCTTGGACGATACATGTATCATCCTTAACGATCCATTATAATCATGCCTAAATTAGTTTTATGATTAAGGAAATTAATTAAGGTTTGATTGATTCAATCATATTATTCTGGACGATTGTAAGATCATGCTGGATGATCAGTTAGAAATCTTGACTATCCAGAGCATTTCACTTGGATGACCCCAACAATCCTCTAAATGATATTCTTGATTTTGAACTAATCATACGGGATGAAATACATATCATCCTTGATGATCAGTTTATTTTGAAACCGTCCAACATGGTTTGGCTGTACGACCCGAGGAGTCTGCTGGATGATATTTTCATTTTTGAACTAATCATGCAGGATGATATATCCTGGATGATCGCAGAATCGTACGGGATGATCTGAACAAATTTTGTCTTCTAATTATACAGAGAAACCAGATCGTCCAGGCTGATATATGTGATTTTATTCTGATCGTACAGGATGATGTACTAGTTGTCCTGGATGATCTTTATCGATAAGTTGAAATTTAGGAAAATTTTTGAGCCCTACTGTTTAAGATCTTTTTCTTCCTACAAGAAATATCTTTTGCCACCTTCCTTACTAGAGAGAACCTTGAGAGAGAGAGAGAGAGAGAGAGCTTGGGAGAGAGAGAAAGGATCTTATGAGGGGGAGTTTATGAGGTGTTCACAAAGGTTGCTCCAAGTAAGGATCTGAGTCATCTTTTTCTATCATCGTCTCTTATCTTGTTAGTGTCTTTGTAGTAGGATCATCCGCAAGAAGATTTGGGTTCTCTGCCTGCTTCAAGAGAAAGAGAAAGGAGTCTAGGCTGTCTGCCTGCTTTAGGAGGATGTGAAAGGAGTCCAGGTTCTCTGCCTCACCGGGTTGGTGGAAAGGAGTTTTATACAAGCTTCTCTGCCTTACTGTGGGAGCAGAATGAGAGTCACTTAGTGCTAGTGCAATACCCGGATGGGAGGCTCGGGGAGTGGACGTAGGTTAAGTTGACTAAATCACTATAAAATTTGGTGTATTCTTTTTGATTATCTTCCAGATTTATTTTTCTATTGATGATCATGTGATTAAGATTATTATTCTATTATTGTTGAACATCTGCACATCATCGTTAAATTGTAATTATTTTAAATTACTCAAAAAGATTTTTATAAATCATTTTTGCTCACAAATTTTTAAAATAACCAATTCACCCCCCCCCCCCTTCTTGGTTAGCCTCGGGACTAGTTCACAAGGGATTAACATCCCTAACGAACTTTTAAGTGGTATCAGAGCGGGATTCATAAAATTTAGGTTTGAAAAACTTTTGAATTTGATCCATGGCTAACTTTGGTAATAAAAATTTTGTTGAGGATTATTCCATCACTCGTCTACCTTTGTTTGATAACGTATCTTTTAATTTTTGAAAAACTCGCATGTCCAACGTTTTATAATCTATTGATCATCACATGTGGATGCTTGTTAAAGATGGTTATGAAGCACCATTTAGACTTGTTAATGGCGTTAAAACAAAACTTCCTTTTACTGAATGGACATTTGATGATAATGATTTAGCACAACTGAATGCAAAATACTTGAACTATTTTTTTCTGTGTTAAAATCTGAGGATTGCATGCGTGTCTCTACTTGCATTGCTGGTAAATAAATCTGGGATAGACTATGCATTACTTATGAAGGTACATCTGAAGTTAAGTAATATAGATTGAACATCTTACTTCACGACTATGAACTCTTTCGCATAAAACCTAGTGAATCAATTTCTGAAATGTATATTAGGTTTACTCAAATTTCCACCTCTTAACATGCTTTAGGAAGAGAACTCACTAACTATGAAAAAGTGAACAACATTCTGAGATATTTGCCTTCTTCTTATGATGCCAAGATAAGTGCAATTACTGAATCCAAAGATTTGTATAATTATTCTATTCATAACTTACTACGGTCACTTATTTCTTATGAGTAAGGAGTGAACTAATAAAAAATTGATGCAGGTAAGAAGAAGAAGGAGAAAACTGTGGCGCTGAAGGCCAAAGATACTGACACTAATTCTTTTAGGTCTGATATCGATGATGTTGCCTTAATCACTAGGCAATTTAAAAGCTTTCTAAGGAAGAAACAGAAGAACTTTTAGAAGTGGAATAAAGGTAAGAGTTGCAAAAATTTTAAAAATTCTTTTGATACAGTTTGCTTTGAATGCAGGAAGCCTGGACATAGACAGGCTGATTACCCTACACTTAAGGCTCACCCAAGTAAGCAGAAGGGTTAGGAGAAACCCAAGTTTAGAAAGGACCAGAAAAAGATTTAAAAGGCTTTCTGGGCGGATTCAGCATCCGACTCCTTTGAGACTGAAGCTAAAGAGGAGAATGTGAACTTGTGTTTGATGGCGAATGACATCCTGGTCAGTTTGACCAAGAAGAGGTATGTAAGCTAACCTATGATCAATTACTTGAAGTTTTTAAAAAAATCCATTCATTATATAGGAAACTTAAGAAAACACTTGGAAAAAGAGTATGAAGCTTTGATTAAGGATCATTCTACGCTTGATAGCAATCACATATCATTACTTAATGAATTTGATGAGTTGAAACAAAAGCATTCTAATTTGATTATTGAGCATGATTCATTAAAAGCATCGCATGTTGAATTAGAAGCTGCATTTAAGAAATTAGAATCACACATATCTGATTTAGATTGTGATGAGCATTATTTGAAATTTGAAATTGCAAGTCTAAAAAAAAAATGAATTTGTAAGTGTAAAAATTAGTGATTTTGAGAAAAATGAAACACCTCCTATTTTTGCATAATTTTATGCACCTCTATCACTTGAAGAATCTAATTCAAAATCATCAAAAAATGTTTTATTCAAACCTAGGAAGAGGCACTATCACCCATGTAGATTAGTTAACCCTTTTCCTGGCGTTAGGTATTTTTCTTATGGCATGCTAGGACATATCTCTCACACCTGCACTGGTCACCATAGTACATATTAGGAGTGGAGGCCCAAATTACATGTTTCACAGCACCGCACATATGCATTGTAGTCTTCTTTTCATAATATTTGGGTTCCAAAATCTGACGTTTGATGATTTTGTAGGTGTATTCTCATACAAGACCTCGTGAGTGTATGTGGTAACTGGATAGCAGATGCTCAAGACATATGATTGTAGATGCAAATCAATTCATTTTGCTGGAGGACAGGGCTAGAGGTAAGGTCACTCTTAGAGATAATACCACAGGGAAAGATGTAGGTTTAGGTATAATCGGAAACTCCAAGAAACTTTTGATAAAAAATGTTTTGCTTATAGTTAGACTGAAACACAACCTGCTCAGCATAAGTCAACTTTGTGACAAAGGGTTCAGCATCAAATTCCTGGCAAGCACTTATATTATAAGCTTAAATAATAATATTATTTTGCAGGGCAAGAGGATTAATAATATCTACATACTTGATTTAAATAATATTGAATGTGCTGCTTCATTTTGTTTAAAAATTACTGCTGATGAGTCTTGATTGTGGCAAAGGAGATTATGTTATGCCAATATGAAAACCCTTAGAAGAGTCACCTAAAAGAACTTAGTTAGAGGTGTCCCCAAGCTTAAGTTCATTAAGGACCACCTGTGTGATTCCTGTCAGCTAGGGAATCAAGTCCAATCCTCTTTTGACACCATTAAGGACATCAACACCTCTAGAACTTTAGAAGTCCTTCAGATGGATCTCTTTGGACCCATTAGCACTGCCAGCTTAGGGGGAAAAGTCTATGGATTTGTTATTATTGATGATTACTCGAGGTTCACTTGGATTAGTTTTTTGTCACATAAATCTGAGACATTTGATAAATTTAAATCTATCTCCACTTGGATTTAGAAGAAATTAGGCTGTGAGATTTTGACCATCCAAAGTAAATATGGGGGGGAGCTTAAAAATGAGAAATTTGGAACCTTCTATGAGGATTAAGGGATTAGCCATAACTTTTCAGCTCTTAGGACCCCTCAGCAGAATAGGGTAGCTGAATGGAAAAATAAGACCTTAGTGGAAGCTACTAGAGCCATGCTTGCTGAGTATTCACTTCTAAAATATTTTTGGGCAGAAGCGATGAACACAGCCTGTTATGTGCTGAATAGGGTGAATGTTAGATCCAATCTGAATAAGACATCCTATGAGATCATTAAGGGTAGAACTCCAAACTAGTCCCACCTCCATGTCTTTGGCTGTAAGATTTTCATTATGAACAATGGGAAATCATCCTTAGGAAAATTTGACCCCAAATCTGATGAAGGAGTGTTCTTAGGCTATTCTTGTGTGGGGAAATCCTTTAGGGTGTTTAATAAGAGGACTTTGATGGTGGAGGAGACTACTCATGTGGTGTTTGATGAATTTGATCCCAAGGAGACTTGAGTAGAGGAAGAAGAAGATGTAGGAGAGATTACCCAAGGAGTTGAAAATGTAAATCTGGAGGAAAGGGTAGAACCTAAAAATACTTTGCCTAGAGATTAGAGATATTCTTCAAGTCATCGTAAAGAATTAATCTTATGAGACCCTTATAAAGGTGTTAGAACTAGGCATGGACCTAGGAAGGAAGTAAACCATTCTACATTTATCTCAATGACTGAATGCGCCAATATCAATTAAGCCCTTTCTGATGAATTTTGGATCTTAGCTATGTAAGAGGAATTGAATCAGTTTGTAAGGAATGATATTTGGGAGTTTATTGAAAGGCCTAAGAATCAAGGTGTAGTGAGAACCAAATGGGTCTTTAAGTATAAGATGAATGATTCTAGTGTGGTGGTTAGGAATAAGGCAAGATTGGTGGCTAAGGGGTACAATCAAATAGAAGGGATTGATTTTGAGGAGACCTTTGCCCCTTTAGCTAGATTGGAAGCCATTAGAGTGCTACTAGCCTTTGCCTATTATAAGGGATTCATGTTTTTTCAAATGGATATCAAGAGTGTCTTTTTAAATGAGGTAATAAGGGAAGATGTCTTTATGGAGCAACCCCCAGGTTTTGAGAGTTCACAATATCCTAATCATATTTATAAATTAAAAAAGGCCTTATATGGATTGAAATAGGCACCTAAAGCTTGGTATGAGAGGCTTAGCACATTCCTATTAGAAAGTGAGTTTGTTAAGAGGAGCGTAGACACCACCCTTTTTCTGAGGAAAGTAGGAGATAATTTACTAATTATTCAGATCTATGTTGATGATATACTTTTTGAATCTTCTGATAAAAACATATGTAATGATTTTTTTAAAATAATAAGTGAGGAGTTTGAGATGAGTATGATCGAAGAATTATCTTACTTTTTGGGGTTTGGCATAAGGAAAATGGATAATAGAACATTTCTAAATCAATCAAAATACACTAAGGACATCTTGAAGAAATATGAAATGGACAAAGTTAAGCCAATCAACACTCTCATGAGTTCCACTGTTCAAATAGATAAGGATTCAAATGGAAAATCTATTGATCAAAAGAAGTTTAGAGGAAAAATTTGATTACTGCTTTACCTGAATGCTAGTCGACCTGATATTATGTTTAGTGTTTATTTTTGTGCTAGATTTTAGCTGATCCTAAGGAATCCCACCTAATTGTAGCTATGAGAATCCTTAGATATCTCTTAGGGACCCCAAACCTAGGAATCTAGTATCCTAGGCATAGCACTTCTTTTGAGATTATTAGATATTCTGATTTTGATTTTGTAGGATGTAGGGTGAATAGAAAGAGCACTTCTAGAACTTTCCAATTTATAGGACAGTCTTTAGTCTCCTGGTCCAGTAGAAAATAAAACTCAGGGCACTTTCCATTGCTGAAGTTGAGTACATTGCCTTAGGAAGTTGTGTGGCCTAAGTCCTTTGGTTGAAGAAATAAGTTTTGGATTTAGGATTACCTAATGGCACAATTTTAGTTCTATGTGATAGCACTAGTGCCATCTACATCTCTAAGAATCCTATCCAACATTCAAGAACCAAACACATTTACATAAGGCATCACTTCATTAGGGACCATGTTACAAAAGGGGACATTGAGCTACACCATGTAGCAACTGAAATCAACTAGTTGACATCTTTACTAAACCACTGGTCTTTGACTCATTCAGCATTTTGAGGACCAGATTAGGTGTGATTGACATAAAAGCATGAATCTGATTACTGATGATTTCTGAATTTTCTATTTTTCATTTTATTTCTATTAGTTTTTTGTTTGATTTGATTATCTATTTCTTATTTATTTTTATTCTCTGTTGATTTTATTTTAGTGTTGTTACTTTCCTGATTTGAGTATTTATTTTGATGAGATTTTCTACTTGTTCTTGATTTACTGCTTTTCTTCTAGATCAGATCATTGCTCACTACGGCTGATAAACTGGATTTCTGACTGAGAGTTTTTCCTTATTTTTATTTGAAAGCTTGTAAGCGGTGATTGACTCCTCTGAATCTGTTAAATGAAAGAAACATTGATGATCATTTCTCTTCCTCTAACTCCTTTAACAGTGTATTATTTCTTTTGGATAAAAAATCTTCTTTAAAATTAAAAAGTTAGTTTTTAAAATAGAGAACTATTTTATCCTCATACAGAAATCTACCTCATATAAATAATATTTTCAAAGCTTGGGATCATTATTATATTTTTCCTAATCAGGTAATTACACTTATCATATGATGTATGATTTTTGTTCTGTGAATTACTACTCTAATTGTAGAGAGTGAGTTTTATCTTCTCTTGTGTCTGGAATCAAAAGATGTGCAAAGTTCGCCAAACAAATTGAAAAAGAGGCACAAAATGAGCCCACAAAGAAATAAGCTTGCTTCCCTTTCAGATATTTTTGATTCCTTACTTTGTAATACTATTATATCAGATATTTTTCTAAAACGAGGCTTGAAAGAATCTCTTTTCGAATCTAATTTTTTTTCTTCTGAATTAGACTTTTGTTCGAAAGGAATTTGAACTTGTAAGGTGTCCAAGGTAGGAGTTACGAAAGTTAATTTTCCAACTTTTGTTGGATTTCAGCGTGGTCGATTTTCTTCTAATTGGCTTTTAAATTGAAAATCAAAGAAAATTCAATTTTACTGGAGTTGATAGATTTAAAAAAACCATTATTTTTACTGTTATATTCTCATTTCTATTTTTCTTTGATTTGATTTGATTTTAATTTTTCTTTTTTTTTTATGTTTTTGGGTTCCCTGATCTTTCCTCTCCATCCTTCATCTTTTTCACTTTTTGCTCACATCATCCTAGACGATCCCTACATCACCCTGGACGATCTGATCAAATCATCCCCAACCTTATCCAATCACTAAGATGCACCAATTATTAATGATCATCCTATACGATGCACCTCATCATCCTGGATGATCCACGTGGCAGCAGTTGGACGATTTAAATTTGGCCCAATCGATTCATTTATTGCCTATTATCCTGAATGATCCACCTAATCATCTTGGATGATACATTTAATCGAAAGTCATCCAGCCTGTCTCCTTGGGATGATCATCTATGTCTAATCATCCTGGATGATATTTGATCATCTTGGATGATCTGATCACCTTTTTGACCAATTGTCCTGGACGTCATAGTTACTCCTATCGTCCTGGACGATCCTACGATTGTCCTAGTTGATCTTGATGAATTCTATTTAAAAAACCATTTTCTTCACCATTTTTCACCATTCTTCTTTCGATCCTTCATCCACTCATATTTTAATGGTTAGTGGAAAATGATATCGGCATCTAGGTGCTAGTTTCTCTCAGGGAAATGTTGATCCCCACTTTCCTGAAGCAGCGGAGCAGGATGCCTTCCAGCGATACCTTGAGGTCGGGATCACCCAATCCAAATCGTCAATCCCCATATTCTGACTTATCATGTCTTAGATCTTATCACCCACACTTCTCTCACATTCATCCTAACTTTAGCATTTTCATTCAGTACTGAGCTTTTACGTGTTTTCTTTACGAACCTTCGCATCGAGTCCTCTTACTCCACCCTCTGATCTTTTGTCAATCACCCCCCTATCGAGCTAAACACCCAAGACTTCCATGATATTCTTCAACTCTCAATTACTGGCGATAAACTCCATCTCATCTCCTTTGACCCTAATTTTGACTGGAGTGTCGCAAATCAATTTCTTAGGGGCACCGACGTCCACTATCATGATAATGCATGCTCTTCCTTACTTAAGGATGCTCGGACAATCCAGCATGTCCTTCACTCCTCTATCATTCCAAAAGTTGGGGACTGCATCAACATCACCCCCTACTCTCCCTAATTACCTTCTACATCCTAGCCCATCATGATTTCAATGCTACTAATCTCCTCTTTCATTACATCGAACACCTCACTAGCATTAGTGATCCAGGCCACAGGTGACGCCCAAATCTAGCCCTAGGACACATCATTCCCTATACTCTCGAGACCAAATACAATCTATAATATCCTATTCCAGCCGATGTCCCTCTTTCCTTCTTCTCCAATAATTCCTTCCATGTTCTGCACAGTACACAACTTCATCCGGAGCCCAGCACGGATGTTGAGGGAGAAGAGGAAGAAGCTGTTCATGAACCTGCTGCACCAGCCCCTCTCCGTATAAAATCACCAATAGATCACCTGGTGCACAGGTTTGAGCAGTGGGAGGCACGTTTTGACCCCAACGTGGTTGCACAAGAGCAGCAGCATGCTAAGGATGTCCACCGCTTCAATACCTATGTAGCCCAGCTGTAGCAGTAAAATGACCAGGACATGGCCTTTTTTGGCGAGCAGTTTGCCACTCTCCACATCCTCTTTCAGCCACCACATCCTCCTCCATCTAATCAGGATCCCCCTTTCTACTAATCTGCTTGTGTTTTCTTATGTGTGTGTTCTTTTTGTATTATTTTCTTTTTTCTATCTGTTTGTTTTTATTTTTGTAGATGTTTGTGTTGTGTTTTCTCATTTTTGAGATGTCAAAGGGGGAGTAGTTTGCAGGTCATTATAAAGTTTTTTATTGTCAATAAAAATGTTCACTAATGTTTGAACCAAATGTTCACTATATTTATTTACTGAATTATAAATTAATAACAATTATTTGTCATCATCAAAAAAGTGGAGATTATTATGAATCTGGTTTCAAGGACTATGATTTTGATGATAGCAAACCATTTTATTTTTATTTGAGGTTCTAATCTTTTAGGTTCAAAGGATCAATTGCAATTCAAGCCAGCTCAAGATTGAGTCAGTCTATTTTTGTTTCACGTTCAATGTCCTTTTTGATATTTCTTGAGATAAATGTAATATAACGGATCTCCAAGCTAAGTAACCTTGCACACACACACTCAGGGGGAGAGTTTTAGTGAGTTAGAGTTTTATTCATTTTTTTTTCAGATCATCCTAGATAATATTCTTATCGTCCTTGTCGATCCAATGAAAATAGAAATCCTAACTAGGCCAGCCATGTTAAGTCAGTTTAATTAAGCAGATCATCCTAGATGATAAACCTATCGTACCGGATGATAGGCTCAATCAAAAATTCTCAGCCACTAGATTAAGTTAGGCAAGTTTTTATTTTTAGAGATTTGATTTAATCGTCCCAGATGATACATGTATCATCCTGGATGATCCATTATAATCATACCTAAATTAGTCTGGTGATTAAAAAAAGTAATTAAGGTTTGATTGATTCGATCATTTCATCCTAGATGATTGTAAAATCATCCTAGACGATTAGTTGGAAATCCTGATGGTCCAAAGCATTTGACCTGAATGACCTGAACAATCCTCTGGATGATATTCTCGATTTTGAACTAATTATTCGGGATGAAATACATATCATCCTGGATGATCAGTTCATTTTGAAACCATCCAGCATGTTTTGGATGTACGACCCGAGGAATCTGTTGGACGATATTGTCATTTTTGAACTAATTATATAGGATGATATAGATATCATCCTGGATGATCAAGTCATTTTGAGATTATCTAGCATAAGTTTCCCTGGATGACCCGAGCTATCTCCTGGACAAAATTCCTGATTTATACTAATCATCCCGGATGATCGCAAAATCATACGGGACAATCTGAAAATTTTTTCTTCTAATCGTCCAGAGAAACCAGATTCTCTAGGTTGATATATGTGATTTTGTATTAATCATACAGGATGATCTTCCGATCGTCCTAGATGAACTTTGCCGACCAATTAAAATTTACGGCAATTTTTTAGCCCTACTATTTAAGATCTTTTTCTTCTAATAAGAAAGATCTTTTGCCACCTTCCTTACCAGAGAGAACCTTGAGAGAGAAAGAGAGAGAGAGAGAGAGAGAGAGAGAGAGAGCTTGGGAGAGAGAGAGAGGATCTTGTGAGGGGGAGTTTGTGAGGTGTTCACAAAGGTTGCTCCAAGCAAGGATCTGAGTCATCTTCTCTGGTCATCATCTCTTATCTTGTTAATGTCTCTGTGGTAGGATCGTCCGTAAAAAGATCCAGGTTCTTTGCCTGCTTTAGGAGGAAGTGAAAGGAGTCCAGGTTCTCTGCCTGCTTCAGGAGGAAGTGAAAGGAGTCTAGGTTCTCTGCCTCACCGGGTTGGTGGAAAGGAGTTTTGTATAGGTTTCTCTGCCTAGCTGTGGGAGCAGAAGGAGATTCACTTAGTGTTAGTGCAATACCCAGAGGGGAGGCTCCAGGGAGTGGACATAGGTTAAGTTGACCAAACTACTAAAAATCTGGTGTGTTCTTTCTGATTATCTCCCGCTTCTATTTTTCTTTTGATGATCGTGTGATTATGATTATTATTTTATTATTGTTAAACATCTGCACATCATCACGAAACTGTAATTATTTTAAAACACTCAAAAAGATTTTTTTAAATCATATTTGCTCATGAATTTTTAAAATAACCAATTCACCTCCCTCTTGGTTAGCCTCGGGACTAGTTCACAAGGGCTTAACATCCCTAACAAACTTTCATTAATTGCAATTAGGTGGGATTCCTTGGGATTAGCTTGGAACCTAGCACAAAGATAAATACTAAACATTATATCAGGTCGGCTAGCAGTCAGGTAAAGCAATGACCTAATTATTCCTCTAAACTTCTTCTGATCAATAGATTTTCCATTTGAATCCTTGTCTAACTGGACGCTATAACTCATGGGAGTGTTTATTGGCTTGGCTTTATCCATTTTATATTTCTTTAAGATATCCTTAATATACTTTGATTGATTGATAAAAGTTCCATCATCCATTAGCCTTATGCTAAATCCTAAAAAATAGGATAATTCTCCCATCATACACATCTCAAACTCCTTACTCATTATTTTAAAAAAAATCATCACATAAGTTTTATCAGAAGATCTTAAAAGTATATCATCAATATAGATCTGGACAATGAGTAAATCATCTCCTACTTTCCTCAGAAAAAGGGTGGTGTCTACTCTCCCCTTAACAAACTCTCTTTCTAATAGGAATGTGCTAAGCCTCTCAAACCAAGCTCTGGGTGCATGTTTCAATCAATATAGGGCCTTTTTTTATTTGTAAACATGATTAGAAAATTAGGAACTCTCAAAACCTGGGGGTTGCTCTACAAAGACATCTTCCTTTATTACCGCATTTAAAAAAGCACTCTTAACATCCATTTAAAAAAGCTTAAATCACTTATAACAGGCAAAGGCTAGTAGCACTCTAGTGGCTTCCAATCTAGCTACAGGGTCAAAGGTCTCCTCAAAATTAATACCTTTTATTTGGTTGTACCCCTTTGCCAATAATCTTGCCTTATTCCTAACCACCACACTAGAATCATTTATCTTATTCTTAAAGACCCATTTGGTTCCAACTACTCTTTGATTCTTAGGTCTTTCAACTGACTCCCAAACATCATTCCGTATAAATTGGTTCAATTCCTCTTGCATAGCTAAGATCCAAAATTCATCAGAAAGAGCTTAATTGATGTTGGTGGGTTTAGTCATTTAGATAAAGTCAGAATGATTTACTTCCTTCCTAAGTCCATGCCTAGTTCTAACACCTTCAGAAGGGTCTCCTAAGATCAGTTCTTTAAGATGACTTGAAGAATATCTCCAATCTCTAGGCAAAGTGTTTTGAGGTTCTACCCTTTCCTCCTGATTTGCATTTTCAACTCCTTGGGTAATCTCTCCTACTTCTTCTTCTTCCTCAGCTCTAAACTCCTTAGGATCAGATTCATCAAATACCACATGAGTAGTCTCCGCCACCATCAAAGTCCTCTTGTTAAACACCCTAAAGGATTTCCCCACAATAAAATACCCTAAGAACACTCCTTCATCAGATTTTGGGTCTAATTTCCCTAAGGACGATTTTCCATTATTCAGAATAACGACCTTACAGCCAAAGACATGGAGGTGGGATAGGTTTGGAGTTCTACCCTTGATGATCTCATAGGGTGTCTTATTCAGTTCGGATCTAACATTCACCCTATTCAGTACATAACAGGCTGTATTCATCGCTTCTGCCTAAAAGTATTTTGGAAGTGAATACTCAAAAAGCATTGCTCTGGCAGCTTCCACTAAGGTCTTGTTCTTCCGTTCAACTAGCCCGTTCTGTTGAGGGGTCCTAGGAGCTAAAAAGTTAAGGCTAATCCCTTACTCCTCATAGAAGGTTCCAAATCTCATATTTTCAAACTCACCACCATGATCACAATTGATGGTGAAGATCTCACAACCTAACTTATTCTAAATCCAAGTGGAGAAAGATTTAAATCCATCAAATGACTCAAACTTATGTGACAAAAATCTAATCCAAGTGAACCTCGAGTAATCATCAGCAAACACAAATTCATAGACTTTCCCCCCTAAGCTGGCAGTGCTAATGGGTCCAAAGAGATCCATGTGAAGGACTTCTAAAGGTCTAAAGGTGCTAATGTCCTTAATGGAGTGGAAAGAGGATTGGACTTGCTTCCCTAGCTGACAGGCATCATACAGGTGGTCCTTAGTGAACTTAAGCTTGGGGACACCGCTAACTAAGTCCTTTTGGGTGACTCTTTTAAGGGTTTTCATGCTGACATGACATAATCTCCTGTGCCACAACCAAGACTCATCAGTAGTAGTTTTTAAGCAAAATAAAACAACACATTCAATATTATTTAAATCAATTATATAGATATTGTTGATCCTCTTGCCTTGTAAAATAGTGTTATTATTTAATCTTATGATGCAAGTATTTGCCAGGAACTTGATGCTAAACCCTTTGTCACAGAGTTGACTGATGCTGAGTAGGTTATGTTTCAGTCTATCTACAAGCAAAATATTTTCAATCAAAAGGTTCTTGGAGTTTTTGACTATACCTGCACCTACCACTTTGCTAGTGGTAGTCTCTAAGAGTGACGTTGCCTCTAGCCCTTGCCTCCAGTGAAATGAATTGATTTACATCTCTAGTCATATGTCTTAAGTATCCGTTGTCTAGGTACCACATGCTCTCATGAGGTCTTATGTGAGAGCACACCTATAAAATCATCAAACATCAGATTTAGGAACCCAAAAAAGTTTGGGTTCTTTCTTATGGAAAGAAGAATGTAATGCATGTATGTTATGATGTGAATCATGTAATTTGGGCCTCCACACCCAATGTATACAATGGTGAACAGTGCATGTGTGAGAGATATGTCCTAACATGCCACAAGAAAAAAACATCTAATGCCACAAAAAGGGTTAACTAATCTATATGGGTGATAGTGCCTCTTCCAAGATTTGAATTATGCATGTTTTGATAATTTTGAATGTGATCCTTCAAGTGATGGAGGTTTGTAAAATTATGTAAATGTAGGACGTGTTTCATTATTCTCAAATGCACTAATTTTTGCACTTAGAAATTCATTTTCTTTTTTGAGACTTGCAATTTTAAATTTCAAATAATGCTTATTACTATCTAAATCAGATACATGAGATTCTAATTCCTTAAAGGTAGCTTCTAATTCAACATGCAATGTTTTCAGTGAATTATGCTCGATAATCAATTCAGAATGCTTTTTGTTTAATTTATCAATCTCATCAAGTAATAACATTTGATTGCTATCAAGCGTAGAATGATTCTTAATCAAAACTTCATACTCTTTTTTCAAGTTTAAGAATTCCAATTTCAGGGTAGCATGTATTTTCTTAAGTTTCCTATATGAGGAATAGATTTTTTCAGAAACTTTAAGTAATTGATCATAGGTTAGCTCACATACGACTTCCTGGTCAGACTAACTAGGATGATCATCCACTTTCAAACACAAGTTCATAGTCTCCTCTTCAGCTTCAGTCTCAGAGGAGTTAGATGTTGAATCTGCACAAAAAACCTTTTGAATCTTCTTCTTATCCTTTCTAAACTTGTGTTTCTCCTCACTCTTCTCCTTGTTTGGGTGAGCTTTAAGTGTAGGACATTCAGCCTTTATATGTCCAGGCTTTCTGCATTCAAAATAAACCATACCGAAAGAACCTTTAAATTTTTTACTACTCTTACCTTTGTTCTACTTCTGAAAGTTCTTGTGTTTCTTTCTTAGAAAGCTTTTGAATTGCCTAGTGATTAAAACAACATCATCACTATCAGACTCGAAAGTATCTGTATCTGTATCATTGGCCTTTAATGTCATAGTTTTCTATTTCTTTTTCTCACCTGCATCAAGTTGTTTTTGGTTCACCCCTTACTCATAAGCAATGAGTGATCCAAGTAAGTTATCAATAGAATAAGCATTCAAATCCTTAGATTCAGTGATCATAGTTATCTTGGCATCATAAGTAGAAGGAAAACATCTCAAAATCTTATTAACTTTCTCATAATTAGTAAGCTCTCTTCCTAACGCATGTAGGGAGGTGACAATTTGAGTGAACCTAGTGTACATGTCAGATGTGGACTCACTAGGTTTCATGCGAAAGAGTTCATAGTCGTAAAGCAAGATGTTTAATATAGATTGTTTAACTTCAGATGTACCTTCATAAGTAATGCATAATCTATCCCAGATTTCTTTACCAGTAGTGCAAGTAGAGACACGCATGCAATCCTCAGATTTTAAAACACAAAAAAAAATAGTTCAAGCATATTTCATTTAGTTGTGGTAGATCACGATCATCAAAGGACCATTTGGCTAAAGGAAGTTTAGTTTTAATATCATTAAAAAGTTTAAAAGGTACTTCAGAACCATCTTTAACAAGCATCAACTAGTGATAATCAATAGATTGCAAAAAGGTGGACATGCGAGTTTTCCAAAAATCAAAAGGTATGTTATCAAACAGAGGTGCATGAGTAATGGAATAACCTTCAGCAGTATTTCTATTACATAAGTTAGCCATTGATCAAATTCAAAAGTTTTTCAAAACTAGATTTTATGAATCCCCTTTTGATACCACTTGAAAGTTCGTTAGGGATGTTAAGCCCTTGTAAACTAGTCCTGAGGCTAACCAAGTAAGGCGGGGGGGGGGGGGGGGGGGTGAATTGGTTATTTTAAAAATTTATGAGCAAAAATGATTTAGAAATTTTTTTTTGAATTTTTTAAAATAATTACAGTTTCACGATGATGTGTAGAGGTTCAATAATAACAGAATAGTAATCACAATCACACGATCATCAATAGAAAAATAAATGCAGAAGATAATCAAAAAGAACACACTATATTTTATAGTGATTTGGTCAACTTGACCTATGTCCACTCCCTAGAGCCTCCACTCTGGGTATTGCACTAACACTAAGTAACTCTCCTTCTACTTCCACAGTAAGGTGGGGAAGCCTGTATAAAACTCCTTTCCACCAACCCGGTGAAGCAGAGAACCTGGACTCCTTTTGCTTCCTCCTGAAGCAGTTAGAGAGCTTGGACTCCTTTAGCTTCCTCCTTAAACAGGCAGAGAACCTAGATCTTCTTGCGGATGATCCTACCACAGAGACACCAATAAGACAAGAGACGATGATCATAGAAGATGACTTAGATCCTTGCTTGGAGCAATCTTTGTGAACACCTCACAAAGTCCCCCTCACAAGATCCTCTCTCTCTCTCCCAAGCTCTCTCTCTCTCTCTCAAGGTTCTCTCTAGCAAGGAAGGTGGCAAAAGATCTCAACATTGAACAAAAGAGATCTTAAATAGGAGGGCTCAAAAACTATGCTAAAATTTAATTTGATGATTCTGTTCATACAGTACGATCCAATATCATACAGTATAATCAGTTTAAAAATAGTTTCATCCAGTACGAATACAAATTAACAGTTCACAAATTTTACGAATATCGTACAGTATGATCCATAGATCATACTGGATGATCCTTTTATTTTGAACTGTTCATACGGGATGACCCATGGGATGAAAAAAATCATCTCTCTTCATCATCCCGTATTGTACTCTTCATATAGTACAATTAGTTCATTTTCAGAACATCATCCTGTACGATATAAATATCATCCAGGATGATCAGTACAAAAAATTATGGTTTTGTCTGGTATGATATATGGGATGAACAAAATCAACTCTATTCATCATATAGTATGATTTACTTCGTACAGTATGATCAAGTGTAATTCAGAAACCATAATTTAATTGCCTGATTATGGGAGATAATTTTGGCAAGATTTAAAATGTTTGTACAGTACGATCGTAATCGTATAGTATGATTAGTTCAAAAAATCAAAATTCAAAACTTACCAAAATAGTCCTGGAGGCTAGGGCTTTAATGTTGAAACAAATCATACAGTACGATATAGATCATACAGTATGATTAGTTTATAAACCTAATCATCTGGAATTAGTCGTTAACCCTGGGTCTAAATGGCAGATCGTACAGTTTAATTTTGAAAAAAAAGTAATTTAAGTAAAAAAAAAATTTAGCTCTCCCCCTGTGTCTGTGTGTGTGGTTACTTAGCTTAGAGATCCATTACATTACACTTGACTCAAGAAAAATGAAAAAGTATATTGAACCTGAAACACAAACATATTGACTCGATCTTGAGCTGGCTTGAATTGCAATTGATCTTGTGAACCTAAAAGGGTAGACACTCAACAAGAAATAAAAGGTTTGCTATCATCAAAATCATATTTCTTGGATCCAGATTCGCAACAAACAGGCCATCAAAGGATAGGCTTTGGCTAATTTTTTTGCTGCTCACTCGATCCCTGGAGATTCTCCACTCAATGAAGGTTTACTAGATAAATTATTCATTAGTGTGGAAGAACAGGAGTCCTTTACTTTGGAGTTTAATTTTGGTGGTGCATCCTTCATCAAATAACTATGCACTCATAAAACTGTAATGGTTAGGGTAGGTTTGGGCCTTATTGTTGTATCTCTTGAAGGCCACACCCTTCATTACTCTTACAATCTTTTAGAACCTCATACTAATAATGAAGTTGAGTACGAAGCACTAATTTTAGTTCTTAAGTTGGTTATTTAGATGAATATTATGTAGGTGAAGATCTTTGGAGATTCTTAACTCTTAATTAATCAAGTAGCTGGAATCTTTAAAGTTCTTAAGCCTAAGCCCTTGCCTTACCATAATAGGGTAATTGAGCTATTATGTTTATACCTAAAGTAACATTGGCTAGAATCTCTCGCTATAAAATGGTAGAGTGCATGCATTGACAGAACTTGCTAAGGAATTGGCTAACCCAATTGGAAACCAAGTGTTTAGTATTGTCCAGTCTCAACAAATTATGTGTATCGCAGATTTATCTTGTCTCGATCAGACCCTCATAGTGTTTGATGTTGATGAAGAGTCAGATTGGAGAGCCCCACTCCAACCCCCCCCCCCCCCCTCTGGGGAAACTCAAAGAGGGGCCTACACCTTAATTAGAAACATAATTACATATTCTTTAAGGGACGATCAGCTTAGTAATGTTCAGAAGAGCTACAAAACAAATTAAAAGAAAACCTAAAAGCCAAAGGTCCCTACTAAGAATGAATACATAAAAACCTAAGAACATTCTAGGTTGGCTAATAGGCAAAATCCAAAAAATAGGAAGAAAGGTAAGAAGACCATCATGATCTTCACAAAAAAGGTCCACCTCTAACATAGAATAGAAATAATTTTTAAAATAATGGTAGACTTGAAAAAGATTGTTAAGCCAAAAATAGATCATAAAATCAAAACCATGCCTCCAATTATAATTAGACTTCATAAAAACCTAATCACCAATAAAAAATTTGGTTAGTAGAAGAGATAGAATGCCCAAATTATAAAAAATAAAACCACTATTATTAGCTAGTAACCAAATCCAATTGGAGAGCCCCCTTCATCGAGTATTTGAAGTATATTAGGCTTCCATATGATCGCTCTCTCACCACTAATATTAGGAAGAGAGCTCTATCATTTGCTTAAGTGAGTGAAACTTTCTATCGATGCTCTTTTGACTAGATGTGGTTATGCTACCTTAGCAATGAGGAGGCTCGTAAGGTCATGGGAGAGATGTATGAGGGGACTTTGTTTCGTACCATATAATATTCGATAATTGCCTATCATTTAGAAGCACCAAAATTGCTAAATTTGTCTGCCACCATAATATTAAGTGACATTATTCCTCTATTTATTACCTTAGAGATAATGGTTTAGGTGAAGTATTTAATAAAATCTTAGTCCAATTAATAAGAAAAATACTTGTTACAAAAATACATGAGTGGCATAATAAACTGCTTGAAGCATTGTGGGATTATAGGACCGCCTATTATACTTCTACTCAGTCCACACCATATGCTCTAGCCTTTGGGGTTAAAGCTGTCCTCCCACTTGACGTTGATCTCCCTTCATTGGGTGTGGCAATTAGCCATAATCTTTCTTATGAGGATAATGACCGACTACATTTGGAAGAACTTAATGGTTTAAAAAAGCTTCAACTACAAGCTCATCAGAAACTCAAGTTATATCGAGCCCATATGGCCCAGGCACATGATCACCTTTTTCGACCCCACACTTTTCAAGTTGGTGATTTAGTCCTTATTTTGCGTAGGCTAATTAATTTGTATTGTCACCGAGGTGGTAAGTTTGTGCCTATTTGGGAAGGCCTATTCTCTATAGAGCAAGTATATGAAGGCTATGTTTACTTGTTGGTTAATGCGAATGGTATTCAGTCCATTCCTATCATCAATGGTCAGTACTTGAAGAAGTACTATACTTGAGTTTGCATATCGCTGGTGGCATCCCTTCTCCACCTGTAAATATCCCTCTGTATAAATATTTCTTAAGAAGATTCCTCATACTTTTTGGTAGTCCATGGCCATGATAATTTATCCTCTACCAAATTATGTTTATTATGCAAAGTATGAGGTTGTCCTTAAATATGGTATGTAAATACGTCGTAGAGATATTTGTGCTTATATCCATATATGTCAATCACCTTTGCGTCATTGCATGGAACCTTTATTTTATCCCCCTATGAGGATTAATTTCATTAGTTTTGCTCATCTGTTTGAGTGTGGTCTGGGTTACCAAAACTAACTATTTAATTTCCCTAGGTTTTCCATATTCCCTAGTTTAAGTCATACGATTTCTTTATACCTGAGTTATATGATTTATTCAGTCAATTGTAGACTCATGAGGTCTGAGTTATATCATTTACTCAATTTATTATAGACTCATGAAATCTTAGTTATATGATTTATTAGGCTTGTGGTAGACTAATATGATTTTCATATCTTCAAGTTTGCTATGAGTATTGGCACACCAATTTCACTTGTCACTTTGAAGTGTGGTCTGGGATAACAAAACCACTCATTCGATCCCTTTTGGAAGGTGATATTGGGTCCATACCTAACCTATGTTAGTTAGCTGTGGTGATGTTGACTCATTATCACCATATGGGTTTCCTTAACTAGTTTCATTATGATGATTGTGCTCCCCAGTTCATTCATATGTGTTGAATATGTCCTGGTTTATCAAAGCAAATGTGTCATTCTTTTACAGACTCTATATACAATATTTATCTTCCCAATTTTATGCATGTGATGAATATGGCCTGGGTTATAAAAAATAATAGCATTTCTCTTCTTATAGGATGATGAAAATCTCCCATTCAAGCGAGATTTGTTGCCTTGTCATAGGTGGAACCTGATTCTGCACTCCACAATTTATGTATCTCTCCATATTTAGTTATGTGAATTCTATTGCCCTTATAAGCTTTACTATTTAGAGACGTTCATATTCCTTACAAATGTCATTATTGTGTTCTCTCCTTTGAAGCATTTTTTGATTGCTTTGGAGATGAACTTGTATTCCCTATCTTTTATGGTGAGAGTGGTATGTTCCCCACCATTCATATGGTATATCTTGTTCAGGATGTTAACATTATTTCTCAGCAGTTTATGGGTTTCTTGTGGAAAAATTAGCCCATTGCCTCCTTAGCGACATAGTTCACCCATTAAAGTCTTTCTCTTAGCTACGAGAGTGACCCTTTGGACATGACGATATCGAGTATATTCCCCACAAGATCCCATTATTTAGTATATGTGTTACCGCTGTAAGTCTTTAGTTATTGTTGGTTCTCAACAGAGTTTTTATTCTCAATTATGAGTGTTTTTCCATACTACTTTTGCATTATTCTCCCTAGCATGAGAATACTTCCTCATTATACTGCTTATATCACATTCCTTAGCTTGGGAAAGATATATAATTTTGTCACCTCTTATTTTCTTGGTAGACTTGTGTGATATAGTCTCTATTTTGTATATGAAATTTTGCTTGTAGTTAGATACTCATGTCCATGATAATTTGTCCTCTACCTTGTGGTAACTAAAATGCAAGCTTGGGACTTTTTAGATAACTCATTGCCTGGGATTTCCACATTTACCTTCTCTTGTTGGATTTTTTCCTTCAGATCTTCATAAGTTGTCTTGCAATCATGCTCTTCCTTCTACTTGAATTCGGGACAGCTTTGCCTTAATTTCACATAAGAATATATGTATTCTCTTTGCGACAGGGCTCATTTGTGGATAGGCCCATGTCGTATGTTTTTTAATTTGAATTCTTGCATGCAGAAAGTTCCTTTTACCACTCCTTTCCCCTCATGTCATTATGGGCATGTGTGCTGGGTGATCGTTGAGGTGGCTTTGACTCTTTGTCTCGTTGTTGAGAATATAGTCAGGAAAAAATTCAATCATTCTCATTCATAATTATAAATATGGTCAAGTGAATATGGGACTCCACTTTTCCCCTCATATCACTTCGGGCATATGTGCAGGGTGGTCGTTAAGGTGGCTTCAAATCTTTATCTTAATATTATGAATATGGTTAAATAAATATTGAGTCATCCTCATTCACTATTATGAATATGGTCAGGTGAATGTTTAACTCCTCTTTCCCTTCATGTCACTGCAGGTATGTGCATCGGGTGGTCATTGAGCAGACTTTGGCTCTTTGTCTCGTTATTATGAATATGGTCAATCGATGAGTTGCCCTTATTTAGAATTTTGAATATGGTCAGGTGAATAATAGACTCTTTTCATCCTTTATTCTTTTGTTATGAATATAGTTAGGCACACTTTAGATTTTGGGAGGCTCTTTCTCACTATTGTGAATATGGTTATGTGTGTATAGAGTCATTTTCATTCACTATTGTGAATATCATCAGGTGAATGTTAAACTCCCTTTCTGGTTGGTTTCCTTATAGTGTCCTATGGTATACTTCTCCAACATTTCATTTCCCCCTATTTTTTATTTCCTGTTAGGGGGTTGTTGAGTTTCTTTTAGCTCTTTTCTCATGGTTACAAATATGATTAGGTAACCATTGAGTCATCCTCATTAACTATTATAAATATGCTTAGGTGAATGTTGGACTCATATTTCCTCCTCACATTACTGCGGGTATGTGAGTTGGGTTGTCATTGAAGTGGCTTTGGCTCTTCATCTTACAATTGTAAATATGATCAGGTGAATGTTTGACTCCTCCTTCCACCTTATGCCACTACGGGAAAGTGCACCAGGTGATTATTGAGTTTTTATTTACTTTTTGTCATGCTGTTGTGAATATGGTCAGGCAAACATTGAGTGAACCTCATTCACTATTGTGAAAATGGTAAGGTGAATATTGGACTCCTCCTTCCTCCTCATATATTATGGGCATGTGGGTCGGGTGGTTTTTGAGTTTTCTTTAGCTCTTTATTTCACTATTTTGATTTAGCCAGGAAAACATTGAGTCATCCCCATTCACTTTTTCAATCTGGTTACATGAATGTGGACTTGTTCTCCTTCTTTTGTTCTATAATTTTGATCTAGTCAGGCAGATAATTAATTTTTTTCTTTCTTTGGCTTTTTCCTCCTTGTGTCATTGCAGGCATGTGTGTCATATGGTTATTGAACTTGCTTTAGCATTTTGTTTTGCTATTATAATCTAGTAAAGTGAATATTGAGGCATTTTTATTTGCTGTTCTAATATGGTCATGAAAATATTGGACTCATTTCTCCCTTTTTCTCCACCGTGTTTGCATGATTGTGTGTTTTTTGCATGATTCTGTGATCATTGCATAATTGGGTGAGTATTGCATTCGTTGAGAGATTATTGTATGATTGATTATATGTTGTTGAGTTTCCTGTATTTGTTGTTGGATTATACCTACTCAGGGAAAGGGAGGTAAATGCCAACACATGTAGCTCACTACTCTTGTCGGGGGTCCATTTAGTGACCACATCTTTGAGTGTAGGCCCTCGACCGTGCATATTTTCCTTTGATTGAGCCTCATCAAGATTAATTAAAATCAAATTGATGTTAATTTGGATGTAATTTCTTTTAATTAGATTAATCTAGCCGAATTTTACCCAAATCAATCCAATTTGACTTAAATTGAATTCAATTCCATCCCAAATCAACCCTATAATAGCTCTAATTAACTTTCTAACAAATTTAAATCCCTTCCCAAATCAAGAAATGATATTGGATGGCCGAAATTTAAATTAGAAGTTGGCTATGTACCGTCCCTTTGACTTTTGTTATCTCCTTCTATTAGAGCTGTCTTAGGGGAGAGATATTTGATCTCAACCCTTAGATCAAGGGTACGATAGACTTTTCACTTTCCCTGACCTTTGGTGTATGCGGCTTGTGCAAATCAAAGGGATGAATGTCCCATTCAAGGGCTTCACTTTGATTTGTCCCAGGAAAGTGAGAGAAAGAGAGAGTGGGAGAGTCATATTTGGGACATTTTTTCTTGCTCCCAGCTTAGTCCATCTTGGAGAAATCGAGAGAAAGGGTGGGCTTGTATGCATTTGGGGCGGAACAAAGAGAGGGAGAGTTAGAGGTCATATGGGAGCTACTCAGTCGATGCTCTAAATGTGTCTCCTCCTCTACTTCCTTCAGTCTCTCCTACTATCTCCTCTTCTAACTTCCATACTCTCCTCCCTCTATTTTTTTCTCTTCTCATTTTCCCCTTCTTCTTCTTCTTCTTCTTCTTCTTCTTCTTCTTCCTCTTCCTCCTCCTCTTCCTCCTCCTCTTCTTCTTCTTCTTCTTCCTCCTCTTCCTCCTCCTCCTCTTCTTCTTCTTCCTCTTAATTCTTTTCTTCCTCTTACTTTTCTTTTTCATCATCATCTTCTTCCTCTTCCTCTTCATTTCCTTCTTCTTCTTCATCTTCTTCTTCTTCTTCTTCTTTTCTTCTTCTTCTTCTTCTTCTTTATTTCCTTCTTCATCTCCTTCTTCTTCTTCTTCTTCATTTCCTTCTTCTTCTTCTTCTTCTTCTTCTTCTTCCCCATTTCCCTCTTCTTCTTCTTCTCCTTATTCTTTTCCTTCTTGTTCGTCATTTCCCTCTACTTCTTCTTCTTCTTCTTTCTTATTTTGTAGTTGCGATCCTTTATTCTTGAATTTTAGTAAACTTTCAGTAAATTATTTTGTGATGATTTCAACAAAGCATGTGTAAAAAATTTCATGACGATGTGTGACTGTAAGGCAATGATTTCCATGTTAGCTTACTTGATGAAACCTTATGAATATTGCGTATTGGTTATTCGATGAACTGCCATAAAGAGATATTTATGGTTGTATGGTCTATATTTGAAATATTCATAAAAAATGAAACAACTCACTAGCTTTCTTTATACTAACGCATGATAGAATCGTATCCCTCATATGTACACATATCGTTATTAAAAAAAGTAGATGTGAGGGGTTAATGATAAACTTCATTAGTCTCAAATGTTGGTTGATCCATTAGCTGAATTTGTTAGCACTTATTAGAGTCTTTTGGAAAGGTACAGTCTCATTATATGTTAATTTTCTTTACCTTACATGTTTGCTAACCAATGAAGTGAAGGGTCCTTGTAATACATGCGGAAATTTAGGATTCCTAGTCGATGATTTTGATAATGACAAATATTACTGAATGAATTATTGCTTTTCTCACTAAATGTTTTAGATATTTCTTTTGTCTGTGAGCACTAACATTTTATGTAAGATATACAATGATCAAGACTGCTAAAGACTCAAGATTAGAATAGGATGTAAAAGAGCAGATAATCTTATTTTCTTTATTTTTTTTACTTGACTATAGCCACATAGGAGTGTATGTAATTTGGGTGACCATACACACACTAACAGGGGGAGAGAAAAATATTTTTAAAGTTAAATTCTTTTTAACTAAATTATACTGTATAATTTTTAATCGTACTGTACGATCTGATATCTGAAAATAAGCTTAACAGCTAATTGAAAAACTTAGTTTTTGTGAACTAATCATACTATATGATCTTGATTATACTGTAGGATTCATTGCGATCTAAAAACCCTAGCCACCAGATTAATTTAAGTAAGATTTTAAGAGAGGAATGTGTGAGTGAAGAAGGAACTCTAAGAGAGGAGCTTTTGAGAAAAAAATCAGGGTTTGTGAGAGGAAGGAGAAGGTGAGCTTGACGGTGAGGGAGAAGAAGTGTGAGGGGATCACACGATTGCTCTGTGCTAGCTATACGCTTGCTCCTCCTGTGGCCTTGGTGAGTCATTTGGAAGCTCTCTAGGGAGAGAGGCTTCTTAGTCTAGTCCTCGAGGTTCTTCACCTTCTCCAGTAGGAAGAAAAGGAGCTTAGGTTCTCTAACTTCTCCAGGAGGGAGAAAAAGGATCTGAGGTTCTCTGCCTTATCTATGAGGGATAAAAATGAGTCAAGGTTCGTTGCCCTCAACAAGAGGGTGACATAGCCTCAGGCACTCCGCCACATCAAAGGTTTAGTGAAAGTGAGTCTGTAAGGGCTTCTCCACCTTGCTGAGAGAGAAAAATGAGAGTTACTTAGTGTTAGTGCAGTACTCAGAGTGGATGACTTCATGGACTGGATGTAGGTCAAGGTTGACCGAACCACTATAAAAATCTCTAGTAGTTTTTTTTCCTTTTTCGTACTTTTACATTTCCTGCATTTTATTTCTATTCATAATTGCTTGAGAAAAATGTTGATTATTTCTCTGTCATATAGATCAAAATTTCATCATAGTAAAATATAGTATTTTTGATAAAATCTCTTGCTTCCACAATCATTTATGTTTTGGTATTTTCAGTTACTAAAAAGTTGTTCAAAAATATTATTATTATTATTTTGAAGTTAAGAAAACTTTTTAAAGCACCAATTAACCCCCCCCCCCTCTCCTTAGTCAGCCTCGGGTTAGTTCCATAAGATTTAACAACCTTCATGAACTTTCAAGTGGTATCAAAGTGGGATTTGAAAAACAAGGTTTTAGAAAACTTTTAAAAAATTAATCAATGGATCTTTTTGGTAATCATAACATTACGGAGGGTTTTTCTATAACCCATCCACCTTTGTTTGAAAATATCCCTTTTAATTTTAGGAAAATACACCTTTTTGCAGGCATTGATTATACAATTTAGCATATGATTCAAACTGGCTATTCTCTTCCTTCGCATGTAGTTAATGGTGTTGAAACTAATATTCCTTTTACTAAGAGGAGTTATGTGGATAGGGAACTCACACAGTTAAATGCTAAGTATTTGAATTGTTTATTTTGTGCTTTAAATTTCAAAGACTATATCTAAGTTTCTACATGCACTATCGGGAAAGAGATTTGTGGTAGGTTGTGTACCACCTATGAGGGAACTAGTAAAGTTAAATAGTCTAGGCTGAACATTCTTTTGCATGACTATAATCCTTTTCATCTAAAACCTAGTGAGACTGTATTTGAAATGTACACTAGGTTCACCCAGATAGTAATGTTCTTGCATGCACTAAGTAGAGAATTATCAAATTCTAAAAAAATTGATAAGATTCTATATTGTTTACCTAGTTCTTATAATGCCAAGATAATTGCAATCACTGGATATAAGACTTAAATATTTATTCCATTGACAATTTTCTTGTGTCACTCATTACCTATGAGTAAGGAGTGAGTCAAAGACAAAGTGATGCAGGAGAGAGGAAGAAGGGGAAAACTATAATGCTAAAAGTAAATGATTCTGATAGTGATAGTTCTATATCAAATGAGGATGAAAAAATAGCCTTGTTAACATGCCAGTTCAAGAGCTTTCTAAAAAGAAATAGAGGTTCCCTTAAAATAATTGGAGCAAAGGTAAAAGCCACAAATCTACTAAAGTTTCATTTGATATAATTTGCTTTGAGTGTAGGAAACCAGGCCACCTCCAAGCTGACTGCCCCAACCTGAATACTTACTCGAATGAAGAAAAGGGTCAAGAGAATCCAAAGTGCAAGTGGGGCAAGAAAAAGATACAAAAACCTTTTTGGGCTAACTCTGCCTCAAAATTGTTAGAGGAAGAAGCAGAGGAGGAGATAACAAACCTGTATCTTATGGCTAACAATAATCTTGATCAATCAGATCAAGATGAGGTATGTCAACTCTCTTATAACCAATTATTTATTATTTTTAGAAAAAATTCATGATTCGTATAGGAAGCTTAAGAAGATGCATGCTAGTCTTAATACTAAATTTTATACTTTATAAAAAGAGCATGCTAGCTTAATTACTGAGCACTCTACTTTAGATAGCAATCACATGACTTTACTAGATGAGTTTGATGCATTAAATAAGAAGTATATTAAACTATCTAATACATGTAATTCCTTGAAAATATCATATAATGAACTAGAAAAAGCATTCAAGGAATTAGAATAACTTGCATATTATTTAGATAGTAGTGAGCATGCATTAAAACTGGAAGTGGCAAGTTATGAAAATGCAAATGAATTTTTAAGAACAAAAATTACTACACTTGAGAATGATAAACCATCACCCTCACTAGTTCAGTGGGACAACCCCTCAATACAACGTGCATCATATAAACCTAGGAAGAGGCACCATCACCAACATAGGTTAGTGAACCCATTCCCAAGTGTAAGGTATTGCTCTTGTGGAATGTTAGGACACATAGCCTATACTTGCACAATCCACCATAATACACATTTAATATGGTGGCCTAAACTTCATTCATCACAACATAACATGCATTTATGTCATTCATTCAAGCATAAGGGGGAATCCAAACTCACTTAGGCTCTTAAATCTAATATTTAAATGACATTATAGGGGTGCTCTACCAAAAGACCTAGTGAGAGCCTCTAGTACCTAGATAGTGGCTGCTCGAGGCATATGACTGGTGATATAAAGTAGTTCATCACATTGGAGGCTAGGTTAGGAGGCAAGGTGACATTAGGAGACAACACAACTAGGAAAGCGGTGCGCTTAGATACAATTAGAAACTCTAAACACTTTATGATTAAAATAGTTAAGTATTAGTCAACTATGCAGTAAAGGATTTGATGTAAAATTTGTTTCTAATAAATGCATGATTAGTTTAGATAAAAAACTTGTGTTAGAAGGAAAATAGATGAATAATGTTTATATGTTAAACTTGAACTGCATTGAATATTTAAATTCATTATGCCTAAAAACTATAATTGATGAATCATGGCTTTGGTAGAGGAGACTATGCCATGCCAGCATGAAGACTCTTAGGATTATCACCCAAAAAGACCTAGTTAGAGGCATACCTAAATTAGACTTCACTAAGGACCCCCTATGTGATGCCTGCCAACTAGGAAAATAAATATGACCTTTATTTCATTTAATCAAAGACATTAACACCTCTAGGCCACTAGAAATCCTTCACATGTACATATTTAGATCTATTAGTACAGTCAGCTTAGGAGGAAAGACATATGAATCTGTAATTATCGATGTCTACTCTAGATTTACTTGGGTTAGATTCTTAACACATAAGAGTGAGTCATTTGAGGAATTTAGAATATTCTCCACTTGGATTCAAAGAAAATTAGGATGTAAAATCTTAATAATTCATAGTGATCATAGTAGAGAGTTTGAGAATAATAAGTTTGAATCCATCTGTCAAGAGATAGGAACGTAACATAATTTGTTTACCCCTAGGAACCCCCCCCCTCCTCATTAGAATGAAATAGCTAAAAGGAAAAATAGAATCTTGGTGGAAGCTACTAGGGCATTGCTAGATGAATATTCACTCCTTAGATACTTTTGGGTAGAAGTAGTGAATACTGCTTATTATATTTTGAATAGGGTGAATGTTAGATCCAAGCTTAATAAACACCCTATGAACTCATTAAGGGTAGGGCAACCAACCTGTATCACTTGCATTTCTTTGGCTATAGATGCTTCATTTTAATTAATAGAAAATTACCCTTATAAAAATTTAATCCTAAGTCTGATGATGGTGTCTCACAGGTTACTCATTTATAGGTAAGGCCTATAGAATCTTTAATAAAAGAACCCTAGTAGTAGAAGAGTCTACCCATATAGTATTTAATGAATCAGATAAGATCTCTGAACATAAACCTAAAGGAGAAGAAGTGGAGATTTTTTAAGGGGTAGAAACCATTGCTATAGGAGATAGAGTAGAACCTCAAGAAAAAATGTCTTGAGATTGGAGATATTCTTCTAGGCATCCTAAAAAACTTATTTTAGGAGACCCATATGAAGCTGTTAGAACTAGGCATAGACTTAGGATGGAGGTTAGTTATTCAGCCTTTATCTCTATGATAGAACCCACTTGAAAGTTCGATAGGGATGTTAAGCCCTAGTGAACTAGTCCCGAGGCTAACCAAGAGGGGGGGGTGAATTGGTTATTTAAAAATTTCATGATAACAATGAAAATCTTTTCGATACTTAGCAGCAGAAATAAGTAAACAAGAACGAAAAGATCAATCACAGATATTCACCCAAGCAGTTAATATCGGAAAAGTAAAGTGCAAAACTAAATCAGAAAAGCAAATAAGATTTTATAGTGGTTTGGTCAACTCGACCTACATCCACTCCCCGGAGCCTCCCCTTCGGGTATTGCACTAAACAAAAAGTGTCTCTCCTTTTGCTCCCACAGCAAGGCGGAGAAGCCTGTACAAACACCTCCTTTTCACAACACGGTGATGCAGAGAACCCGACCTCCTTTTTCTTCCTCCTGAAGCTGGAAGAGAACCTTCGAACTCCTTTTGCTTCCACCTGAAGCGGGCAGACAACCCCGGATCTTCTTGCGAACGATCCTCCCTCGACGAACACCGACTAGACGAAAGACGACGAGCGGAGAAGAGGACTCTGATCCGTGCTTGGAGCAACCTTAGTGAATCCCTCACTAACTCCCCCTCACAAGATCTTCTCTCTCTCTCCCAACTCTCTCTATCTCTCTAGGGTTTCTCAGGGAAGGAAGGTGGCAAAAGATTTTTCTTGTTTCAAGAAAAAGTTCTTTTATAGGAGGGCTTAAAATTTGCCCTAAATCTCAACTGGTCGGCCAAGATCGTCCAGCATGATCGATAGATCATCCTGTACGATCAGTTCAAATTCAGCTGTTTCAGCCTGGATGATCTGGCTCTTTTGGACGATCAGTAGAAAAAATTGTTCATATCGTCCAGAAGACAGTTCGGGTTGTCCAGCGAAATCTGTGCTGGACGACCAAAAAATGACTTGATCGTCCAGGACGATAGGAATATTGTCCTGTACGATTAGTTTAAAAAGTGCCCAAATCGTCCTGAACATAGTTCGGGTCGTACAGCTGAAATGCACTAGACGATCATGATTGTGTGGGATGATCCTGCGATCGTCTAGGACGATATGATCGTATCAATCAAAAATAAATTGCTTTCCTTAATTACTAGATTAAATTAGGCATGATTGTACTGGATCGTCCAGGACGATACACGTATCATCCAAGACGATCAGACCAAATAACTAAAAATAAAAACTTGCATAACTTGATCTGGCAGCTGAGAATTTCTTATTTGAGCATATCGTCCTGTACGATCCAAAGATCATCCAGGACGATCTGCTTAATCAGACCCTCTTAACTTAGTCGCCCTAATTAGGGTTTTTATTTTTACCAGATCGTCCAGGATGATGTGAATATCGTCCAGGACGATCTGAACAAAAATTGAACAGAAACTCTAATTCACTCAAGCTCTCCCCCTGAGTGTGTGTGTGCAAGGTTACTTAGCTAGGGGATTAGTTACATTAAAATTGACTCAATAAAATGAAAAATAGTACATTGGACACACTTGGACCTGATCTTGAGTGTGCTTGAGTGGCTCATGGTCTTTTGTGCTTGAAACCGATTAGCCAAGAAAAACACACTGGAAACATGTTTGTCATCATCAAAACCATATTTGCAAAAATCTCCCCCTTTTTGAAGATGGCAAATATTTGTATAGTAGTTTGAAAATAACAATAAATAGGAGATCGAAAAATAGATATATTTTTTTCAATTTTCATTTAACAATCAAACTAATACAGAAAACATAACACATAACAAGGACTGAAATGACTACAACTTACTCCCCCTTTTGACATCAGAAAAAGGAGGAGGGAAAAATAGAACACGAAAATAAAATATAAAAGATAATAACTACAAAACAAGAAACTAAAACTGAGGCGGATCTTGATCGGAAGAAGAAGGAGGTGGCGGTGGAGGGTTGAAGTAATGGTGAATGGCCTGAAAGTGGGCTCCAATCCAGGCGATGTCCTGGTCATGCTGCTGTTGCTGCTGTGCAGCATAGTTAGTGAAGCGCTGGATGTCCTCGACATGCCGCTGCTCCTGGGCAACCACGTAGGAGTCAAATCTGGCCTCCCACTGATCGAAATGCTACAGAAGGTGGTCAAAGGGAGAGGCAATGCGAAGTGGAGCAGGTGCCTCTGGTGCAGCAGGAACTGGAATGGCCTCTTCCTCCTCTTCCTCAACATTCGTGGTGGGCTCCGGATGTAGTCGTGTGCTGTGTAGGACATGGAAGGCATTGCTGGTAAGGAAGGAAGGAGGAACATAAGGAGCTGCGGGATATTGCAGGTAATATTTGGTTTCGAGGGCATAGGCAACGATGTGTCCTAAGGCTAGATTTGGACGACGGCGATGACCTGGATCCTGAATGGTGGTGAGGTGTTCGAGGTACCGATAATAAGGTCTGTGGCATTGAATTCCCTATTGGACAGGATGTAGTAGGTGGTCAAGGACAGGAGTGGGGTGATGTGAATCTGATCCCCCGCCTTTGGAATGACAGAGGAACGAAGAACATGCTGAATAGTCTGGGTGTCCTTAAGAAGTGTGGAGTAGGCATTATCATGATAAGGGGCATTGGTATTGTGAAGGAAATGATTGGCGACACTCCAATCATAGTCTGGGTCGGTGATAAGGGTGTGGAGTTTGTCGCCAGTGACGGACAGCCGGAGAATGTTGTGAAAGTCCTGATAGGTAAGTTTGACGGGGTGCTGATTTACATAAGAACGGAGAGTGGAATAATCAGCCGAAATCTACAAGTTTGCAAAGAAGACGCGGAGAAGTTCAGAACTAAAAGGAAATGCAAGAGTCATGATGAAGGTGAGGGAGGTGTGTGTGAAGAGGTCAAGGACAGGATAAGTGACAGTGGGCGGATTTATGATTTTTGATGGTGTGATCCCCACTTTGCAGTATCGCTCGTAGGCAGGCTGATCGGCTGCATTGGGGAAGCGAGGATCAACCGATCCCTGGGAGGAACTGGCACCCTTTTCTCGAGACCTTTTGCCACCAGCCATTAGGAATCCAAAGTGTAAGGAAGTAGAAGGAGAGTGGAAGAAAAAAGGTGTGAAAATTCTAAAGAAAACTGCTGTTTATATAGAAAATGGCCTGATCGTCCCGTACGATCTCGACATCGTTCGGGACGATATGAGCATTTATGACGTCCTGGATGATTGGTCAAAAAGGCAGTCCGATCGTCCAGGATGATTAGACACAGGCGATCGTCCCGAGGAGTCGGGCTGGACGACCGTTGACGAAAAGTAACATCCCGTACGATTAGGTGGATCGTCCGGGACGATATGCAATAAATATGTCAGACGGGCCGAATTCTAATCGTCTAGTGGCTGACACGTGGATCGTCCAGGATGATGAGGTGGATCGTCCAGGATGATGGACAATAATTGGTGCAATGTCAGCCATTTGATCAGATCAGAAAGATATGGAGCATATCGTCCAGGACGATGTAAGGATCATCTAGGACGATCACCAATAATTGGGATTTTTCAGCAGCAGGAGCAGTATGGGGACGATTTTGATTGAATCATCAGGATGATGTTTGGATCGGCCAGGATGAAGAGGATCATCCAGGACGATCGTGGTATCGTCCAGGACGATGTGAAGAAAACAGAAAAAGATGAAGGATGAAGATGATTGATCAGGATCCCAAAAACACAACCATGAAATCAAAATAAAACAAAAATGAATAAATCTTACAGCAAAAACACATAAAAGCAAAATTTTTTTTTGATCAAGCTGCTCGAGTAAATCAGAATTTTTCCTTAATTTTAGATTCAAAAACCAATAAGAGGACGATTGGCAGCACTGAAATCCAAAAAAGGTTGGAAAAATTAACTTTCGTAACTTCGACCCCGGGCACCTTGTCGATGCAAACCCCTTTCAAAACAAAAATCCGATTCAGAAGAAAAAATGTTAGATTTGAAAAGAGATCCTTTCAAGCCTCGTTCCAGAAAAATATCTGATATAATAGTGTTACAAAGTAAAAAATCAGAAATCAGGATTTTCAAACTCAAGCTTTTGAAAATATTAAGTGGCGCACGGATTTTTCTAAGACATTTAATAATTTAAAGGGAAGAAAGCTTGGTTTGGGCTCATTTTGTGCCTCTTTTTCAAATTGGTTGGCACTTTGTGCATCTTTTGATTTTTGATACACTTTGTGTATCCAATTTGGTAATTTTGCTTCTTTTCAGTTTTGAGCTCATTTTATGCCTCTTTTTTAAATTATCTGGCGCACTGCGCATCTTTTATAAGCTTTCTCCTTTTCATAATCATTAAAGAGTCTCAGCTGTGAGATTATCTTTCAGACATAGGAGATGACTCTCCACAGTAAGGAAGAATGATTCACAAAACATTTCTGAAATAGTCTCACTAGGTTTCATGCGAAAAAGTTCGTAATCATGTAACAAGATGTTTAACCTAGATTGTTTGACTTCAGTTGTACCTTCGTATGTTATACATAATCTATCCCAGATTTCCTTTCCCATTGTACAAGTAGAAATACGCATATAGTCTTCAGATTTTAAAGCACAAAAGAAACAGTTCAAGCATTTTGCATTTAACTGTGCTAAATCACGATCGTCAAACGTCCAATCAGCAAAAGGCAATTCAGTTTTCACATTGTTAATCAATCTAAAAGGTGGTTCATATCCATCCTTAACTAACATCCACATGCGATAATCAATAGATTGCAAAAAAGTAGACATGCGTGTTTTCCAAAAATCAAAAGGAATATTGTCAAACAACGGTGGTCTTGTAATGGAATAGCCTTCAGCAGTATTACGATTGTTACAGTTAGCCATGGATCAAATTCAAAAGTTTTTAAACCTAAATTTTGAATCCCGCTCTGATACCACTTGAAAGTTCGATAGGGATGTTAAGCCCTAGTGAACTAGTCTCGAGGCTAACCAAGAGGGGGGGTGAATTGGTTATTTAAATATTTCACGATAACAATGAAAATCTTTTCGATACTTAGTAGCGGAAACAAGTAAACAAGAACGAAAAGATCAATCACAGATATTCAGCCAAGCAGTTAATATCGGAAAAGTAAAGTGCAAAACTGAATCAGAAAAGTAAACAAGATTTTATAGTGGTTCGGTCAACTTGACCTACGTCCACTCCCCAGAGCCTCCCCTCCAGGAATTACACTAAACAAAAAGTGTCTCTCCTTTTGCTCCCACAGCAAGGCGGAGAAGCCTGTACAAACACCTCCTTTTCAGCACACGGTGAGGCAGACAACCCGACCTCCTTTTGCTTCCTCCTGAAGCAGGCAGAGAACCTTCGAACTCCTTTTGCTTCCACCTCAAGCGGGCAGAGAACCCCGGATCTTCTTGCGAATGATCCTCCCACGACGAACACCGACTAGACGAAAGACGACGAGCGGAGAAGACGACTATGATCCGTGCTTCGAGCAACCTTAGTTAATCCCTCACTAACTCCCCCTCACAAGATCTTCTCTCTCTCTCCCAACTCTCTCTCCTCTCTAGGGTTTCTCAGGGAAGGAAGGTGGCAAAAGATTTTTCTTGTTTCAAGAAAATGTTCTTTTGTAGGAGGGCTTAAAATTTGCCCTAAATCTTAACTGGTCAGCCAAGATCATCCAGGACAATCGATAGCTCATCCTGTATGATTAGTTCAAATTCAGCTGTTTCAGCCTGGACGATCTGGCTCTTCTGGACGATCAGTAGAAAAAATTGTTCATATCGTCCAGAAGATAGTTCGGGTCGTCCAGCAAAATCTATGCTGGACGACCAAAAAATGACTTGATCGTCCAGGATGATAGGTGTATCGTCCTGTATGATTAGTTTAAAAGTGCCCAAATCGTCCTAAATACAATTCGGGTCGTACAGCTGAAATGCACTAGACGATCATGATCGTCCGGGATGATCCTGCGATCATCCAGGACGATATGATCTTATCAATCAAAAATAAATTATTTTCCTTAATTACCAGATTAAATTAGGCATGATTGTACTGCATCGTCCAGGATGATACACATATCGTCCAGGACGATCAGACCAAATACCTAAAAATAAAAACTTGCCTAACTTGATCTGGCGGCTGAGAATTTCTGATTTGAGCATATCATCCCGTACGATCCAAAGATCATCCAGGACGATCTGCTTAATCAGACCCTCTTAACTTAGTCGCCCTAATTAGGGTTTCTGTTTTTACCAGATTGTCCAGGACGATGTGAATATCGTCCAGGATGATCTTAACAAAAACTGAACAGAAACTCTAATTCACTCAAGCTCTCCCCCTGAGTATGTGTGTGCAAGGTTACTTAGCTAGGGGATCAGTTACATTACAATTGACTCAATAAAATGAAAAATAGTACATTGGACACACTTGGACCCGATCTTGAGTTGGCTTGAGTGGCTCGTGGTCTTTTGTGCCTGAAACAGATTAGCCAAGCAAAATACACTGGAAATATGTTTGTCATCATCAAAACCATATTTGCAACACCACTAACATAGATTAAGCCCAAGTTGATGAATTATGGATCCTAGCAATACATGAAGAGTTAAACTAATTTGTTAGAAATGATGTCTAGGAATTAGTCAAGAGACCTAAGGACCAGAGTGTGGTTGGAACAATGTGTGTTTATAAAAATAAGATGAATGAATCTAAAATAATACTGAGGAATAAGGCCAGACTAATAGCTAAGAGGTATAACCAGATGGAAGGAATAGATTTTAAGGAAACCTTTGCCCTAGTAGCTAAACTAGAAGCCATTAGGGTGTTGTTAGACTTTGGTTAGACTTTGCATGCTTTAGGGGTTTTAAGTTATATCAAATGGATGTTAAAAGTGTCTCCCTAAATGGGGTGATTCAAGAGTATGTGTATGTTGAGTAACCCCCAGGATTTTAAAATTTATAATTCCCTAATCACTTATTAAAACTGAAGAAGGCCTTATAGGGATTGAAGCAAGCACCTAGAGCTTGGTATGAAAGGCTGATCACCTTCCTTTTAGATCGATAATTTATTAAGGGTAGTACATGTTGCGACTCGGGCTCACGAGTTCTTGTTTTGATGATAAAAAACATTATGGCTCACATCTCCTAGTATTTTTAATGTATATTTGTTTGTGTGTATTCTAACTTTTCAGGAATAGTATGCACCTTCCAACAAAGTTTCAAGGCTCAAGAATGGGTCGAATAGGTTATGATGTGATGATATTTATAATATCTCTTGATATAATTTTTGTTTTCTTGAGTCAAGTCCTGTAAGGGTGTATGCTTACTTATGACCATATACACACATACTCAGGGGGAGTGAGATCTAGTCAAAATGAGAAGTTCAACTTTTGAACAAATTGTACTGGACAATCGCAAGATCGTCCTGGACAATCTGTTCATTGAACTAATTGTCCTGGATGATCCATTACTATCTCAAAACCCTAGCCGTCATGATAATTTTAGTAATGATTTAAGATTCAAATTCTGTTCTAATTGTCCTGGATGATCTAGATCATCCTAGACAATCTATGATAAAGTTACCTAAATTAATGCTGTGATTATTCAATAAAATATGCATAATTTGATATTCTGATCATCCTGGATGATCTGTATATCGTACGGGATGCTTTGTACAAAATTTATACTAATCGTCCTGGACTATCCTGAGATCATCCAGAACTATCAGGTCAAATTCTGCACATCATCCTGGATTATCCTGCGATCGTCCTGGATGATCTTTGGTGATAGAATTGAGTTTTTAGGGTTTTTTGAAGCCAACTTTTTGAGCACATCTTCCTCGATGATCCTGCGATCATTCTAGACATTCCTTTGCCACCTTCCTTACCATAGAGAACCTTGAGAGAGAGGGAGAGCTTGGGAGAGAGAGAAAGAGGATCTTGTGAGGGGGAGTTTGTGAGGTGTTCACAAAGGTTGCTCCAAGCAAGGATCTAAGTCATCTTCTCCAGTCGTCGTCTCTTACTTTGTTGGTGTCTCTGTGGTAGGATCGTCTACAAGAAGATCCAGGTTCTCTGCCTACTTTAGGTGGAAGCGAAAGGAGTCCAGGTTCTCTGCCTGTATAAGGAGGAAGCGAAAGGAGTCAAGGTTCTTTGCCTGCTTCAAGAGGAAGCAAAAGAAGTCCAGGTTCTCTGCCTGCTTTCAGAGGAAGTGAAAGGAGTCCAGGTTCTCTGCATCACCGGGTTGGTGGAAAGGAGTTTTATATAGGATTTTCTATCTTGCTGTAGGATCAGAAGGAGAGTCACTTAGTGTTAGTGCAATACCCGAAGGGGAGGCTCCATGGAGTGGACGTAGGTCAAGTTGACCAAACCACTATAAAATATGGTGTGTTCTTTCTGATTATCTTCCGTATTTATTTTTCTATTGATGATTGTGTGATTGTGATTATTATTATATTATTAATGAACATCTGCACATCATCACAAAATTGTAATTATTTTAAAACATTCAAAAAGTTTTTTCAAAATTATTTTTGCTCATAAATTTTTAAAATAACCAATTCACCCCCCCCTCTAGGTTAGCCTCAGGACTAATTCACAAGGGTTTAACATCCCTAATGAACTTTCAAGTGGTATCAGAGCGGGGTTCATAAAACCAAGTTTGGAAAACTTTGAAATTTTGATCAATAGCTAATTTTGGAAATTGTAATATTGCAGAAGGATATTCAATCACTCGGCCACCTTTTATTTGAAAATATGACTTTTAATTTTTGGAAAATTTGCATGTCTACTTTTTCACAATAAATTAATTATCGAATGTGGCATATAATTCAAACTGGCTATTCTGTACCATCACGTGTTATAGATGAAATTAAAATTAAGATTCCTTTTTTTGAATGGAGTAGAATTGAACAAATTAATGCTCAATTGAATGCTAAATGTTTGAATTATTTTTTTTATGCTTTAAATTTTGATAATTATATGTTAGTATTCGCATGCACTACTGGCAAGAAAATTTGGGATAAATTATACACTACGTACGAAGGTACTTATGAAATCAAGAAATCTAGATTAAATATTTTAATACATGTTTATGAATTTTTTAGCATTAAATCATATGAGACGATATTAGATATATATACTAGGTTTACTCAAATTATAAAATCATTATATGCATTAGGAAAAGAACTTTCAAACTTTGAAAAGTCAATAAAATCCTACGATCTGTACTTGATAAATTTGATGCCAAAGTCATTGCAATTTCTGAATCTAAAAATTTAAATGAATATTCTATTGATAATCTGATTGGCTCACTCATTACCTACGGGCAAGGTTTGGGTCAAAAGCTTTTAGATGCAGGTGAAACTATAGTACTGAAAGATGAAAATATAGATGAAAGTGACTCAGAAGATGATGAAAGTAAAGAGTTAGCATCAATAACAAATAAATTGAAAAGTCTACTAAAGCACAAGCATCAACATCAACAAAAGTGGAACAATGGTAAATAAGGTAAGAATGTTAAGATTTCTTCTGATGTTATTTTCTTTGGATATAGGAAACCTGGACATATGAAAAATCAGTGCTCGAACTTAAAAACCCTTCCTAAAAAGGAAAAGGGTAAAGCCAAGCAAATTATAAGAAGGGCAAATAATGCAAAGCAAAAAATCTCTTGGGCAGACCTAGCTTCTGAATCATCATACCATGAGCGAGATGATGTGAATTAAGGTTTTGTTTATGTGTTTGTGTTTGTTTTGTTTGTATGAATGTTTTTACTTTTTTTGTTATTTTTTAAGGTTTTCCTTTTATTCTTTTTGTTTTATTTTTGGAATCTTTTATTTTATTTTTTCTATATGAATGTGAGTTTCTCTGATCAGTACACACATATCACCTTTTGTTTCATTTACTCTTAAAAAAATCAAATTTTTTTTTCAAAAATCATTTTTTCCAAAAATATAAAATTTACCTCCTATTTTCTAAAAGTTTTATATAAGTTGTGTTTGATTTCTCTAAAATAAGGCAAAGGAAGAAACTCATGATTTTGTCTCTCTATATCATTTCTTTATGTAAGGCTATTTCACTTTTGATACAAAATCTATTTCATATTATAAATTGTATTTTGAAATTGAAACTTTTTCATCTCCTTACATTTTGCCTATCTCATAGGGATCTTTTGCAAGTTAATGATCCTACTTCAAAGATTATCTTAATCAGGTTGTTCGTCTTTATCATAGGAATATAGCTTGCTGATTTTAAAGATTTACAAATGAGAAAAATTACAAAAATAAAAGAGGCACAAAATGAGCCAAAAGATGAAAAAATGCGAAATGTCGCCAAACTAAAAAGATACACAAAGTGTATCAAAAATAAAAATATGTACAAAGAGCGCCAAAATGAAAAGAGGCACAAAATGAGCCCACAAAAAGTTAGCTTCCCTTCTTGTAAATCTCTAAAGTTTAGAGAACCCAAATGCCTTTTTGATAAATTCATTACTTGAGTTTGAAAATTATTATTTATGATTTATTACTTTGTATTAATCTTGTATTAGATATATTTCATGAAAAGAGTTTTGAAAAAAAAATTATTTCCTTATCTAATTTGTTCCTTGATTTAGATATTGGCTTAAAAAGTTTTTTATCCTGTTTAAAACCTGGGCTTGGATTAACAATTTTTGAATTTCTAAACTTTTTGGGTTATGAGTAGTCAATACATACCATACTAAGTTTTGAATAAAATCACGAGGTAACTTTCTCATTACAAGAAAATTCTTGATATTTTAAAATATTTTTTCAAAATTTTTTTTAACTAGATCGGGGACCGTGTTCGATCTTCTCATCTATTTTTTTCTATTTTATTTTTTTATGTTCCTCTTCTTTTTGATAATGTCAAAGGAGGAGAACGTACTATTGTATTTGTGAAGTTTATTTTTATTTGTTGTATTTGCGTAGTTTTTTTTAAATAATTAAATAAATAAAAGTTTCTCACTATTTTAAAAAGTCTTTATTTAGTGAGGGGGAGATTAGGAGAAAATGCTTGTTGTTTGGAAATTCAACCAGTAATGTTTGCCTTCATCAAAAAGGGGGAGATTATTGTGACTCGGGTTCACGAGTTCTTGTTTTGAAAATAAAAAATATTATGGCTCACATCTCCTAGTATTTTTAATGTATATTTGTTTGTGTGTATACTAACTTTTCAAGAATAACATGGACCTTCCAACAAAGTTTCAAGGCTCAAGAATGGGTAGAATAGGTTATGATGTGATGATATTTGTAATATCTCTTGATGTACTTTTTATTTTCTTGAGTCAAGTCCTGTAAGGGTGTATGCTTGCTTATGACCATATACACACATAGTCAGGGGGAGTGAGATCTAGTCAAAACCAGAAGTTTAACTTTTGAACAAATCGTACTGGACGATCATAGGATCGTACTGGATGATCTGTTCATTGAACAAATCATCCTGAATGATATTTAAATCATCCTGGATGATCCATTACTATCTCAAAACCCTAACCGCCATGATAATTTAGGCAAGGATTTAAGATTCAAATTTTGTTCTAATTATCCTGGATGATCTATGATAATGTTGCCTAAATTAATATTATGATTATTTAATCAAATATGTATATTTTGATATTCTGATCATCCTGGATGATATATATATCATACGGGATGATTTGTGAAAAATTTGTACTGATCGTCCTGGATTATCCTGGGATCGTCCAGGATTATCAGGTCAAATTTTGTTCATCATCCTGGACGATCCTACGATCATCTTGGACGATCTTTGGCGGTAAAATTGAGTTTTTGAGATTTTTTGAAGCCCTTTTTGAGCACATCATCCTAGATGATCCTTTGATTATCCTGAATGATCATTTTTCACCTTCCTTACTAAAGAGAATGTTGAGAGAGAGAGAGAGAGAGAGCTTAGGAGAGAGAGAGGAACTTATGAAGGGGAGTTTATGAGGTGTTCGCAAAGGTTGCTCCAAGCAAGGATCTGAGTCATCTTCTCCAGTCATCGTCTCTTATCTTGTTGGTGTCTCTGTGGTTGGATCATTCCCAAGAAGATCCAGGTTCTCTGCCTGCTTCAGGAGGAAGCGAAAGGAGTCCGGGTTCTCTTCTTGCTTCATGAGAAAGCGAAAGGAGTCCAGGTTCTCTGCCTGCTTCCGGAGGAAGCGAAAGGAGTCCAGGTTCTCTGCCTCACCTGGTTGGTGGAAAGGAGTTTTGTACAGGCTTCTCCACCTTGCTATGGGAGTAAAAGGAGAGTCATTTAGTGTTAGTGCAATACCAAGAGGGGAGGCTCTGGGGAGTGGATGTAGGTCAAGTTGACCCAACTATTATAAAATTTGGTGTATTCTTTTTTATTATCCTCTGTATTTATTTTTCTATTGATGATCGTGTGATTGTGATTATTATTCTGTTATTGTTGAACATCTGCACATCATCGTGAAACTGTAATTGTTTTGAAACACTCAAAAAGATTTTTCTAAATCATTTTTGCTCATAAATTTTTAAAATAACCAATTCACCCCCTTCTTTGTTAGCCTCGAGACTAGTTCACAAGGGCTTAACATCCCTAACAAATTTTCAGTATAGACACCGCACTCTTTCTAAAGAAAGAAGGAAAAGACTTACTCATTATTCAAATTTATGTCAATGACATCTTGTTTAGATCTTTAAACAAAAACCTATGTGATGAATTTTCAAAAATAATGAGTAGAGTATTTGAGATGAGTATGATGGAAGAGCTAAGCTACTTTCTTGGATTTAGTGTAAAGTCAATGGATGATGGAGCTTTCCTTAGCCAATATAAATACATTAAGGACATCCTTAAAAAATTTAAAAGTGATAATGCTAAGACCATGAACACTTCCATGAGCTCCATTGTCAATTAGATATGGACCTAAATGGAAAATAAATTAATTAAAAAAGTATAAGGGAATAATTAGATAACTTCTTTACTTAACTATTGGCATATCAGATATTATGTTCAGTGCCTACCTTCGCACTAGATTTTAAGCTGATCCAAGAGAATCCCATATGACTACTTTTAAGAGAAATTTAGATATCTGTTAAGCACTCCAAACATAACAATTGGGTATCTTAGATACAATAAATCTTTGGAAATTGTATGATATTCAGATTCTGATTTTGCAGGATGTTGAATGTTGGTAAGGGGTGTTAAAATCCTATAGAAGTAGTCCCGAGGCTAACCAAGAGGGGGGTGAGTTGGATATTTAAAAATTTCTTTAACAAAAAGAAAAATCTTTTTCTATTTTACAACAAAATTAAATTAAATTAATAATAAAAAGATAAATTAGAAATTTCACGTTAGTAGTTAATCGTAGTAAAAATAAAGTGCCGAAAATAATCAGAAAGAACACACTAGATTTATAGTGGTTTTGTCCAACCTGACCTATGTCCACTCCTAGAACCCCCAGTTCTAGGCATTGCTCTAAACCTTTAGTGACTCTTCTTTAGCCGTCATAGTTAGGCGAAGAAGCCCTTACAAAATCTTTTACAACTCCCCTGGTGTGGCAGAGAACCTTAAATCCTTTTCACCCTCTTGGTGAAGCAGAGAACCTAGAATCCTTTTTCACCCTCCTGGTGAAGGTAGAGAACCCAGTCCTTTGACATAAAAGAGATCTTCTTCTACTCAAAACTTTCCTCAAAATAAACCTTGAATCTGATGGTATTAAGGTGTAAGCTTACTAGAGCAACCATCTGATACCCCTTCAACACTCCCTTGAAATCCCCTCCAAGGATCTTCTCTCTCTCTCTCAAACTCTGCTCTCTCTCCTCTCTCCCTTTCAAGGCTCTATCTTCAAGTTTTCTCTAGAAAAATGAAGTCTCAATGGCTGCCAAAGGCACTTACAATGTCTTTGGAGAAAGCTTAAAAAGAGGGCTTTAAAAAATCATAAGAATTAATTCTGGTAGTAAAGGTCATCAAGGATGATCATAGGATCGTCCAGGATGATCGCAGGATCGTCCAGGATGATGTGCTTAAATGGAGGGCTTCAAAAAACCCTAAAAACTCAATTTTGCCACCAAGAATTGTCTAGTAAAATCTCAGGATCATTTAGGATAATGTGTAAAATTTAACCTGATAGTCCTAGACGATCTCAGGATAGTCTAGGAAGATCATTACAAATTTTAAACAAATCATCCAGTATGATATACAGATTATCCAATATGATCAGAATATCAAATAAAGTAGATTTGAATGGGTAATCATTGGATTAATTTAGGCAATATTGTCATAGATCGTCTAGTATAATATGGATCATCCTGGATGATTAGACAAAAAATAATAACTTAAAATCTTGCCTGAATTATTATGGTAGCTAGGGTTTTGAGATCATATTGGATCACCCTGGATGAAATAAATCATCCAAGATGATTAGTTCAAAAATAGAACTTCTGCTTTCGGTTCAATCTTACTCTCCTGAGTTGTGTGTGCATGGTCACCAAGCTGGCAAACATCTTTACATGACTTGACTCATGAAATCAAAGATTACAGACTCTTTACAGAATGACCTATTCTACCCAATCTTGAGCTCTGATTCTTCGTTTGATGGTGCATGGTGTTCCTGAAATGTTAGTATGCACACAAATAAGTATAGAATGAAAATACTAGGAGATATAAATATGTGAGCCATAATGTTTATTATCATCAAAAGTTTAAGCTCATGAGCTCGAGTCACAACAATCTCCCCCTTTTTGATGATGCAAATATTACTGATGAATTTCCAAACTAAAAGTATTTTCTCCTAATCTCCCCCTCACTAAGATAAAATTTTTGAAAATAGGGGAAAACAAAATTTTCTTTCTTTAAATTTTATTTTAAAATAAAATAAATAAAATAAAATAAATAACAAGATAAAAAGATAAATTAAATAAATACAACACAAAAATAACAGTACGTTCAAATAAAACACAAATACAATAATATATTCTCCCCCTTTACATTAGCAAAAGGAAGAGGAGCACAAAAAACCAAAACAGAAAAAACTAACTAAGCAAAAATCAAATGATCCCTGATCTGGTGAAGAAGATGTTTTTAGAAGAATCAATTTGAAATTTCAAATTTTCTTGGAATGGGAAAGTTACCTCTTAATTTATTCAAAAACTTAGTAAGGCATGTATTGATAATGCATAACCCAGAAAGGTTAGATATTCAAAAATTGTTAATCCAAGCTCAAGTTCCTTTAAACGCCCAAAAACTTTTTAAGCCAACATCTAAATCAAAGAACAAATTAGAGAAGGAAACATTAATCATTCCAAAACTCCTTTCATGAAATATATCTAATAGAAGATTAATGCAAAACTTAGTGAACAAGAATCCTGATTTTTAATATCAAGTATCAAAAATATCAGTAGATAAAAGGGCTTTGTTATGATTTAAGAAATGCAAGAAAGGTAAGCTAACTTATTATGGGCTTATTTTTTCCTCTTTATTAATTTTTGGCGCACTTTATGGATCTTTTGATTTTTGATACACTTTGTGTATCTTTCCATTTTTGGCATCATTGCGCATCTTTTCAGCTTTGGGCTCATTTTGTGCCTCTTTTCATTTTAACAAATATGCTTAATTTCTGCAATTTAAAAGGCTAAAGTAAAACCATTCTAGTGACAAAAATGAACTATTTGATTAAGAAAATAATGAGTGGATTCAAAAACTTGCAAATGATCCCTATGAGATAAAAAAATGTAGGGAAATGAAAAAAGTTTAATTTCAAAATCTAATTAATTATTTGATGAAGATTTTGAATCAAAAGTAAAATTACCTCATTAAGAAATGAGATAGAGAGTCAAAATCATAAGTTTTCTTCCTTTGAGTGATTTTAGAGAAGTTAACCACAACTTACATAAAATTTCAAGAAAAATAGGAGGTAAATTTTTTATTTTTCAAAAAATTATTTTTTGAAAAGTGATTTAAATTTCTAAAATGTATACTAAACAAAAAAAGTTTATATGTCTGTGTTGATCGGAGAAAACTTTACAAAAAATGTAAAGACTAATTTAAAATTTTAAAGAAACATCAAAAAAATACTAAGAAGAAGAAAGAAAAATAAAACACAAAGAAAACATAGAAAATAAACATAAACACAACGAATAAAAAAACATGCATGCAAACACAAATTAAATAAATACACAAACAAGGCTTTAAACATCAACTTGCTCCTGATCCGATGATTCAGAAGCTTGGTCTGCCCAGGAGATTTCTTGCTTTTCATTATTTATCCTCTTTACAATTTGCGTAGCTTTACCCTTTTCCTTTACAGGAAAAGTTTTCAAATTAGGGCACTGATTTTTCATATGTCCAAGTTTCTTACACTCAAAGCAAATAACTTTAGAAGAAATCTTACCATTCTTATCATTTTTACCTTTGTTCCACTTTTGTTGATGCTTTTCCTTATGCTTTAATAGACTTTTCAATTTACTTGTTATTGATGCTAACTCCTCAATTTCATTATCTACTAAGCCACTTTTATCCATGTCTTAAGCTTTTAGTAATATAATTTCACCTGCATCCAAAAGCTTTTGACCCAAACTTTGCTCATAGGCAATGAGTGAGCCAGTCATATTTTCAATAAAATATTCATTCAATTTTTTTGCTTCATAAATAGTAACAACTTTAGCATCAAACTTATCAAGTAGACAACGTAGAATTTTATTGACCTATTCAAAGTTTGAAAATTCATTACCTAAAGTATGTAATGGTGTCATAATTTGAGTGAACCTAATATACAAGTCTAAGATCATCTCATAAGATTTCATGCTAAACAGTTCATAATCATGCATTAAGATGTTCAATTTAGATTGCTTGACTTTACTAGTACCTTTGTATGTAGCACATAATTTATCCCAAACTTCTTTATTGTTGATACAGGTAGAAACAATCATATAATCTTCAGAAGTTAAAGCATAGAAAAAATAATTTAAAGATTTAGCATTCAATTGAGCATAAGTTTTTTCTTCTCTACTCTATTCAAAAAAAGGGTTATTAATTCTGATGCCATTTACAAAATGAGAAGGTGCAGAGTATCCTTCCTAAATTAACATCTACATGCAATAATTCATAGATTTCAAGAAAGTAGACATGGATTTTCCAAAAATCAAAAGTAATATTTTCAAATAAAGGTGGTCAGGTGATTAAATATTCTTTCGTAATATTACAATTACAAGAATTAGCCATTGATTAAAATTTAAAAGTTTTCAAAGACTTAATTTTTGAATCCCTCTCTGATACCACTTGAATGTTCGTGAGGGATGTTAAACCCTATAGAACTAGTCCTGAGGCTAACTAAGAGGGAGGGGGATGGTGAATTAAATATTTAAAAACTTCTTTAATAAAAAGAAAAATCTATTTCTATCTTGCAGCAGAATTGAATTAAATTAATAATAAAAAGATAAATTAGAGATTTCACCCAAGTAGTTAATCATAATAAAAATAAAGAACAAAAAATAATCAGAAAGAACACCCCAGATTTATAGTGGTTCAATCCAACCTGGCCTACGTCCACTCCCTAGGACCTCTAGTTCTAGGAATTGTACTAAACCTTTAGAGACTCTCCTTTTGCCCCCACAGCTAGGCAGAGAAGCTCTTACAAAATCTCTTCCACCTCCCCTGGTGGGGTAGAGAACGTGAAATCCTTTTAACCCTCTTGGTGAGGCAGTGAACCTGGAATCCTTTTTCACCCTCCTGGTGAAGGCAGAGAACCTGGTCCTTTCACACCAAAGAGATCTTCTTCTTCCCAAAACTTCCCTCAAGACAAACCTTGAATTCGATTGTACTAAGGTGAAAGCTTGCTGAAGAAACCGCATGAAACCCCCTCCACAGTCCATTGAAATCCCCTCCAAGGATCTTCTTCCTCTCTCAAACTCCACCCTTTTCTCTCTCTCTCTTTTAAGCCTCTTTCTTCAAGTTTTCTCCAAAAAACATAAAGCCTCAATGGCTGCCAAAGACACTTGCAATGTCTTTGGAGAAAGCTTAAATAGAGGGCTTTGAAAAACCCTAAAAATCAATTCTTGCGTTAAAGATCATCCAGGATGATTGTTGGAACATTCAGGACGATGTGCTTAAATAGAGGGCTCAAGAAAAACCCTAAAAACACAATTCTGTCACCAAGAATCATCCAGTACAATCTCAAGATCGTCCAGGATAATATATAGAATTTAACCTGATAGTCCTGGATGATCTAAGGATAGTCCAGAACGATCAGTACAAATTTTGAACAAATCATCCAGTAAAATATATAGATCGTCCAGTACGATCAGAATATAAAATTAAGCAGATTTGATTGACTAATCGTAGGATTATTTAGGCAACATTGTCACAGATCGTCTAGTATTATATGGATTATCCTGGATGATTAGACCAAAAATAGAAACTTAAAATCTTGCCTAAATTATTATGGCGGCTAGGGTTTTGAGATCGTATTAGATCATCCAGGATGATTAGTTCAAAAATTAAACTTTTGATTTTGGCTCAATCTTGCTCCCCTGACTGTGTGTGCATGCTCATCAAGCTAGCAAATACCTTTACATGACTTGACTCAAGAAATTAAAGATTACATTAATGAATATTCCATACTTTTTATAGTATGACATAATTTACCCAATCTTGAGCTTTGATTCGTCGTTTGACAGTGCATGGTGTTCTTAAAATGTTAGTATATACACAAATAAATATAGAATAAAAAAACTAGGAGATATAAATATATGAGCCATAATGTTTGTTATCACCAAAAGCATAAGCTTGTGTGCTCGAGTCGCAATAATCTTCCCTTTTTTTATGATGATAAATATTTCTGGTGAATTTGTAAACTAAAAGTATTTTCTCCCAATCTCCCCCTCACTAAGATTAAAATTTTAAAAATAGGGAAAATTTTTTTCTTTCTTTTTAATTTTCATGTTAAAATAAAATAAAATAAATAACCAGATAAAAAGATAAATTAAATAAATACAACACAAAAATAATAGTACATTCAAATATAATATAAATACAACATTATATTCTCCCCCTTTAACATTATCAAAAAGAAGAGGAGCACAGAAAATCAAAATCGTAAAAATTGACAAAAAAAAATCAAAAGATACCTGATCTGGTGAAGAAGATGTTTTTAAGAGAATCAGTTTGAAATTTGAAATTTTCTTGGAATGAGAAAGTTATCTCTTGATTTTATTCAAAAACTTAGTAAGGCATGTATTGACAACTCATAACCCAGAATGTCAACACAACTAATGTTATCCCAAACAAAGTCACCCTGTAAAGCAAAATTAGTATAAAGATCAGCTAATTTATTACAATTCCTACTAGAAAAATTAAAAGAAACACGATTAAACTCTATAAGAAAAGAAATATCTTCTTTCACCACTTTATTATTCTTCAATTCCTTCCAAGACTTTTGAAGTAATCTGTTAATATTAACATTATCTCCCTCTATAATAACTCCCTGAACCTTAAACATCCATTCCTGAACAACCTTCTTCAAAGCATGTACTACCATTAACTCCAATTGTGATAAATTCTAATGCAGGCATTTGAAACTAAAAGCAAGAAAAAAATCTACCTTTATGATCTCTGAACACCCCACCAATACCAACCTTATTATTTCTTAACAAGGAGGCATCAATATTCACTTTAATCCATTCGGGTGGAGGAGGGTGCCAAGATAAAAATAGCTTACGCTGGTTAACACCCCAGTTATCTAAATATACATTAATATGTATAGATATAGATGCCAAAGATACTATATTTGCTGCAATCACCACAACTTTATCCTCCTTCTCACCATGCACCAACTTATTCCTACTCTTCTAAGAATGAAACACAGCTGCACACTAAATATTTGCAATGACATAATTTGAAATAGAAAGATTACTCAATCCCTCTGTACAACATTTGAAAGAGGCAAACACTAGGATTTCATACCCCCACCCATTTAGAACTTTAAAAATCTGACTTAGTTTTTCACACTCCACCGCTATATGGCATGCATCCTCCACTGCCTTACACCCTCTCGGACAACTAGAATAATCAATAATCCTTCTATACATCAAGAACAAATATGATGGAATAGCGTTATTCAGCAGCTGCCACCAGAACAGCTCTACACGAGGATTCAGGGGAAGTTTCTTTATCCAGCTCCAGTACTCATAGTTGTCCGAACTCTCCAATGTTGCCTCCAGAGCCAATGCAGTAATCATCTTTCCCGTATCCTTCACCATCAGCTCCACTTGATCCTTACAACCATCAGGATAAATTGGAACTTGTATAATCAGTTCAACCAATTCCTTCCCAAAAAAAGTTTGAAGTAACTGCACCTCCCAAACTCCATTTGATATAAGGTTATTGAGACCATAACCCACCTCTTCCAAGTCAGCAACAAATGTCAGCCACTTGGCAATGCTTCTATCCATAATCCATACATCATGAAGAGTATTAATTGAGTAGCCATCAAAAACTTTCCATCTTACAATAGGGTGGAGGTAATCCTTACCACTTAGCAAAATCATCCAGGTAGTAGAATTTCCCCTCTTAATAGATATATTCCAGATATCTGAACCATACTTCACAATTAAATTATGATTCAATAAAGAATTAGGATGTATAATGAAATTCCATGTAAACTTCACACGGAGAGGCCCCACTTTTGCAACAACAGAGAATAGACCACAGCCTCCCATTTCTTTTGTTTACAAAGCAAATTCCAAGCCACAAAATGCATCCCTTGCTTCCCATCCTGCTTCTTCCAGATAAACCCTCTACACAACTTATCAAGTTGCTTCAAAACTCCCACTGGCACCAAGGAATGAGTGGACAAAAAAATTGGAAGAGAAAGAAAAGCAGCTTTCACCATAACTATTCTTCCTTCTAAAGAAATGAATTTTTTACCCCATGCATTCAACTTGTTCAACGCTACTTCCAACATGTTCTGAAAATCAGAGGCCACTAGTCTTCTTAAAGCCATCTTCACCCCCAAATAGCACATTTCCTTCACAACTCTGAAGTTGAACAAATGCTCAATTGCTTTTCTTTCCCTTAACTTAACCGATCTTCCAAACAAAATAACCAACTTATCCACATTCACCTTTTATCCTGACCAATTATAATATTTATTTAAAATATTCTTCACCTTCTTCAAACTCTTGGTGGAAGCTTCTGAGAAAATGAGAATATCATCTGCATAAAGCAAATAAGAAATTTTGGGAGCATTTGGGGCAATTCTAATCCCCATATTATCACCCCTTTGAAAGAAAGCATTGGATAACAATTGTGAGCATGAGATGAAAAGAAAAGGGGACAATGGACACCCTTGTCTAAACCCACTCCTTGCCTCTATCCATTCTGAGTTTTTCCCATTTATTAAGATAGAAAACCTTGGTTCCATAACACATTCTAAAACCAGCTTAGAGAACTTCACCAAAAAATTAAGATAATTGAGCACTTGCCTCAAAGGTGACCATCCCATACTATCGTAATATTGTTCCATATTAATTTTTAAAGCCACTTGACCCTTCTTAGCTTTTGAATACCAAAATTTATTGAACACTTCTTGAGGCAAAAGCACATGATCTGATATTGATCTCCCATTAACAAAAGCTGTTTATTCAACTGAGATAATTTTGTGGATAACTCCCTTCAATCTAATAACCAATATCTTGGCTACCAATTTATAAATAGCGAAGCAAAGACTAATTGGACGGAAATTAGAAGGCACCATAGGGTTGTTTACCTTGGGAATTAAGACAATTAATGTTTCTTTCTAGGTAGGAGCATAATTCCCATCATAAAAATTCTTGATAGCATCCCAAACATCTTCATGAATAATCTTCCAGTAGTTCTTAATGAAAGAGAATGTAATTCCATCAAAACCTGGAGGAACGTTACTACCCAAGCTCTCCACCACCGCCTGAAGTTCCTCTCGGGAAAGATTCACATCCAAGTAAGCTCTATCATTTTCTTCAAGTACCCGAACTGGATTCGGCCTCCCTGAAGCAAACATTGCCTCTCCCTCCATTTATCTCTAAAGAAATCCATGATAATACCATCGATCACCATCTGATCTTCAGTCACCACACCATTACCATCCTTGATTTGTTTGATCCAGTTTAAATTCCTCTTAGCATTAGCAAAAGAAAAAAAAAAGTTAGTATTAGAATCCCCCTCTTCCATCCATCTCATTTTTGCCCTTTGCTTCCACCACGTCAATAACCAAGCTAGCATCACATTCAGTTCGTTAACTTTGGCCCTTAGTAGGATCAATTTCTCCTAAGACAAATTCCCATCAGCCTCCTCAGATTGTAAGTCAACAATTTCCTTTTTCAACGATTCCTTCAACCTCTTAAGGTTACCATGTTTTGCTTTACTCCAAAAAAATAATGCTTTCAAAGACCTCTCAAATTTTAAATTCAGAACATGAGCTGGATCCCCCCTACAGCCTTCTTCCAAGACTTCTCCACAATCACTGAAGCTGCATGATAAGAAGACCAAACATCTTCATACCGGATCACTCTCCTTTGTGGAACAACAGGTTTGAAAACCTTCAAAATAATTGGACTGTGATCTAAAGCCACTCTGGAAAGATGCCAAACCAAAGCAAAATGAATAAAATTAAGAGCCCTAGAATTTAATAAACACCTGTCCAGCCTCTCTAAAATGCGAGCACCCCCAAACTTATTATTGCACTAAGTAAATTTAGGACCCACATACCCAATATCATGAAAGTCATTATTGTTCATAAACATCTTAATGTCCTTAGCACCTTAAGAGAGAACAAATTTTTTCCCGCCCCTCTTCTCTTCTTGAGATAAAAAATAATTAAAATCCCCCCAATCACAAAAGGAAGATTATTGGATGTATTCACCTCTAGCCTATTCCATAACAACTTTCTACTATACATGTCCCTACTACCATACACAGTAATAACTCACCAACTACCTTTATTAATAACATTCAGGTCATCCATAATAAATTGAGAAGAAGCCTTAATAACAGAAAAGGATGCCAAAGCTGATCTCCCCCAAACCATAATCCTACCAGATAATCCATCTTAAGTAATAAGAAAAAAGTCCCACTCCGTGCCCAAGAACTTATTAATTTGCACCCTATCAACTGAAGAAATCTTTATCTCAACAAGCCCCACAAAAAACACATCATGCTCTCTAACAAACTCTTTAAGATATAGAGAGGCTTCCCTTTTCTTTTCCCCCCTACAATTCCAAAAAGCAAAGAGTCCATTAATAAAGAAAGGGGGAAGGTCCCCCACCCCCTTTACTCACCCCAACTTCATACTTCCTCCTCCGAGGAATGATATTATCTGAGCCCAGAGATTTCAGCTCTTTAAGGAGTTTCACTTTGTTCCCAGATGAACGAGAACCTCCTCCAACACTACCACCCCCCTCCAAAACAAAATCTCCCTCCAAACCCACAGCAGCCACTCCCTCTCCACTCCCCACCAAAGCGGTCCCTCCATCACCATCAAAGTCCCCCTTAGGAGACCCGACCAAGCCCCCCTCAACACCACCCGAGATACCAACCACACCAACACCCTTCGAGACACCCTCCTCATCTAAACTAGAGAGCAAGTCAAACATATTATCAGTAATAATAGCAGTTCCAAAACTACTCTTTACACACATCTCACCTACCGAAACCACAACAGCAACGGAAGGCACCCCAACAAGATCAAGACTAGACCATCTTCTATCCTTATGATCAGCATCAACAACCAACTATTAAGGCTTTTATGATAAAGAAGCCATTCTAGTATCAGCAGCAATAGCACCATTAGAATACACTTTAGACCTAGCCATAGAATCTTTTTTTGCTACAAAAATCAAAGCTCTCCTACCAAAGGCACCACCATTCCACTTCTCAAAGCTAGAACCAGCATTCTTGAAACCCTTTTTACCATAATTCACATGTATCCATGGCCCATACCCCGCATTAACACCACCTCTACCATGTAAATCAGTTTCTCCTCCATCAATTTTGACCCCAGCAGTTATAGAAACTCCAGGTCCCCAAATATCCTTAGCCACATGAGGACATGCAATTTTAAGGTGCCCAATTTTACCGCATTCAAAACAAAGATTCGCAATACCCCCATACTCGATATGTTGAAAAAACCTCCCAGCACTCCCTTCCACCTAAACACCAAACGGAAGTTGACTATCCAATAAAATCTAAACACATACTCTAGCAAACTCTCTTCTCCCCCATTGGAACATAATCCCATCTAACAATAATGGTTTGCCAACTTGAGAAGCTATCATCCCTATGTTAATCTCATCCCAATAATGCAAAGGAAGATTAGGCATCGTAATCCTCACCAGAGTAGTGAGTCCCTTTAGTGAAGATGGAGAGAATAATGGAGACCATTTATCAATACCAATTATATTCCACTTAACATACCATGACCCTTCCAAAATAGTAGATTCCATGGATGACGTTTCTTCAAAAGAGCAAAGCACCCATTTTAATCCCAATCCTGTAATGTGAATTTTCTAAAATGAGTCCACTGTCTCCTCAACTCCCCATAAATAACATGAAACAGGATGTTATCCGGAAAAACTTTAACAAGCAGCGCATTTTCCAACTTTATAGTATTCTCCTTTTCTTTTTTGTAATTCAATATAATAGCCTTTCCATCCTCAATCAGGCAGGAACCAAAATCCATATTATCAATCCTAATATTTTTCTTTCTGCTCCACACACTAGGCACCACCTTTTCAACAGGACCCTCTTTAAATAGGGGAGGTAATAGGTTCTTCTCCTGATTCATCACATCCTCCTCAGCAGAGCCAATTGACGAACCTTCTCCTGATCATCTAAAATAGTAGAAGAATTTTTCTCCGGCATAATACGTGACACCTCATCAACATTTTGAGAAATCTTTCCAACATCTAAAACTAGAGCTTTAGACAATTTCCTAATAGCCTTCATTGGAGAAGCAAGAAGGGATCTTGAGTTGAAATAATTATTTGCATAAATCTTCAATCCATCTGATGACGAGGCTTCAAAATCAAACTTCCTTCCTGAATCAGGTGCCTCAATTCTACATATAGTAGTTCTTGGAAATTTGATTCCAACATTATCCATGACCTCCTTTCCTTTAGTCGTTATTAAAACATCTTTCTTTCTGTACAATAAACCTCCTTTATTAATCACCAATGGAGTTCCTTTGGAAATTCTACTAAGTCCGTCCTGAACAGCATGACCTCCTGGTTTGCCATTGGTGACATCACTAGAAGATTGACCAGAGATCTTAACGCCATTATGAAACTAAGTCCACGAACCTACCATTGATAGGAGATTATCTCCCCTTGGACCTTCAAATCACCGTCGCCCAAGCGCGAAGCAAAAAATGAGGGAACGAAGAATTTGAAAAAACCCATTTCTCTCTCTAGAAAACCTAGACTCTCTCTCTCTAAAAAATCTAACTTTGTTTTTTTTTTTCAAAAACAAAATGCATAACCTAGAATGGTTAGATATTTAAAAATTATTAATCCAAGCTCAAGTTCTTTTAAAGGCTCAAAAAAATTTGAAGCTACCATCTAAATAAAAGAACAAATTAGATAAGAAAACATTAATCTTTCCAAAACTCCTTTCATGAAATATATCTAATAGAAGATTAATGCAAAACTTGGTGAATCAAGAATCATGATTTTTTATCTCAAGTATCAAAAATATCAATAGATATAAGGGTTTTCTTATGATTTAAGAAATACAAAAAAGGTAAGCTAACTTATTGTGGGCTCATTTTTTGCCTCTTTATTAATTTTTGGCAAACTTTGCACTTCTTTTAATTTTTGATACACTTTGTGTATCTTTCCATTTTTGTCATCATTGCACATCTTTTTAGCTTTGGGCTAATTTTGTGCCTCTTTTCTTTTTAACAAATATGCTTCCTTTATGTAATTTTAAAGACTAAAGCCAGCCCATTCTAGTGAAGAAAATGAACTACTTGATTAAGAAAATAATGAAGTGGATTCAACAACTTGCAAAATATCCCTATGAGATAGAAAAAATGTAGGGAGATGAAAAAAGAACAATTTCAAAATCCAATTAATAATTTAATGAAGATTTTGAATCAAAAGTAAAATTACCTCATAAAAAAAAGAGATGGAGAGACAAAATCGTAAGTTTCATTCCTTTGACTGATTTTAGAGAAGTTAACCACAACTTACGTAAAATTTTAAGAAAAATAGGAGGTAAATTTTTCATTTTTAGAAAAAATGATTTTTTGAAAAGTGATTTGATTTTTTAAAGCGTATACTAAATAAAAAAGGTGATATGCATGTGTTGATTATAGAAAACTTTACAAAAAATATAAAGACTAATTTAAAAATTTAAAGAAACAATAAAAAATACCAAGAAGAAGAAAGAAAAATAAAACATAAAGAAAACACAGAAAATAAGCATAAAGACAACGAATAAAAAAAAATACATGCAAACACAAAATAAATAAATACACAAATAAGGCTTTAAACATCATCTTGCTCTTGATCTGATGATTCAGAAGCTAGGTCTACCGTGGAGATTTTTAGCTTTTCATTATTTGTCCTTTTTATAATTTGCTTAGCTTTACCCTTTTCCTTCACAAGAAAAGTTTTCAAATTAGGGTATTACTTTTTCATATGTCCAGGTTTCCTACATCCAAAGCAAATAACGTTAGAAGAAATCTTACCATTCTTATCATTTTTACCTTTGTTCCACTTTTTTTAATGTTTTTCCTTATGCTTTAGTGTACTTTTTAATTAGTTTGTTATTGATGCTAACTCATCATCTACTAAGCCACTTTCATCCTTGTCTTCAGCTTTTAGTACTATAGTTTCATCTGCATGTAAAAGCTTTTTACCCAAACTTTGCTCATAGGTAATGAGTGAGCCAATCAAATTATTAATAGAATATTCATTCAAATTTTTTGATTCATAAATAGCAACAACTTTAGCATCAAACATATCAAGTAGATAATGTAAAATTTTATTGACCTTTTCAAAGTTTGAAATTTTTTACCTAAAGCATGTAATGATGTCATAATTTGAGTAAAGCTAGTATACATGTCTAAAGTCGTCTCATATGATTTCATGCTAATAGTTCATAATTATGCTTTAATATGTTCAATTTAGATTGCTTGACTTCACTAGTACTTTCGTATGTATTGCATAATTTATTTCAAACTTCTTTGCCGGTGATACAGGTAGAAATAATCATATAATCTTCAAAAGTTAAAGCACAGAAAAAATAATTCAAAGATTTAGCATTCAATTGAGCTTAAATTTTTTCTTCTATACTCCATTCAGAAAAAGGGATATTAGTTCTGATGCCATTTACAAAATGAGATGGTTCAGAGTATCCTTCCTCAATTAACATCTACATGTAATAATTTATTGATTTTAAGAAAGTAGACATATGGATTTTCCAAAAATCAAATGTGGTATTTTCAAATAAAGGTGGTTAGGCAGTTGAATATCCTTCCATAATATTATAATTACAAAAATTAGCCATTGATCAAAATTCAAAAGTTTTCAAAAACTTAATTTTTGAATCCCTCTCTGATACCACTTAAAAGTTTGTCAGGGGTGTTAACCTATAGAACTAGTCTCGAGGCTAACCAAAAGGGGGGGGGGGGGGGTGAATTTGATATTTAAAAACATCTTTAACAAAAAAGAATTTTTTTTTTCTATATTGTAGCAGAATCAAAATAAATCAATAATAAAAAGATAAATTAGAGATTTCACCCAATTAGTTACTTGTAGTAAAAATAAAGTGTAGAAAATAATCAGAAAGAACACACCAGGTTTATAGTGGTTCAGTCCAAGCAGACCTACGTCCACTCTCCAGATTATCTAATTCTAGGTATTTCACTAAACTTTTAGTGACTCTCCTTTAGCCCCCACAGCTAGGTGGAGAAGCCCCTTACAAAATCTCTTCCACCTAGCCTTCTACAGTAGAGAAGCTAAAATCTTTTTACCCTCCTAGTGAGGCAGAAAACCTAAAATCCTTTTCACCCTCTTGGTGAAGGTAAAGAACCTGGTCCTTTGACACCAAAGAGATCTTCTTCTTCCCAATACTTCCCTAAAGAAAAACCTTGAATCTGATGGTACTAAGGTGCAAGCTTGCCAGAGCAACCGTGTGAAACCCCCTCCACACTCCCTTAAAATCCTCTCCAAGGATCTTCTCCCTCTCTCAAACTCCACCCTTTCTTATCTCCCTTTCAAGGCTCTCTCTTCAGGTTTTCTCTAGAAAAATGAAGCCTCAATGGTGATCAAATACACTCACAATATCTTTAGAGAAAGCTAAAATAGTGGGCTTTTAAAAACCCAAAAATTAATTCTGGTAGCAATGATCATCCAGGATGATCTCGAGATCATCTAGGATGATGTGCTTAAATAGAGGGCGTCAGAAAACCCTAAAAGCTCAATTCTGCCACCAAGAATTATCCAGTATGATCTTAGGATCATCCAAGATGATGTGTAGAATTTGATCTGATAGTCCTAAATAATATCAAGATAGTCCAGGACGATCAATACAAATTTTAAACAAATCATCCAATACGATATACATATAATCCAGTATGGTTAGAATATCAAATTAAGCAAATTTGAATCATAGGATTAATTTAGGCAATATTGTCATAGATAATCTAGCATAATATAGATCATTCTGGATGATTAGACCAAAAATATAAACTTAAAATCTTGCCTAAATTATTATGGCGGTTAGGGTTTTGAGATCATATTGGATCATCCAGGATGATATAAATCATCTAGGATGATTAGTTCAAAAATTAAACTTTTGGTTTTGGCTCAATCTTACTCCCTTGAGTGTGTGTGTGCATGGTCACCAAGCTGGCAAACACCTTTATATGACTTGACTTATAAAATCAAAGATTATATTAATAAATATTATAGACTCTTTACAATATGACCTATTCTATGCAATCTTGAGCTCTGATTCTTCGTCTGATGGTGCATGGTGTTCCTAAAATATTAGTATATACACAAATAAGTATAGAATAAAAATACTAGGAGATATAAATATGTGAGCCATAATGTTCGTTATCATTAAAAGCATAAGCTCATGAGCTCGAGTCGCAACACATGTATAATAGATAGAAAAAGTACTTCTAGAACTTATCAATTCATAGGAAAATCCTTAGTTTTCTAGTCCAATAGAAAATAAAACTCAGTAGCCCTTTCCATAGCATATAAAAAATATATAGCAGTAAGGAGCTATATTGCTCAAGTCATATGGCTAAAGAAATAACTCTTAGATCTTAGACTACCTGTAGGAACCATTCCAATTATGTGTGACAATACTCGTGCAATTTGTAAATACAAAAATTTAATTTTGCACTGCCGCACAAAGCATATAGACATTAGACATTACTTCATAAGAGATCATGTAGCTAAAGGAGATATAGAATCACAACATATAGCTACAGGAGATCAATTGGCAGACATCTTTAAAAAACCTATAGCCTATAGCACTTTTAGTACCTTGAGGACAAAACTAGGTGTTATAGAAATTCATGCTTAATTCAAGACAAAAAAAAAAATTCATTGAAAATCATTCGTTCATATATGTTTAAATTATATGTGTTTGTTCATATACCTTTTTATGTGTCAATAGTTGTTATTTGTTTAAAAAAAAGGTTTAAGATATTTTTTGATCATCAGACATGCACCTCGCTGAGTCACAAAAATCTTTGAATTTCTATCTTATTGAATTATATAATCCTAGTTCATACTGTATGATATGCACTGATCACAAACCCTCGTTCAAATCAATAGTTTAGATTTGATCAATGACATGTCCACATCATACTTTATAAACCTATACTCGTACTTTACGATCCATATGTCACTAACTATTGAAGTAATTAATACATTTTGTACAAAATTATTGCCAATTGTATTATACAATACGTCCATTCTAACTGTATTATTCACATGTCCAACTGGATTAAGATGAATTTAATTCAGTTGGAATGATAGTAATAGCATTTTCTATTGTACGAACACCTATTCTTATAGTATGATACTTTACATCAAATGCCGTATCGATGACTCCTCAGAATGAATGCAATTCCTTAAGATTGTTCAGCAATATCCTGATTGTATTATATGATTTGACTACTTTTTCTAATAGGTCATCCATACGAATTAACTCCCTTACCGTACTATATGAACCTCAATCATACTATCAAATCAGCTAAAAATCTATAAATTAAAGGGTTTGAATGGTTCACTTTACTAAACTTCTTTCAAACTCCTACTCTTTAAACCTTCTTGTTCAATGGCCAATGGAATTAAAGATGGCAGAATGACTCAGGGGAGCTCCTCCTCTCATCATTTTCACGATCGTTTCCTTTCCACCATGGATGAAGATGCCTACCACATGTACAAAGAGGAATAAATCACCCCTTGAATGTTAAATCAACCAGCCCTAAACATCGAGGTGAGGAACCTCTTTGCCTCCACTTCTCTTCAATTTCTCCTTACATTAGCTTTTCCTTACAACTTTGAATTATGTATGAGTTCTTAGCTAATCTTAGGATAAATCTAGAAATCTCTACAATGACTTTTTCTTGTTTGCCGTCAAAATGTAGAAATCTCCAAAGCCAATTTAGAAGATCATACAGGACTTTCTATCCAAGGACCTCATCCCCAATCCCTGATCTCAAATGATTTTGACTGGACTTTTGTCAATCTTCTACTTAGAAATGTGCCTTCAAACCAACACTAACCCCTAGTCAAAACTTTAACTTAGAATGCCCATGTCATCCAGCACATCCTTAGAACATCAATTATACCCAAAGCTAGGGATCGAGTCACTTAGTTGATCATGTTAAACACCCAATTTGATGAAGCCCAAATGATCCTAGACTATAGCTATAACATGACTCATATTTGACATCATAGGATATATACTGTACCCCAAATACCAACTCAACTTTCCTGCTCCACCTAATAATATTCCTATTTTCTATACAGATGCCTCCTTCCATATCCTTTCCATCTGGGACAAGAGCACACAAGAAAGAATTTGATGAAGAATGGGAAGTTACTCCTGCAGGTGTGCCTCCACTGCCACCAATACCACCACCTACACCTACTTACCCTAGTTACCCTCATGAAGACATCATCCAGCGACTCGAGTAATTAGAAACCAGGCTCGACTACCACATTGACCAATAACAATGACAGCATGAGGAAGACAAGAGATGGTTTAAAGACAAATTTTCCTTGATTGATAATCAATTTGCCTCCATCCATCGATTCTTTCAGCCACCACCACCACCAAATTAGGATCCACCTTACCTGTAGTGTTTATCTATTTTATCTTACTATTTTTTTGTGTAATAGTTTTCTTTATTTGTTTGTTCATCCTCTTTTTGGTGATGTCAAAAGGAGGAAAAATTGTATGTTTTGTTATGTTTTCAGCTTAATAGAATTTGGTGATTTAGTTAGAATTATTTCTTATTTTTTATTTATTGTTATCTTTTCAAAAAAAATAACAAAAAATTAATTAAAAATTAATTATTTGAAACTTACAACCCCTAATTTTTAAAATCCATCACCTAGTGAGGGGGAGCTTAAGAGAAAAGAAAATTTATCTTGCTTATCAACCAAAATCATTTGACCTCACCAAAAAAGGTAAGATTATGGCAATCTAGGATCCCTAGTCGATGATTTTGATGATGATAAATATTACTGATTGAATTATTGCTTATCTCACTAAATGTTTTAGATATTTCTTTTATTTGTGAGCACTAACATTTCAGATATGATATACACCGCTCGAGACTACTGAAGACTCAAGATTGGATAGAATAAAATATAAAAGAGTATAAAATCTAATTTTCTTTATTTTTTTACTTCCTGAGTCTAGCCACATAAGAGTGTATGCATTTTGGGTGACCATGCACACACATAGGAGGAGAGAAATATTTTTAAGTTAAAATTTTTTTAACTAAATCATACTATACAATTTTTAATTATATTATATAATCTATTATATGAAAATAGGATTAACAACAAACTAAAAAATTAGTTTTTATGAACTAATCATAATGTATGATCTTGATTGTACTGTATAATTCATTACGATCTAAAAACCCTACCTTCCAGATTAATTTAAGTAAGATTTTGAAATTTGATTTTTGAACTAATTGTATTATATGATCTCAATCATACTATATAAATATTTAAAATCTTGCTAAAATTAATCACCATAATTAGTCAATCAAATCATGGTTTAATTAATGATAGTTAATCATACTGTATGATCTTGATCATACCAAACAAACAATAGAGAAAAAATTTGATTATCCTAGAGACTGTACCAAACAAAATCAGAATCTTTGAACTAATCATACTGTGTAATATTCATATCATATAAGATGACGTACTTAAAATGAACTAACCATATTCCACGAAGAAAGTAAAACGAGATGATTAGTAGAGATGAATTTCAGTCATCTCAGGAATCATCCAATATGAATAGAGGAAACATAACAGATCATACTAGACAATCTATCGATCGTAATGTATGATATGTTCATAGCATTTGAACAGTTCTTTTGAATGACTATTCACATCATACTAGATGGGACTATTTTTGAACTGATCATATTGTATGAACTTGAATCATACTTTATAAACAGTGACATCTAATTTGAATTTTTAGGGTTTCTTGAAGCCTATTACAAAAGCTATATTTTTAATTTTCTCTTAAATCAAGAGAGGAACATGTTATTGAAGATGGAACTCTGAGAGAGGAGCTTTTGAGAAAAAAAATCAAGGTTTGTGAGAGGAAAGATAAGGTGAGCTTGAGCATGAGGGAGAAGAAGTGTATGGGGATCACATAGTTGCTCCGGGCTAGCTGCACCCTTGCTCCTCTTGTAGCCTTAGTGAGTCTTTTGGAAGCTCTCTAGGGAGATATGCTTCTTAGTCTAGTCCTCGAGGTTCTCTACCGTCTCCAGGAGGGACAAAAATAGAGCTGAGGTTCTCTGCCTTCTCCAGGAGGAAAAAAATGGAGTTGAGGTTCTCTGCCTTCTCTAGGAGGTGGAAAAAGGAGTCAAGGTCCGCTGCCATCACCAGGAGGGTGACATAGCGTCCGGCACTCCATCCCATCAAGGGTTTGGTGAATGTGAGTCTGTAAGGTCTTCTCCGCTTTTTTGAGGGAGTAAAAGCAGAGTCACATAGTATTAGTGCAATACTCAAAGTGGAGGACTCTGCGGAGTGGACATAGGTCAAGGTTGACATAACCACTATAAAAATCTCTGGTGTATTTTTTCCTTTTTCACACTTTACCTTTCCTGTATTTAATTTCCATTCATAACTTCTTGGGAAAAATGTTGATTATTTCTCTGTCACATATATCAAAATTTCATCGTAGTAAAATTTAATATTTTTGATAAAATCTCTCGCTTCCATAATCAGTTAAGTTTTGGTATTTTCAATTCTCAAAAAGTTTTTCAAAAATATTATTATTAATTTTTTCAAGTTAAGAAAACTTCTTAAAGCACCAATTCACCCCCCCTCTCGGTGAGCCTCGGGCTTGTTCCATAAGGTTTAACAACCTTCATGAACTTTCAATTCACTTATCATGCTTGACAAAAGAAAGAGTTTCTTTATGTTTTAACCTTGAACCAAATGTATGTTTTACCATTATCATTGTCTGATTATTGTAATTTGATTCATTTGGAAGGGAATGTGAAGTGTATATATAGGGGATCTCATTAGAGTTGAAAGAGTTTGAGCATAAGTTTGTGCTTCTATGTTCTTCCCTCCCACACACTTGTGTTTTATGCCTTAACACTATATTTTGCATATCCAATAAGAAAGGGTTCTTGGTTATATTAAAACAATTCTTTGAAAAGCAGCAAATGATGAATGCTTATACCTCTTTTGAAAAAAGGTTAACTATATATAAGTTTTTTTTTTCCAACTGAGTGTCTTTAGTTATATGTTTTTATCAAAGGGTTTGAATAGTTTTCTTCCACTGTCAAATTAATTATATAGCCCTTTTATAACCAATTTGAGGATGCAAATGAATTTGACCTTGTTCTTTAGTTTTGAAATGATGCCTAAATTTCTCTATGTGGATTGGGCTATATTGTAGAGATAATAATCTTGTATGTAGTGGTCTCTCATATGAGCCTTTCCATTTTTTTCATGACCAATAGTTGTGGTTACAAGTTGAGTTTGACATAAACTATGTAATAAAGGTGAAATATCATCTGATAGATCTACATTTATGCCTTTTGAAGAACAATCTTTCTATAAAAAAATTTTCTTAATGGAAAATCAGTTTTTAAGTCTTCTCTTTAAAGCATGAAAAAGAAATCAAACCTATCGCTATATTCCATTTCTATAAGATGGATTAAAGTTGTAATATATTACTTTAAATGATCTTGGTGTGAAGGGATTTCTTATGTTGAGATTCATTCGTTGGCATTGTATTATTGTTTTATGAAAAATGTTTAGAAGCATGTTTATTATCTTATTATGAATATCCTTACAATTATGCTAGATAAATTTGTCTATTCTATATTTTGATTGTAAGCATGCATGGAAGCAATTCAAAAATGTTTTGCTCATGTTACAAGGCTCTTGTATGATTCATGTATAGTCTTCTTCTATGTTTCATTTTAGCGAGTTTTTATATGATTCATGTGTAGCCTCTCTTTATGCTTCATGTTAGAAAACCCTTACACTGCTTTGAGCTCTAAGAATGACATACACATGTTTGAAAAATATAAATGTTGAATTTCTTATCAGTTAGATCTTTATCTACTTGTATTTTATTTGAATAGTATCTACTCTTGTCCTTGCTTTCTTTATATACTTACTGCGAGGTACATGTGTCTTGCATGGTCGTTGGTCTGTCATTTATTTGCATGAGCCTTATGAGAAAACTACTATATTTGTTGGGGGTCTACAAAAATGCCCCTGCATGGCACGGTCAGGTATAATCTCTACAACCCTATTAAGACTTTCTCATTATATGTTGAACGGCTATACTAACACACACTTTAGTGTTCTTTTACTCTCCTAGCCTACGTTATATGGTAGAATGTTTAGTTAATTGGACTTATCTTATTATACTAATGAAGTCCCAGCCTTGTTGGCTAGTGCTTTCCCCCTCTATGAACCTTAGAGACCTTCATGGTCACCCTAGGCTTGTAGTGTAGGCCAACCAATTAGGCAATTTACATCGCTATTTTTCCACAAAAAGTGGACACTGCTAGGTTGGTTTTCAATGGAATTTAAAAATGTTAAATAACTTTAAAAATATCCTCTTAATGATTTTTTAGCCTTTAAATATTGTCTGCTACAAACAAGTAAGCAAAAATAAATAAATAAATAAAAGTTGAACTCTAATATGTTAGGTGGATATACATGTTAGCTGGATGTTATAAGTCACCTTGTAGTTGATGTGTTCAACTGTATTGTTGGAACTTAGTGTATAACCCATATTTGTGAAGTTCATTTGCTACTAACAATAATAAAAAGAATCCTTAAAAGCTATAAAACAAATTGATAAAATATACCTAATGAAACATATAATCAATTTTAAAACTTGTATGAACCAACTAAACATGACAATTATAAATCAAAGAGAAATTACATAAATAACAAACCTAAAAACTATTAATGACAAGATATTGCTAAGCAAACCGAGCCTACGAGGCTATTAAGTTTTCTCCAAGGAGGGTGAAATAAACCTTATGGCTCTGGTTTAACAACAACAATTATCTCCTAACTTAAATAATTTGTAAGAAACCACCCACTAACTAAACTTTTGTATCATTTGATATAACTCGGGCTCCCGAGTTTATGATTTTGATAATAACAAATATTAATGGTTGCCTCTTTATTTCTCCTATTATGTGCATTGTATTTTTATTTGTGTGCTAACTAATATTTCAGGTACAACATGCACAGTTCTTTGAAGTTACATAAATTAATTAAAATAATTTATTTTTCTAAATTTTTTTTTTGAAATATAACTAATCATATAGTATGAATGCCACATCGTATTGGATGATCTGTGATAATTAGAAACCCAACCGTTTATTAAATTAGGCAAAAAATTTGAATTTGAAAAGTTGTTCTATTCATACTGTACAATCCTAATCGTGTTGTACGATGTTTAAAATATTGCCTAATCCAATTCCATGATTAGTCAATCAAATCTACATAATTTTGATATTTTCATCGTATTGTATGAACTGGATCGTACTGTATGATCAACAAAGATGATTTTGGTCATCCCATGATTCATCCTGGATGAACTATATTTTGGTTGAACTAATTGTACTGTATGATTGGTCATTCGTACTGATGATCATACATTACTTACAGGCAAATTAAACTATTCATTTTGATGTTTGTATTGAAACATAGAGTACTAACATGTCAAATTCTGCACATCATACTGTACGATCCTGCGATCATACTGTATGATCTTTGACGGCTGAATTAGTTTTTAAGTGTTTTTTTAAGCCTTATATTTAAGCTTTCTCATAATACTTTATAGGTGTCTTTTGAGCATTCATTGAATTATTTTCTTCAAAAGAAAGCTTGAAGAGAGAGCTTTGGACTAGGGAGAAAAAAGGGTGGAGTTTGTAAGAGAGGGAGAAGATCCTTGTGGGCTTCAAGGGAGTGTGAGAGTGGGTTTTCACATGGTTACTCTAGCAAACTTTCACCTGAGTTTCTCCAAGAGTCAAGATTTTTCTTGAGGGAAGCTTTGGGAAGAAGAAGACCTCTTTGGTGTCAAAAGACCCGGCTACTCAACCGCACCAAGGAAGGTGAAAGTGATTCCAGGTTCTCTGCCTCACCAAGAGGGTGAAAATAAGTTCAGGTCCTCTGGCTCACCAGGAGCATGAAAAGAAGTAAAGGTTCTCTACCTGTGAAAGGTGTACGATCCTCTACCATATCGGGTTGGTGGAAGAGAGTTCGTAAGGGCCTCTCCGCCTAGCTGTCGGGGCTAAAAGTGAGACACAATAGTGATAGTGCAAAACCCAGAGAGGAGGAATACGGTGAGTGGACTTTGGTCATGGTTTGATCGAATCACTATAAATCTAGTGTGCTCATTTTGATTTTTATATTAACACTTTATTTTCTGTGGTAACTCTTTGGTAAAATGTAAGATTAATACTTTTGTTGTGATAATTAGAATATAATCTCCATCATTGTATTTATTTATGAATCATTAGCTTCCACATTTAATTTGCTAAATCATCTAATTAAAATCTAAAAAATCCTTTAAAAATTAGAATTCTTGGCGCATCTCGAACATTCAAGTGGTATCATAGTGGGATCTTAAAATAGTGTTTTAGTAAACCTAAAAATATATGATCCATGGCACATTTTGGTAACCGTAACACTGTGGAGGGTTATACCATAACCCGTCCACCCTTATTTGAAAATATACCATTTGTTTTTTTGGAAAATTTGTATGTCCATATTTTTACAATCCATTGATTTCAGGATGTGGCATATGATTCAATATGGATATTCTATACCATCTCGTATTATTAATGGTGTGAAAATTGATATTCCTTTTACTGAATAGGGTAGATAAGAAAAAATTTATGCTCAATTGAATGCTAAATCTTAGAATTACATTTTATGTGCTTTAACTTCTAAAGATTATATGGTTATTTCTACTTGTATCACTGGTAAGGAAGTTTATGATAAAGTATGCATTACATATGAAGGTAGTACTAAAGTCAAACAATCTTTATTAAATGTATTATTACATAACTATGAATTTTTTGCATGAAATCTTATGAGTCAATCTTAGATATGTATACTAGGTTTACTCAGATTGTGACGTCATTACATGCTTTAGGTAGAGAACTTTCAAAATTAGAAAAGGTCAATAAAATTCTACATTGTCTGCCTGATAAATTTGATGCCAAAGTGACTGTTATATGTGAATCAAAAGACTTGAATGCTTATTCTATTGATAATCTGATTGGCTCACTCATTGCCTACGAGTAAAGTGTGAGTAAAAGACTTTTGGATGCAGGTGATGAAAAGGTTATAGTGTTAAAAGCAAAAGACACAGAAAAAGATAGCTTAGGAAGTTATGATCATGAGAGAATGACATTAATAACATGCTAATTTAGAAGTTTTCTAAAGCATAAGAACAAGCATGAACAAAAGTAATGCAAAGGTAAAAGTGATAAGTATCATAAGCCTGCTTCTAATATTATTTGTTTTAGGTGTAGAAAATCTGGACATTTTAAAAATGAATTTCCCAATCTTAAGAAACACCTTCTAAAGAAAAAGAGTGATTATAAGCTAATTGCAATAAGGGGAAATAAAAAGAAGCAAAAGAACTCCTCGGTATACTTAGCTTCTGAATCATCAGAACAGGAGCAAGATGATGAGGTAACAAGCTTATGCTAAATCGTCAGGGATTTGATTGGTAATTCTTTTCTGGTATAAGTATGTTAAGGTTTTTTTGACTGTTTTCTTGATGTGTTTTGTGTGTTTGTTTATCTATTTTGTGTGTTTGATTTATAATATTTTTTAAGGATGATTTCATATTTTAGTTTCTTATGTATGTTATTACTTTCTATTGTATGTAGTTTAACTTATGTGTTGTGTTTTATCTGTTCTTTTTTGATAATATCGGAGGGGGAGAATGTATTGTACCTAGTTAGTTGCATTTGTGGTTTAGTTTTATTTATTTTTCTGTTATTTAATTTTTAAATTTTTATGTTATTTAGTTTTTAAATATTTATTTGTCTTAAATTAATGCTTATCCCTATTTTTTAAATATAATTCTCTTAGTGAGGAGGAGATTAGGAGAAAATATTTTTAAATTTGTAAATTCAACCAACAATATTTGCCATCATCGAAAAGTGGGAGATTGTTACAACTCGGGCTCCTGAGTTTATGATTTTGATAATATTAAATATTAATGGTTGCCTCTTTATGTCTCCTAGTATCTGCAATGTATTTTTGTTTGTGTGTTGACTAACATTTCGGTATAATAGGCATAGTTCTTTGAAGATTCAGGGCTCAAGATTGGGTACAATAGGTTTTATTGAAAGAGTCTGTAATTTTTATTTATTTATTTTTAACTTCTTAAATCAAGTCCTGTAAGGGTGTATGATAGCCTGGTGACCATACACACACACACCCAAATGGAGCAAATATAATGTTAAATATTTTAATTTTTTTGTACATCATTATATATAATCTGGATCGTACTATACGATCTGGTTGTTACAGAAGTTAATTAAAATATTTTATTTTTTAAAAAAAAGTATTTTTAAATTATAACTACTCGTGCAGTACAAATACCACATCGTACTGGATGATCTGTTATAATTACAAACCCCGTCATTTATTAAATTAGGCAAAAAATTTGAATTTGAAAAGTTGTTCGATTCATACTATACGAACCTAATCTTCCTGTACGATGTTTAAAATATTACCTAATTCAATTATGTGATTAGTCAATCAATTATGTATAATTTTGATAATTTAATAGTACTGTACGAAATGGATCGTACTGTATGATCAACATAGATCCCATAATTTGTCTTGGATGAACTGCATTTTGGTTGAACTAATCGTACTGTATGATTAGTCATTCGCACTAATGAACGTATAGTACTTACAGGCAAATTGAACTGTTCGTACTGATGTTTGTATTGAATCGTACAGTACAAACAGGTCAAATTCTACACATCATACTATATGATCCTACAATCGTACTATATGATCTTTGACGGCTCAATTAGTTTTTAAGGGTTTTTTTATGCCCTCTAATTAACCTTTATCAAATGACTTTATAGGTGTCTTTTGAGCATTCATTGAGTTGTTTTCTTCTAAGAAAAGCTTGAAGAGAGAACATTGGGCTAAGGAGAGAGAGGGTGGAGTTTGTAAGAGAGGGAGAAGATCCTTATGGGCTTCAAGGGAGTGTGAGAGGGGGTTTTTACATGGTTGCTCTGATGAACTTGCACCTGAGTTCCTTGAAGAGTCAAGGTTTGTCTTGAGGGAAGCTTTGGGAAGAAGAAGACCTCTTTGGTGTCAAAAGACCCGGCTACTCCATCGCACCGGAGAAGGTGAAAGTGATTCCAGGTTCTTCGCCTCACCAGAAGGGTGAAAGGGAGTTCAGGTCCTCTACCTCACCAGGAGGGTGAAAAGAAGTCAAGGTTCTCTGCATGTGAAAAGAGTATGGTTCTCTGTTGCACCGGGTTGGTGGAAGAGAGTTTATAAGGGCATCCCCACCAAGCTATGGGGGCTAAAGGAGAGACACTATAGTGATAGTGCAATACCCAAAGAGGAGGACTCCGGGGAGTGGACATAGGTTATGGTTTGATCGAATCACTATAAATCTGGTGTGCTCATTCTGATTTTTTCTTTTGCACTTTATTTTTAAACAATTTATTTTTTATGATAACTGCTTGGTGAAAATCTAAGATTAATAATTTTGTTGTGATAATTAGAATATAATCACCATCTTTGTAACTATTTATAAATCATTAGCTTCTGCATTTAATTCGTTAAATCATCTAATTAAAATCTGAATACTCCTTTAAAAATTAGAACTCTTGGCGCATCTTGAACATTCAAGTGGTATCAGAGCAGGATTTCAACATAGTATTTTTGAAAACCTAGAAATATATGATACATGGCACATTTTGGTAACTGTAACACTACAGAGGGTTATTCCATAACCCGTCCACCCTTATTTGATAATATACCATTTGGTTTTTAGAAAATTTGCATGCTTATATATTTACAATCCATTGATTTCAGGATGTGGCATATAATTCAATCTGGATATTATGTACTGTCTCATATTGTTAATGGTGTGAAAACTTATATTCATTTTACTGAATGGAGTAGAGAAGAAAAAAATTATGCTCAATTGAATGCTAAATCTTTGAATTGCTTTTTTTGTGCTTTAACTTCTGAAGATTATATGATTATTTCTACTTGTATCACATGTAAGAAAGTTTGGGATAAATTATGCATTACATATGAGGGTAGTACTGAAGTCAAACAACCTAGATTAAATGTATTATTGCATCACTACGAATTTTTTGAATGAAATCTTATGAGTCAATCTTAGATATGTAAACTAGGTTAACTTAGATTGTGACATCATTACATGCTTTTGGTAGAGAACTTTCAAAATTAGAAAAGGTCAATAAAATTCTATATTGTCTACCGGATAAATTTGATGCCAAAGTGACTGCTATATGTGAATCAAAAGTCTTGAATGCTTATTCTATTGATAATCTGATCGGCTCACTCATTACTACGAGTAAAGTGTGAGTCAAAGACTTTTAAATGCAGGTGATGAAAAGGTTATAGTGCTAAAAGCAAAAGACACAAATAAAGATAGCTTAGGAAGTTATGAGAATGAGAAAATGACATTAATAACATGCCAATTCAAAAGTTTGCTAAAGCATAAGAACAAGCATGAACAAAAGTTGAGCAAAGGTAAAAATGATAAGTATGATAAGCCTGCTTTTGAAATTATTTGTTTTGGGTGTAGGAAACCTGGATATTTTAAAAATGATTGCACTAATCTTAAGAAACACCATGTAAAAAAAAAAGAGTGATGATAAGCTAATTGCAATTAGGGGAAATAAAAAGAAGCAAAAGATCTCCGGGGCAGACTTAGCTTCCGAATCATCAGAACAAGAGCAAGATGATGACGTAACACACTTATGCTAAATCGTTAGGGATTTGATTGGTAATTCTTTTCAGGTATAAGTGTGTTAAGGTTTGTTTGTGTATTTTGTTTATGTGTTTTGTGTGTTTGTTTATCTATTTTATGTGTTTGATTTATATTATTTTTTAATGATGATTTCATATTTTAGTTTCTTTTTGTATGTTATTACTTTTTTTTTGCATGTAGTTTAACTTATGTGTTGCATTTTATCTCTTCTTTTTGATAATATCGAAGGGGGAAAATGTATTGTAGTTGGTTGCATTTGTGGTTTATTTTTTTTTATTTTTCTGTTATTTAGTTTTTAAATTTTTATGTTATTTAGTTTTTAAATAATTATTTGTCTTAAAAAAATGCTTACCCCTATTTTTTAATATAATTCTCTCAGTGAGGGGGAGATTAGGAGAAAATATTTTTAAATTTATAAATTCAACCAATAATATTTACAATCATTAAAAAGGGGGAGATTGTTACAACTTGGGCTCCCGAGTTTATGATTTTGATAATAACAAATATTAATGGTTGTCTCTTTATGTCTCCTAGTATCTGCAGTGTATTTTTGTTTATGTGCTGACTAATATTTCAGGTACAACAAGCACAGTTCTTTGAAGATTCAGGGCTCAAGATTGGGTAGAATAAGTTTTGTTGAAAGAGTTTGTAATTTTCATTTATTTATTTTTAACTTCTTAAGTCAAGTCCTGTAAGGGTGTATGATAGCCTAGTGACCGTACACACACACACAAGGCGAGCAAATATAATGTTGAATATTTTAATTTTTTTATACATCATAATATTCGATCTGGATCGTATTGTATGATCCAGTGTTAAAAAAATTAATTAAAATATTTTGAAATATAACTAATCGTATAGTACAAACACCACATCATACTGGATGATCTGTTATAATTAGAAACCCCATCGTTTATTAAATTAGGCAAAAAATATAAATTTAAAAAGTTGTTCGAATCATATTGTACAATATTTAAAATATTGCCTAATTTATTTTTGCGATTAGTCAATCAAATCTACATAATCTTGATATTTTAGTCATAATGTACGAACTTGATCATACTGTACAATCAATATAGATGATTTTGGTCATCCCATGATTCATCCTGGACGAACTGTATTTCGGTTGAACTAATTATACTGTATAATTGCTCATTCATACTGATCATATAGCATGTAGAGGCAAATTGAACTATTAATACTGATGTTCCTACTGTATCGTACAGTACTAACAAGTTAAATTTTGCACATCGTACTGTACGATCCTGTGATCGTACTGTTCGATCTTTGACATTTGAATTGGTTTTTTAGGGTTTTTTGAAGCCCTCTATTTAAGCTTTCTCATAAGAATTTGTAAGTATCTTCTGAGCATTCATTGAGTTATTTTCTTCTAAAGAAAGCTTGAAGAGAGAGCTTTGGGCTAGGGAGAGAAAGGGTGAAGTTTGTAAGAGAGGGAGAAGATCCTTGTGGGCTTCAAGGAAGTGTGAGAGGGGGTTTTCACATGGTTACTCCAGCAAACATACACCAGATTCCTCCAAGAGTTAAGGTTTATCTTGAGGGAAGCTTTGGGAAAAAGAAGACCTCTTTGGTGTCAAAAGACCCGGCTACTCCACGCACCGGTGAAGCTGAAAGTGATTCCAGGTTTTTTACCTCACTAGGAGGGTGAAAAGGGGTTCAGGTCTTCTGCCTCACTAGGAGGGTGAAAAGAAGTCAAGTGCTTGTGAAAAGTGTACGGTCCTCTACCACACCGGGTTGGTGGAAGGGAGTTTGTACGGGCTTCTCCACCTAGTTGTGGGGGCTGAAGGAGAGACACTATAGTGATAGTGCAATACCCGGAGAGGAGGACTCTAGGGAGTGGACGTAGGTCATGGTTTGATCGAACCACTATAAATCTGGTGTGCTCATTAAAATTTTTACTTTCATACTTTATTTTCATGCACTTTATTTTCTATGATAACTGCTTGGTGAAAATCTAAGATTAATATTTTTGTTGTGATAATAAGAATATAATCACCAACTTTGTAATTATTTACAAATCATTAGCTTCCACATTTAATTAGCTAAATCATCTAATTAAAATCTGAAAAATCCTTTAAAAATAGAACTCTTGGCGTATCTCGAACTTTCAAGTAGTATCATAGCGGGATTTCAAAATAGTATTTTATAAAACTATAAAATTCACCCTCCCAAACATTCCAACACTTAAGTAAAATGCCAAAATACTAAAATTTAAATTAAGCTAAGAAAAACCCTTTAACTCTAAGTAAGAAAATGAATATGTTGGAAGAGTAATTGAACATCAAGTCTTAACTTGGTGTTGTAACCAATAGCAAATTTATGTTCATCTTTATGTATTATCCCCTTAACATGTTAAAGGTATATAGGCTAGACTACCTTGAGCTAGGGGGGATATGTGTCCTAAGGAGGGTTCATCCTCGTTCCCACTGTCATAATGCCGTGCAACTCATAAGTTAAAGGGGAAAGGGTCTAAATATCTACACAAATTGTCTCTTTTATAAATTTAAAGCCACTCTTAAGAACCAAAACCACTTCCTTAACCACCCAAGTGTAAACCTTAAGTCAGGTAGAACCTACATATAGCTATAAGTAGTATATATTTTTTATTCTCATGTCAACCTCTAAAATAAATCTACCTTAGACATAAGAAGCCTAGATGTTTCTTTATGGTGGACGATAGATCCACTTAGTGCATCACCTATTGGCCTTACCCAGAGTCATAGATGACCAATGTAAGATTAACCTACCTTGCCACATCTTAACTGTTTCAGCCTTGATTAGGTGTAGGATTGAGGATGGGCCATTTGCCCCCTTTTTTAACTTTAGTATATGATTGGGCCCATATATTAGAGCTCTCCATAACTTAATAATTAAAATTATAATATTAAAAATAAGTGTTAATAAATTCACCATAAATGGCTAATCACTTAAAGAGAAAATTGGAGGGTTAATAAATTAAATAATAAGAACTCTATCTTGTAACTTGAACCATTCACTTAATCTGGGGTAGTTAAGTATGCTAATTTTGTACACCCTTAAGTGCTGCATAGGACACTTTTCATAGATATCCTAGGGTAGCGTGTAGTAAGGATAATATTTTATATTTTCTTTCTTTTCAACTCTGTATTTTTGATGATATGGTGATGTGTTCCTGGCTTGGTTTATTTTTGGTTGCTTTCTTTTTCTATTTTATGGATTGATGATCGGTCATTTGTCCTTACATGGTTAGAAAATTTGTAGAGATATCTTGCATGTGGCCACATTCCCAAAGGGAAAATAATTGTTGTCATAATAATTATAAAAGTGTGCTACAGGTGCTACAAGGAATGCTAAGCCCTTAGGAATGTGGGCCTAAGGACCAGGTTTGGATGTTAATGGTGTGATTATCATTATAACTGTGCTAATATATTTTTTGTAGGGTGATTATGTAATTTTTATTTAAAAAATATAATTTTAGATAGGAAATCCTTATAGGTGTGTTGGAATATCAAAAGTTAGGAGACCAAATAGTTGGAGAATGATCAAGTTCCCACACACCATTTTAGTGATGTATAGATTTAGGCTGAGTTGCAATTATGGTAGAGCTCAAGTACATTTTTTCATTTTCCTAGGGTATATTATAGAACCCAGCTACATTTATGACTTTAATTATTATTTATTGATTGATGATTGGTGTATTTACATTGATTGCACATTAGAACTGCAGGCTTTACATTGGTTTTTAAGTTTATTTTGCTTTGGCGTGGCTCAGACGGAGTCCTCATTATGCTCTTAGGATATTAAATTTTTTAATAAGTTAAAATTTGTCTTAAGAAAGATAAAATAAACATAGGATTTAAAATCAACTAATTTTTCAATATTAATGCAAGATCCCTTGTGAGTCACTTTTGAAAATGATGAGTAATATTTCAAGCCCTATTTACTTCACGGTGACTAATGGCTAATTCTAATTAGCCATACTTATGCATGCATAGCTTAAGTTGAAGCATGTAGATTTTCTTTTATATTATAAAAGATAGTTTACTTTGTATAGCATAGTACCATTTATGGTCGTGCTTGATGCCCATTTCCCATATGTGCCTCCCACCACTCTTGCATTTATATATGACCGAATTACATGGATTTTACATGCTTGGTATAGTTCACCTCGTACCCCTTTCTGATCAGGGTGGTAAATCCAGATTGGGGCTGCTTTGATACTTAGTGGGGTGTAAGTTATAAGTTCCCTCGTAGTGTCTTGCATTAGTTAAGTCATGGGTATTAGTACCGAGTGCACGATATGTCCTTTATAGATCTAGGGTCAAAGGCTGGAGGTATAGATATATCGATGCATGCCTTATCATTGTGAAGGTTCTCAACTCTTCTAAGACTAAAAATCCCACACATCCTCATAACACTGATGGTGTTGTTTTCCTTTTTCGCTCACGCATGCTTTGTATGAGATGATTCCTCCCCAAATTTCTCCTCTTTAGACTTGTCAAGTGACTATGTGATCCATGCATGTTGAATAGCTTGATTGAGCCTATCTTCCCTTGGATTAAGAGAGCCTAGATATTCCCCTATATGCTAAACCATAAAGAGAATAGCCCCAAGGAGGGTGAAATAAACCTTACAGCCTCAGTGAGCAACAAAGGTGGTAATAATTAAACACTAAAATAAACTCTTAAAATTAATATGAAGATATAAATATTTAAACTTAAACTAAAATTTTCCTTTTGGCTTTTAGCAAACCAAATCACAAACAACTTGAATAAATTATCCAACTAGGACATACCCAAAACCACACAGCCTACTACGAACACCTTGATCTGTTTATTAGGACATGACTTCTGGCTTGAGGTTAAGCAGGTATCTTCTTCCTTTCTATCTCTATGATGTGGTGAATTGCATGTGAAATGTGTGCTGGTTAATTTATAGTTTGTGTTAGCCTTTTGTGATGATTTTTGTGAAGATTATTATTTTTTGGTGATATGAAGAGCGATATATTACCCATAGTTTAAGAATGATCTGGATTCTCATGATGTTCTTTGCAGGTGGTCATGCTCATACAGGGCTAAAAAAGGGCTAAAAATAAATAAATAATATATATAATTACTACAGGTGCTTCAGCTGCTTAGCCCTTGAATAAATAAGATCATGTCCAAGTGTGAATGATTTGAGTATTTTATTTTTATCATATAACTACTTGGGATGTTTAGTAATAACTGCTTAGGATAACCTTGCAGAGGAGTCTAGATTTTTCTTTTTATAATTCTGATGTAATTTATTCAAAGTATATAGTTGTGAAAGTCTATAAAATGAGGCATTTTAACAAGATATTAGGGATCTAAAGAGAAAAGAAAGTCCCTTTATAGGAAATTTCTTTTCATTTGGATATCATATTGAAGATGTATAACAAGAACACTGAAGGAATCTGACCCATAGAAGAACCAGAAGATAAAGATCAAGACTAAAATGCCTCATTTTAAGACTTCTATTATTCTCTAGGGGTAGAATCTAGGTTATTATTGGTGGAGCCTGCCCACCATTACTTTTTTGCACTCTGGGTTATATATTGAATTGCACTGGCCATGGACTTTAGACACTTTGGTTAATATTTTTGATATGATGATGTGTTTACCTTGCTTGCACATTAGAACTACATGCTTCTTTCCTAAGTTTCTTATTATATTTTGCTTTGGGGTGGCTCGGACAGAGTCTTAATGTTATGTTCTTTAGGATGTTAAATTTTCTACAAAGTTAAAGTTTGTTTAAGCAAGATAAAAATGAATATAGGCTTTAAAATCAACCAATTTCTCAAAATTAATGCATGGCTCCTTTAAAGGATCATCTTTTAAGATGATAATGAACAAGCCATGTTCCTATAATAGTGACTACTGGCCATTCCTGACTGGCCCTACCTATATCATGCATATCCTTGAGTCAATCATAAGGATTTTCTTTTATAACATAGAGGAATAGTTAATTTGGCATAAAGCATAGCACCATTCATGGTCGGGCTTAGTGCCCACTTCCTCTTTCTATGCTTCCCACCACTCTTGTATTTGCATTAATCTGGACATCATGGATTTAATATGCTAGGTGGAGTCTAGCTAGTACCGCTTTCTAAGCAGGGTGGTCAATCTATGTCGGGGCCTCTTAGATCCCTAGTGGGGATTAAGTTACAAGTCCTCTGTGTGTGTCTTTCGAAACTTCTGATAAATTCTAAATTATCATTTCTCATTGGATAGCAAATTAAAGTAGCAAAAGAGGTTTTGGTTGGTCAAGTTGAAGAACTTTCGAATATACATTTGAAAGATTTTGTACAATATGAAAATTGAGGGGCTAATCCTTCCAAGTTTTGTAGCGACGGTGATGTTGTGCAAAATCCATCTAATGGACAGCAATTCGAGAATGAGAAAGGAGATGAGGAAGAACACATGGAGGAAGGAGAAATCGTCCCTATTAATGATACTGTTTTATTAGGAAAATCTGTAGGTATGGATGATGATGCATGTCATCTTCTCCTGCATATGCCAATAAGATTGTCGAGAATTTTACTAAAATGGGGAAGAAGAAATCCAAAAGTAACAAAGTTTCTAAAGGTTCATCTTCAAGAGTTAGTAGAACTTCTCATAATTTCTTCTTCGAATGGTTAAAACCCTCATTTGGAATATTAGGGGTATTGGTAACCCTCCAGGGATAGTGTCAAGTACCTTTGTAGGATTCATAATATTTATGTTTTGGTTTTACTTGAACCTTTAATTTTGGATTCCAAGATTGTTATCATGCATTCTAAACTTGGCTTTGATAGCTCTTTTAGTAATTGTTTCAACAAAATTTGGATTTTCTAGAAACATTGGGTCAATTTAAATATTCTTAAAGATCATCCTCAAATTGTGCACACTAATATTAGTTATTTACAATTTTCTTGCATCGGGTCTTTTGTGTATGCTTATTATTCTAGATTTGAACGGAGGATATTATGGGAGGAAATTATGGATTTTTTTTCTAATTCCACTGAATCGTGGATGGTTAGCGGAGATTTTAACACTATCACTAATACTTCCGAGACGATTGGGGGGAGACCTCTCAATTTCCAAGCTATGGAGGATTTTAATGATATGTTATTAACGTTGAATTTACATGATATCAGATTTTTTGGTATTGCCTTTACGTGGAACCAAAGTACCATGTGGCAATGTTTAGATCATATTATTTTTAAGAATATTTGGATTGCTTAGTTCCAAAAAAACCCATATTGACCATTTGTCTAAACACTCTCTGATCATGCTCCTTTACTTTTGGACATTTCTATGAATGATACTAATTTTCCTTCTACTTTTAGATTTCAAAATATGTGGCTCTTACTTGATTCTTTTCTTACTAATATTGAAGCTAATTGGCATGCTCCGTTATTTCCTAATGACAACTGTGCTGGTATGACTCATTTTTGGCTTAAGCTCAAGCGGCTCAAGCAAAGCTTAAAATGGTGGAACAAATGTGTTTTCAAAAAATTATTCTCTAATATTATGAAGTTGAGAAACAAGTTGACTTAGCTGATAATTTTTATATAAACAATCCCACGGCGGGTAATCTTGTTAATTTAAATCAAACCAAGGATATTTTAGTTAACCTTCAAGATGAAGAAGAAGATTATTGGAAACAAAAAGCTGCTTGCAAATTTTTAGCTGAGGGAGATAGGAACACTAAATTCTTCCATAATATTGTGAATCATAAAAATGTTTCTAGTTATATTCACAAAATCTCCACTCTTGAAGGTCATCATATTGAATCTCCTGATTTGGTTTATAATTTTTGTGTTAATAATTTTAAGGTGGTTTTTAATAAAAGCTTTATCCCAGATTTAGAGTTGGATTTCTCTTTTATTTCATCACTTGTGACGGAAGAAGATAACACTATGCTCACTAGAATCTCTTCTCTTACTGAGTTTGAGACAATTATGAAAGAGATGAATACTGATTCCGTTGCCAGACCTGATGGATTTACTACTAAATTCATTCAAAAAACTTGGCCTATCATTAAAGAGGACCTTATTAGTGATGTTGTTGACTTATTTAAAGGCAACCCTTACCCCAAATTTTTTACTTCTACTGTTATTATTTTGATCCCCAAGAGTGAGGTTACTAATTTTTGGAATAATTTCCGTCCCATTAGTTTGTGTTCTTTTCTTAACAAGCTTATTGCTAAATTAATTATGTCTAGACTTGCTTTGATTCTTCCTAAGATCATCTCCCCTGAGCAAACTGGCTTTGTGAAAGGTCGTTCTTTTTTTGATAATGTCTTACTTGCTCTTGAACTTGTTCATGATTTAGAAGCTAAAATTGCGGGAGGGAATATCATCTTTAAGATCGACATTAGCAAAGCTTATGATAATCGGAATTGGGATTTTCTTTATAGTATGCTTCCTAGACTCATTAAGAATAGTATTGAGCATTATTTTTTCTTTGTGATTATTAATGGGAAGAACCATGGTTTTTTTAAATCTATTCATGGCCTTAGGTAAGGGGATCCTTTATCTCCTGCTTTGTTTATTATTGCTGTTGAGTTTATCTCTGGAGGCCTTAATGATCTATTTAGAAATCACCATAATTTATAATATCACATTTATAGTGGTTTGGTCGTGTCTCAATTAGGTTTTGCTAATGATTTTACTATTTTTACGAATGGTTCCAGAAAGATGCTTTAAATCCTTTTTAAATTTCTTGGTCTTTTTCAACGTGCTACCAGTTTAATTTTTAATCCGATGAAAAGTTGCTTCATTACTACTAAGTCTATTTCTCATCCTAGGATTTCTTCCATTCAGGACAACTATGGTTTTTTACACAAGCTGCTTCCTCTTAAATACTTAGGCACCCCTCTCTATAGAGGAAGGAAAAGATCCCACTTATTCGGGGACATTGTCTTTAATGTTAAAAAAAAACTCTCTACTTGGGCTTTTAATTTCCTTTCTTTAGGGGGTAGATTAGTTTTTGATCAAAAGTGTTCTTTATTCTATTCCTATATATTTATTTCATACTTTATCTCCTACAAAGAACATTTTCACTAGACTTGAAATTATTTTTAATAAATTTTTTTGGGGGGTTAAAGACAGCAAATCTGCTATTGTTTGGGCTTCTTGGGGTAGATGTTCTGGTATCAAGCAAGAAGGCAAGTTGGGTTTTAAGACTTTAAGTGACATGGACCTTAGTTTTTCTTTTAAACTTTGGTTCAATTTTAGGTCTAAAAATAACCTTTGGTCCAAGTTTATGATGGCTAAGTATTGTGTCGATAAGCATCCTCCTAATTGTTTCTTCAAAAAAAGCAATTTCTTCAATTGGAAAAGACTTTGTTCTATTAAATGTGAGGCTAAAAACTTCATTCAATGGAGTTTGGGTTACGGGGACATCTTTTTTTGGCATGATAATTGGCTTGGGTTCTCTTCTATTGATAATTTACTCAACACTCATACCATTAGTGATTGTAAAGTGGCTAATTTTATTCAAGATGGGTCTTAGAATTTATCTTTTCTAGCTAAAATGATTCTAAATTTTTGCATTAATATTATTGTGAAAATTCTGCTTCAACTTGATCAAAAAGATTGTATTTTATCTAATAAATCAAATGATGGTAGTTTCCAGTTCAAAGAGGTTTTGCATTCTATTAGGTCCGTTCAACCTAAGTCGATTATTTTTTCTTCTTGTTGGCAAAACTGTATTCCTTCTTCTTACTGTATTCTTATATGGAGAATTTACAACAATTATATTTCAGAGAGGTTTCTACATGGTGTCTAAATGTCTATGCTGCTACCATATTGAGAACTTGAATCATGTTTTTGCTAACAGCCTGGTTGCTCTTAAAGTGTGCCATTATTTTGACAATTTATTGACCTCTCAATTTTGCAAAAATTATAACAACATTATTGATATTTTGCATGATTGGAGGGTTCATACCAAGAAGGATATCAGAAATGTGATACCGACCATTATTTGCTTGTTTCTTTGGAAGAGTAGAAATGAGGCTAAGCATGAGAATATTACTATGAAGTCTTCATCTATTGTCAACCAAGTTAAGGATAAAGTGAGATCTTTATTCTTGGCTATGATGATTACTTTAGATTTTTTCAATAATTCCACTCAACTTGTCGAGCATTTTTGCATTTTGGGGGAAGGTCTTTTTAGTCACTCCTCCAAATATGTTTTAGTTAGATTGAATAAACCTCATTTGGGGTGCTACAAGCTTAATACCGATGGCGCTTTTAAGGGTTCGAAAGCTGGTATTAGTGGCATCATTCAAGATTCCATGGACTAAATTGTGGCTGCTTTTGCAGGCCCCTGTGAGGGAACCTCTGCTCTCATGGCTGAAATTTTGGCTTTAAAGTGTGGTTTACATTTATGCCTTTCTCTTGGCATTACTAATGCGTGGATTGAGTTGGACTCTAAGCTTGTTATACAATTTGTTACTGGAGACAGCTTTGCTAAAACATGCTTATTTCTATATTTTAAGGGAGATTAAACAGTGCCTATCCTTTTTTACCTTCTCTTTAACTCATATATATATAGAAGGAAATGCTTCTGCAGATTTTTTAGCTGAGTTGGGATGTAATTTGCCTGAGTTGATGGATTTTTTAGGATCTTCTTTTCCTCCTAGGCTATTGACCCTTGCTAAACTGGATCGGTTGAGCATACCTTTTGTTAGATTTGTTTAATTTAATTCTTCTAATCTTTATAGGTTTCTTTTACTGAGCTTCTTGCTTATCAAGTTTTTTTATATCAAACTGATCATTAGAGTGACTATTTTGCTTGCTATTTTATGTTTTATGGGGTTTGTTAGTCTTACGAACCTTTTCTTTGAGGTCTTTGGGACCTGCCTTTGTAGATTTAACATTAATGGCTTTTGGTGGTTCCATTATTAGCATTGGTGTGGGATTCATCTCAATTTCATTATGGTTGTTTCCTACATTCATAATTATTGTATAGGGATGGATTTGAACAATTCTTGGAGAAGTTCATATGTTGTGCTTTTTTTAATCTACTACTTGTCTTATACCTGGGCTTATACGAATTGGTTTCCTTCTTTTTGGGTTACTTTGTCTCTATCTTCAATGTGGTTGATGGATAGTTTTGTCTCTTTTCATTTTATTTGGGTTATGTGTTTAGGGACTCATATGTTTATCGATGTTGTGCTGGGGGACTCTTGTATTTGCATCTTACTGCCTGTCTGTTCTGGCTCATTTTGGATCGGGATGGTTGGTACCTCCGATAATGTTATGCGTCAGCCCTGGGAGGGGACTATTTTTGGGCTTCTGTACTGCTCCCATTTTACTTTGATTTGGGATTTAAATCTAGTTTACTGCTTTGTTATTGACCCGAGGATTTCAAGATTGTTTCCCCTGCAGGTTAACGAGAATGAGATATTTGAAGATAAGATGGAATTTTTTGGTAGGAAGTAAGTACTAAAAGTGTCTATTTTTTGCTTCCTTTTTTGGGCTCTCTTTTCTAGCAGACCTAGAATGTTATTAGGTTGTTTTGTAACTAGTAGAATAGGGAACCATCGGCTCTTAGGTTTTCTTTTATTTTATTTTGTAGCTCTGTCAAGCATTAGTGAGCTGAAGGTTCCCTTCAAGGACCTTGTAATCTGTTTTCCTAATTAATGTGTATGCCCTAAAAGCAGGTTTCCCCAAAAAAAAAGGAAAAAAAGAAAAAAAAGGAAAAAAAGGTTGAACGAACTAGCCATATTGGCTTCCTTCTTCAATTAAAGTGATCTAAGTGAGCCCATAGCCTCCAAACCTCTCAAGGCAGTGCATTAGGTGCCCAAGGGTCTGCCCAAGCCAGACAAGTCCTTTGACCCACATAGTTTATCTAATTGAGCTAACCCAAGTGAACATAAACACGTCTTTATGAGCCAATTCACTTTTCTTATAAAATTAAATTAGGTGAATGCATGCAATAGCTGCCTAGGGATCCTTAGCATTTACCCCAAAGAAGCCCATCCCATAGTTTAATTATGGTTAGCCATTTTGGCTAACCTAAGTCTTAAAATTCAAGTCTCAAGAAATTACAACCAGCCAACCTATGCATTGCTTTTCCCTGGGTCCCATATATGTGTCTAGCTCATCTCAGGCTAAGTGCCTGCCTGAGGTGGCTAAAATCTTTAAGAAATAGCAAAGGTTTCCATTGGTTCAAGTCTAACAACTTGCTTAATTGACCACATGGGATAAAACCCCTTAGGTGAGCTTCTAACCAATCATTGGGCTATCCCCAATTGACTAAATGGTCTGGCTTGGGCTCACATAAGCAAAATTTAGGTTTAATGTAGCTCCAAACACACTGTAAATACTAAAATTTTTTTAGTAAAAGTTTAATTAAATCATTTCAAAACACTCTGACATCAATTGACTTTTGTGTAGAAGTAAATTTTAGACCTGAGCCACCTAGTGTTTAAGTATGGTTTATTATGAACAAAACTTCCAATCAAGATCTATCTAGAAGTTGGATCTAAGGATCTTGATTAGATGACCATTGGAATTAAATTGAGCAAGTTATGAATGATGAATTTCATAGATCAAGCCAACCATTAGATATGGCTTAATTCAGGTGTGGGAGGTTGAAAATAAAGTCAAGTCCATTCATTAGATTTGAAATAGGGGAATAGACATGATTGAACCAGACCGTATCCATGATACCATCCCATGGTTGTAAGATAGGCTATCAAAACCATTTGAGTATTTATAAATTTTTTTAGATCAATCTATACTATCTTAGGGGGACCACATTCCTTTAACTGCCCAATCAAATGCCTCTGCAAGATAAAGCATGGCTGATTATGTAAATCGAAGGGAAATTAATTACAAAAATTCCTCAAACATTTAAAAATTCATATCTCCCCGTCCAATTGACCAAGTGGTATGTTTAATGTGCCTACAGATTCAACTTGAGGAGGTCTATAAAAGCCCAGATGTATTGAGGTTCAATTTTAAATTTATTAGAAGTAATTTAACGAATCATTCCACTATATTTCCTGAATTACTTCTTAAAAACAACTCCAATTGAGCTTAAATTTTTAGGGATGATCCATGGGGGTTTTATACACATCCTCAAAATTTTTTATGGCCATTTGAATTCACATGAAATATCAATTGTCATTTTAAATTCCTATGTCAAATTTCAACCTAAAAATTTAAAATTCCATAACTAATGATACATAGGTAATTTATGGATGTGCTTCTATAGATTGTTAGACATTTATTCATAGGTTAGTTAGACATTGATTTCATTCCAATCAGTAGTCTAGGTAGCTTAGTAAATTATTCAAAGTATATATACATTTACTTTGTAATTCAAATCAAACCCTAGGGAAATTTAAATGGCCTCAAATTATTATTGCTTAATCTATTGGTCATCATTAACCCATGGTTTATTTTCAAGCCAATCGAACGTTATTTGGTTTGTCATTTAGTAAACCCCAAATTTCAACACATAAATGACCTAAGGATATTAATAAATTGTTAAAAACTAAATATAAATTAGAAAAATGTAAAATAAATGAAATCAGCTGTAAATGATCAATACAATCATTGAAAAATAAAAGCCCCATTAAAATACATCAAAATCAAAAGTAGTTAGAAATTAAAGAAAATTTTATAAATAAATAAATTAAATCTCAAATCAGTCCAAACTCTTATAAATCTCATTTTAGGTCATCCATAATGTTTCATGATGATTTCATCTTTATTTGGTTCAAAAATTAAAAAATCTCTAATGACCTTAATTAAACAAATTATTAAAAGTGCTATTTTGGAAAAGACATAACTAAATAAGTAAAAATCTTAAAAATAAAAACTCGTTTGCATTAGACATCAAATAAAACATAAGATATAATAAAAATCATAAACCACAAAAAGTTGGATTAAAATTAAATAGTCATTTTTTGGTCAAACCCTTAAATAAATAAATAAAAAGGTAACAAACAAATAAATATAATTATAAATAATAAATAAAATGAAATAAGTAAACCATGATAATCGACAAATCAAAATGAATAAATAAAATCCAAATTAAATAATTAAACATAAATCAATTAAATAAATTCAATTTTAATAAATCAATAAAAAATAAAAAAAGTAAATGAAATTAAAATAAATCATAATAAAATAAATAAAATAAAATTACATATAAATAATTAAATTAAAAATATTAATGAAAAATAAAAAAATTCAAGAAATCCAAAAATAAATAAATAAAATAAAAAACATAATAATAAATAAAAATTAAATGATATAAATAAAACAAACTCAAATAATAAATCAAATTCAATTCAGTTCAATTAAATAAACTAGTTCAAATAAAAGCCTTTGGAAGTTAGACAGAGAAGCTCTGGGTAAGTAAGAGAGAGAATTTTCTTTTTTCAAAAAATTGAACCGTTCCGCCATTTTGGTGGACTCTTCGCTCATGGCGGGAGAGGCAGCGATGTCTTCCGATGATCGCCGGATCTCCACCTCCAACAGCACTTCGCTCAGACATCCCATGGTGTCTGGAAATCTTCCAAACTCTCGTCCATTGAAGATTTTGGAACCTTCAGCTTTGTCGAAATCTTTGTCTCCCCCCATTCTGGGCAAGGGGAAAGGTATCGTATACGATGCTATCAGCAAACCTTTCAGATCTCCTGGTGGATTGTCTCCTATGAAAGGTCAGAATGACTTTGAGGCTTCTTCATCATCGGGTATGCAGTTATTTGTGAGTAGATTTAGTAGCAACATCGCTAAGCCATAGTCAGTGGAGAAGGATGTTTCTAGATTCAGTAACATGGTTACACCGTCAGATGTTCGGGGTAATGCTAAAGAGGGGATCATTCCTTAGAATTTGGAAGTGCAAGTGGTACAGGGAACTTTTCCTGCTCAAAACATCAACAATCCGTGGACAAGGCGTCCAAACATCAAAGTCAATTTTACAATGAATGATTCGTATCTTTCGGAAGATAGGAAAGCAATTAAGCTAAATGAGGGAAATGTGAAATTATATATTGATAAGCTCGAGTGCTCTTTGGTAATCAAAGAAATTGGGAAAGAAGTCCCTAATCAGTTGATAGCAGCTGAATTACGTCGGTAATGGCCGCATATTGGAAAGTTCCATTTAACCATTCTTGGTTTATGATGGATTCTTTGCTCTTTTGGCTCCTTGGAGGATGTAGAAAAGGTTCTAGAGGGACGACCATGGTATGTTAATGGACATATTGTTGGTATGGAGAAGTGGACTTCTGATTTCTCCCCTTCATGGCTTAAAGGATTATCTTCTCCCATTTGGGTCAGGATGCCACATCTTCCTTTGCTGTGTTGGGATGAAGAGAATGTGGTGAGGATTGCTTCCATGATTGGGACTCCTCTTTGGATTGATGGAAATATGTTCCAGTGGAGTAATTGAGAGTATGCTAGAGTTTGTGTACGAATGGCCCTTGACAAGCAGTTTCCAACGAGAGTTTGGGTTGAAGGATCTTGTCGTCATTTTTTTCAAAAAATAGAACATGAAAAGATCTCTTCTTTTTGCTTCAGCTACGGGAAGGTTGGGCACCTAGCTAACGATTGTAAGATCAGTGGTAGTTCTAACTTGATAGAGGGTTCAAAGGGTGCTGGAGCTGAAGGCTGCAAAGTTGATAAGTCCTTATGTGATGAGGTAATTTTTGAACCAGCGTATGGTCCTTGGGTTCACGTAAAAAATAGAAGAAGGAAGATTGTAGGTGACAAGCAATTTGATAAAGTTAAAAGGCCAATTCTTGCTCCTATCATGGAGAAGAAATTTCAACCTATCAAAAAGTCTCTTTTCAAGGAGAAAGCTCGGGAGAAAGAAATCATAAATATGGAAATAGATTCATAAAAAAAGGTCATTGCTTCAGGTGAAGAAACTTACTCTACGGCTGCTGCTCTAGAGAAATTGGATAAGGAAACTTTAATTCCGACAATGAATGCTGATCAAAGTGTTCATTTGGCTGTGGTCATTATGTCCTCCACTCCTTCTGATATTACAGATTCTAACAAATTTAAAATTTTGGACCAGATGGGTTATGGCATTTCTGAGTCCATTAATCCATTGGCTGGAGAACCAGAAGAAGGAGAACTGCAGACAGAAAATGTAGAGCTTGTGGGCCTTAAAAATGAAGTCACTGATGATGACTCTGGAGGGAGTAAGTTCAGATTGCAAAAAGAATTGAGATCCTTGGGTAAATCAAATATCATTTCTCAAAGAAGGAAAGGTGGTGTGGTGAAGGGCAAGAAGGATGTGAGAAATCCCAAATTAATTCTTTAATGGCATCATTAGCATTTTGGAGCTGTAGGGGTGCCAGGAAATGGGAAGCTTCCCATTATTTGAAGGAATGGGTAAGAGATTTTGATGTTTTATTTACAGGTTTGATTGAGACAAAAATTTCCTCAGCCAATAAACTGGAATTCAATAAATGGTTTAGTCCTATCTAGGACTTCTTTCTTCTTCCCGCTGATGGTTTATCGGGTGGGATGATGTTATGTTGGCGGGCTGATATGGTATCCTTCTCTGTCAAGGAGGCCACTTCTCAAGTAGTGGTGGGAGAACTTTATAGCCCTAACAAAGGTAGGTGGTTAGTAGCTACTATTTATGGCAGTAGTGAAATCCATAAGAGGAGATATTATGGAGCAAACTGGAAGAGTTTTCGAGTAGAAATCTCCCCTTTTTAGTAGAGGGAGATTTCAATTGCATCTTGCCTCAAGAGGAGAAGAGGGGTGGGAGAAATTTGTGTTCTCTCAAGGTCCCCAGGACATGAATACTTTCATGAACAATTGTGATTTACATGACATCGGGGTTGTTGGACCCAAGTACACTTGGTGCAATAATATGATTGGTGGTGCCAGGATCCTAGAAAGGTTGGACCGTATTCTCCTTAACTCCTTGGCAATGAAAATGATCCAACTAGCGGTGACCCGACACCTTGCTAGGGTGGCTTCTGACCACTGCCCTATACTTATTAAATTTGTTTCTTCAGGTTTTTGTAGAAGCCGGTTTCACAAATTTGAAGAAATTTGGACCTCTTATCCAGCCTCATATGGGATTGTGTCAAAAGCTTGGGAAAAACCTGTGAAGGGTGATGTAGCTATATCTCTAAGTATCAAATTTAAAATATCTTTGAAGGCATTATACTTCTGGAGCAGATCCAAACTTATGGATCTTAAAAAATTGAAGGAAAGTCCTAAGGAAGAAATCCTTGAGTTGCAAAAGGAAGAAGCCGAATGTGGAGGGCTACCTGAGTTCAAAATCTATTTGCTTAAGTCTAAAGTCTTGGAGCTTAATTCAACTCTAGGGAGACTTGATTCCTGGTGGAGGCAACATGTGAAGGTCAAGTGGTTAGAAGATGGAGACACCAATTCAAAGTACTTTCATGCTATTGCTTCGGCGAGAAAAAATTGTAATCAAATTCACCAAATCAGGGATGTTCACGGAAACCTAGTTGAAGAACAGAAACTTATTGAGCAGGTTTTCTTTCAGCTCTACATGGAAAAGTGGAGAGAAAGTATGTGTGTGCTTCCCAATTGGCCTACCCCTTCCTTTGTTTTGAATGAGGAGGATAAAAGAATGCTGTTGGCTGAGTTTTCTCAAGAGGAGCTTGAAGGTGTTGTTCGGCAACTTGAGGCAAATGTTTCCCCTGGCTTGGACGGTATCACTTACTCTTTCATTAAATTTTATTGGCATATTATAAAGGATGATGTGTGGAAGGCTATTCATTCTTTTCTTAATACTGGTGTTATGTTTAATGAATGGAAAGAAAGCTTAGTGGTTTTAATTCCTAAAGTGAAGACCCTCATTTATCCTTCTAATTATCGGCCTATCAACCTATGTTTCTCTATTTATAAAATTGTGGCCAAAATGGTGTTGAATAGGTTGATTTGGTTCATTCCTAAGATTATTTCTGAAGAACAAGCTGCCTTTGTTAGAGGACGATCTATATCTGAACATATCCTGCTTACCCAAGAATTATTCCACAAGTTCAGATACTCCATAGCCAAGAAAGGTTTGATGGCAATAAAAGTGGACATGGACCAAGCTTATGATAGTATGGGATGGTCCACCTTGAAGCAAACATTGGATCATTATGTGTTTCCTAGGAAATTCTTTGATCTCTTATTACAATGTGTGATGGATCCTAAATTCTCATTTTTGATTAATGGCAGCAACTTCGATTGGATAGATGGTAAAAGTGGTTTTAGGCAGGGATGCCCCTTGTCTCTTATTTGTTCATTCTGTATTGCTGATGCTTTCTCTCAAAGAGGGCGTAAAATAGGCATCAAGATTGCTGCTAAAGCTGAAAAGATTTCTCATCTTCAATATGCAGACGACCTTATTATTTTCTCAGAAGCAAAGCAGAACCATGTGAAGAAGATTATGAAAATTCTGAAAGATTACAGGAAATGGACAGGGTAGAAATTTAATGTCCAGAAATCTGCAGTTTTGTTCGAAAAAGCTATTGGCAAAAGAAGATCGGCTAATCTGGCTAGATTGCTGGGTTTTAAGGTTGTGAATGAACTTAACTATCTTGGAGTCCAGCTGGCGTTAACAAGACTTGTTCTCTCAGACTTCCAAAATCTGCTGGAAAAGGCATTTAATAGGTTGAATACTTGGAGGAATCGGTTCATCTCTCTTGCAGGGAAACTTACTCTTATGAAGTTCTCATTTCTTTCCCTTCCTACTTTTTTATCCACGCATACATTGGTCCCTTTGGGGGTGTTGAACGACTTGGATAGGATGTGTAGGGACTTTCTATGGAAAAAAGGGGATAGAAGCAAAGGACTTCATTATGTGGCTTGGGACACTTTATGTATTCCCAAAAAATTGGGCGATCAAGGAGTTTTTTCAGCTTCAACTAAGGTTGGGCCGTTAAGAGCCAAGTTTGCTTGGAATTTTATTTCTAAGCCTTCATCTCTACTCAACAGGAGCTTGAGAGCAAAATATGGGGCTGACATTTGGTTTTCTCAAAGTAGGAGTGGTGTCTCTCCTACTTGGAAGATTCTTACTAATGGAGCCAAATTCCTTCAAGAAGTGGTGAGATGGAAGATCTCTGGTGGCGGAAAAATCAATACGTTCAAGGATGCTTGGATTTTTGATAAGAGCATTGAATGTTGGCACACGTTTGTTGCTGAGCAAGATCAAGAATGTTCTAGCCTTAAGTATTTCATCTAAGAAGGTGAATGGGTAATTCCAAAGTTGAAGCGATTCTTTGGTCCTGATTTGGTGGGGCTAATTTACAAGGTGACCAAATGGAGTTGTTGTATAAATGTTTCGGTAAAACTATAGCAGCAATTATATCTAACAAGTTGATTAACAATGGGACATAAGATCGGAGTTGGGGTTGGAAGAAGAAGCTGAAGTTACGGCCTAGTGTAGAGCTTTTCTGGTGGAGACTTTCTCAAAAGGCTATTCCTACTAATGAATTCCTAGTGTACAAAAGGATGCAGGTCTTCATGGGATGCCTGAGAGGTTGCAAGGAGAAAGAAGATGATGTTCACATTATAGTCAGTTTTATACACCTTTCTAAAGTTATTAACATGTGTAATAAGTGGGGTTTTAAGATCCCGGCTTTTATGGATTTGGAGGACTGCTATCATAAGCTCTCTTTGTTAGCAAATTGCAACCCGTTCACAGGAAATCTTTATTGCTCAGCTGTCTTTCTCTCTTGGAAAAACAGGAACAAACTTTAGCATGGGGAAAGGGAAGACAGCATTACTGTTACAGCCGCCAATGCTGTCTGCTTAGCTGCAGCCTCATTTCACCTGACATCTCTCTCAGAATATTGGGATACCAACCAGCTGAAGAAACTGTCTCCTACTACTTGGTAACCTCCTCCCATCGAGTGGATCAAGCTTAATGTGGATGCTTCACTTCAAATCTCTTACAAAGCTGGAATTGGAGGAGTGATTAGATATTGTAAAGGAAGGTTTTTTTATGTCTTTGGCTTTTCTTGTTTACACTGGGATCCTTTGGTTTTGGAGCTGAAATTGATCCTTGCTTTGAAGGAAGTTCTCCAACAGTGGATGTTTGAGGTGAAAGGAATAATTATAGAAGGTGATAATTACAATGTGATGAAGAACATCCAAAGTATGATGAATAATGAAAAGTGGAGGGTGCCTTCTTCAAGCATCAAGATGTGTCATTTCTTACAGATTTTAATCAAGTTATTTTTCAATTTGTTAATAGAAATTGTAATAAGTTAGCTAATTGTTGTGCTAACTTTGCTTCTTCTTCTAGTTTCATTTGGGATGACATTAGCTGTACTAACATTCCTCCACTCTTTGTTTCTTTGTTAAAGGAGGAATGTGTCTATAGTACTTTCTCTTAGATTTGTTTTTGAATTATTAATAAAATTGCTCTTGGCATTCCTTCAAAAAAAACTATGGTTAAGTAACTCTTAAATAATTAATTAAATAAAATAAAAACATTAAGTGTTTACTTTATCTCTTAAGAGGAGAAATGAATGCACTTCATTTTAAAGCCTCAAACTTATTGATTGATAGCTTCAAGCAATTTGAAGTAGTTAAAGAATATGGTTCCTTAAAATTTATGTCAAATAAATCATTGGGAAGAAAATGAAGTGTGTTTTCTTTATTCTTAGGGATGAAACAAATGCATTCCTCAAAAGCCTAGGACTTATTGATAATAGCTACAAGCATTTTTAGGCTATTGATTACTAAGGTTCTTTGAAAATTAAGCAAATTAAATTCATTAATAAAACATAAAACATTAAAAATAATAAAACTTGAACTTAAACTAAATCATTTGGCCTAACAACATATAAATTCAATACATAATTATCTCAATCACTATTTTACCTAGGATATATTTTAATTATACAGCCTAAAACATACTTTAAAATTTCTTGATAGGATAGCTAATCTAGTCTAGGCTAGGGCATTGTGTTTACTTTCTTGCACTTGATGTGGTTAGTTTTTATCTTGGTGGGTGTGTGATGATGAGATTGTTTACTTTTCATTGCACAATATCATGACCATGTGGATGATTATACATATTGTATACCACACATGTTTTATTCTAACACATGTAGGGAGTTGTAACATTTTTTTTATTAAATGTAAATTATAATTTTTTAAAGTTATAAAGTGTAAGAAGTTGTGAAAGTTTAATTTTAAATAACTTATGGATTATAGAAGTGCAAAAGATTGTTCTATTTCATTTCACGATCATCTATTTTGGAATTCTATATCTTGTATTTGTACGGAACAAGAAGACTAGAAGACACTAAAGACTTTTAAATAAGCAACATATATTGGTAAAGACTTGCATCGTTGTATAGGTGTAGAAATCCAACCTTATTGTTGGTTTAGCTTGGCCAACTTGACTTTATAGCTAGCCCTAGTTTGTATATTATGGCATATATCACTTTATTTTCTTTACACTCCTTAATTTATAGACAATAATTTCATACACATGCATGTATTGATTGTAAATGATTTATGATTACAAACTGCATGCTTTTTTAGGTTTCTTGGTGTTGTATGTGCTTCTGCCTAGATAGACATGTTAGGCTCCTAGGATGCTATGATTTTTATACTTTTACACCCCAACCCCTTTTCCTTATATTACATACATTTCATGTATATCTACATTTTTGCTATGTACACTAATAGAGCACACAAGCCTATGACATGTAAGAAGAAACCTAAGTGACAAGGTTAAGTCTTCTATTCCTATGGCTATATGACCATTAAACTGCCATATTTGTTTAGAAAGCCGGTCATGTAGTACACATTAATACCATTTAAAAAATTTTAAAAGTTAGGGTAAATTTTGTCTCAAATTTCATTAGTTAGGGTCATTTGAATGTCTGACACCATTCAATGCCTGATTAATTCTAAACCTAAATTCATGATTCTTAGAAAAGATCTATCAACCTTGCACCTTGCATACATTAAAATTGAAAATCATTATTTTATAAAACTTGATTATGTGGTTAGCTGGCTTTGCACTCTAGGAAGATGTAAGTCAAAATTGCACTTTTGCACAATTCTTGCATTCTTCCCTTGGAGGGTTATACAATCATCTAATAAATCATAAACTTAAACTTAAAACTAAGACCCTGGTCTAAACTAGTAAAGCCAACCATAGAATATTGCATATTATTTCTAGGTTTTTTAAAATCCCAAATACTCTATGCCTATCATCTTTTAATTCTATAAAGAAGTGTTTTGGCTTTGAACTATTCCTAGTTGATAGGTCTAAATTCAAATCCTTGACCAAAATTGTTATAAATCTAAAGAAGTTTTGTCCCAACTTTAATCGAGAGTTTCCACAAGACTTGTCTTGGTAAGTAATTAATCATAGGAGTTTACTTCTATGGGGAGCCTAGAACTTGGTAACTAAAATAAATTCTACTTTAGTTGACTAAAGTAGGAAACAAATCTAACGTGGATAAAGTTTTATCCATTGTGATTTTTATTTTCAAAATGAGAGTTAAATATCATTCTATCTTTCAGTAAGAATAGTATCTTCTCTATGTTGATTTTTATTATGAAAATTTGTTATTTTTTTTATTTTCAAAATGATAGCCAAACACTAGTTTCTCTTTTGAGATTGAATATTGTTAGTTCTGCAGAGTAGATTTTTGAAATATAAATTTAAATCCAACAGAACTATAGATTTTTTCACATCCCTGAAATTCCCCAGACCTCTAAAACCTTTTGTATTCAATTTCAAAAAAGCTCTAGCAACACTTTTCGACCAAACACCCAAGCCTTCTTCCATGACCCCTCAACCCTTGAAAGAAGAATTATCCCTAAGGTTCAGTCAAGTATGAAAGAACAAAAGCACCTTCAATCAACCCTTCTATTGAAGTAATTTTAATACATAATCTTCTAAATAGATAGGTTTGGTCATTTATGAAGGGAACTTTCAATCCACATTTATCCAGTGGTTGGATTGGAAGGTCCTGGTCAGATGATCCTCTAGGTCATTTTGAGCAAGTTCTTTTGAATAGATTCACTAAATAAAGCATAAATGTATTCACGATTAAAATCTTGAGTGGGAGGTTGATAACAAAATCACAAATGTCTATATATTTTAATTCATATAAGCTACTACATTTCTATCAGACCAGATCTCATGCTACTCTCTTTCTATTTACAACTTTGAGCATCTAGCAATTTGAACTTAGATTAAATGGCTGATATCATTGCCATAATATTATAGGGGCCAGCTATCCTTTATGTGGCAAATCAGATGGTGCAAAGTGAAAAATCAGATGTGGTAAATTCTTCAAATACAGTGTAATTCTTCAAATATAGTGTAATTCTTCAAATTCATAAAATTTAACAAAAATAAATTGATCAAACTTTAAAAATTTATATATCCTGGCAAATGTGACCATAATGCACATTTAGCATCTTTATGGATTCAACTTGAGGAGATCTATAAAATCCCTATAAAATTAAGGTTTAATTTTGAGTAGATTTTAAATAATTTCATAAATTCATTTTATTATATTGATGAAATTATTTCATGTAGATAGTTCCAAATGCTTCCAAATTTTAAGGTAAGATTCTTGAGGATGTTTTACACATTCCTAAAATTATTCATGGGCATTTGAATCTTTGTCAAACCACAATTGGAATTTTAAATCTTAGGTCATAATTTGACCTAAAAATTCAAAATTCTATAACTATGAATCCATAGAGAACATTTAAGTATTTTATGGTGGATTAGTATGTAACATATCAAGGGTTAGTTAGGAACTAATTTTGGTCCAATCTCAAGTCTAGTTAGGTGAATATGAATTTTCTAAAGTATAGTTACAATTAATTAGAAAAATCATTATAAACATTTAGGAGGCTTTGATGAGCTCAAATCATTAGGGTTTGAACCCTGTATCATTACTAGCTCATCATTTAAATTTCATGCCAATTGGAGTCCATTTGGTCTACCAATTAGCAAACCCATTGAAGTATTTAGGCACTCCTCTTTTTATAGGTAGGAAGAGATCCCATTTATTTGGCGATATTTCACTACCATCCATAATAAGCTTTCCACATAGGCTTTTAATTTCCTTTCTTTTGGTGGAAGATTGGTTCTAATTAAATATGTGCTTTGTTCTATTCATATTTATCTCTTTCATACTTTATGTCCCATAGTGAATGTTTGTACTAAAATGGAAAGGTTATTTAATAAAGTTTTTTAGGGTGCTAAGGACATAAAATATGCCATCATGTGGGCTTCTTGGACTAAGTCCTCAAAGGTTAAAGAGGAAGGGAATATTGGTTTTAAAATTATGGTTGACATGGCTATGGCTTTCTCTTACAAACTCTGGTTTTCTTTAAGATCCAAGAAAAGTTTATGGGTAAAGTTAATGACTGATAATTACTGTGCTGGTCTTCATCCTCTTATTTCGCACTTTACACAAAGAGACTCTTTTAATTGGAGGAGGCTATGTTCCATCAATTGGGAGGCTGAATAGTTTATCCAATGGGGCATGGGGATTGCATTAACTTTTTTGGCAAGATAAGTGGTTGGGTTACTTTTTTTATTAATAACTTTTTGAGTACTCATTCTACCTCTACCTGCAAAGTTAATTACTTTATTCATGATGGTGTTTGGGATCTTTATTTACTTAATAATAATGTTTCTCATTTTATTGTTAGTCTTATTCTCAAAATCCCCCTTAAGTTTGATAAAGATGATTCCATTATGTTTCATAATGCTATTGATCGTAACTTTTATTTGAAACAAGTTTTGAATTCTATAAGCAATCCTCTCTTAAGTGTTTGCTCTATTATGCTATTTGGCACCATGCTATTCCACCCTCTCATTCCACTTTAGTTCAGAGGATTTTACATAATTACCTACCTGTGGACTCTATTCCTATGAAAAAAAGGTTTTCATATTGTCTCCAAATGTTAGTGTTGCTATCATATTGAAAATCTCAATCGTGTGTTTGCTAATGATCCTATTTCTCTAAAAGTTTGGTTATATTTTGATAACATGTTTATAGTTATTCCTCCATTACTACTATCTTACAAGCTTAAAATACTCCTACTAAAGGACATATTCATAACATTTTACCTATTCTTATTTATTGGTTCCTTTGGAGGAGTGGAAATGAAGCTAAGCATGAAGATATTTGTATGAATGTGATGAGTATTATTAGTAATATTAATAACAAAGTTTTGCAGTTGTCTTTGGCCAACATGATTAAGGATAATGGTTTCAAAGGTTGCTATCATATTGCTATTAATTTTGGTGTTTCTTCTCATTTAGTTTCTAATGTTACTACTGATAGGATTGTGAGATGGTTTAAACCTAAGGACGGTTTGTTTAAACTCAACACCAATGGCTCTCTTAATAACTCTAAGGTGGGTTATGGTGGTCTGATTAAAGCCATGTTATTATTACATTTGCTGGTCCTAGTTCTTCTACAACTACGATTATGGCTAAAATTCAAGCTTTGCAATATGCTTTACAATTATGTATCTCTTTAGGTGTCGCTCAAATTTGGGTTGAAGTTGATACCAAGCTTCTTATTTATTACATTGATGGTAATATTATGCCCAACCCATCATATGTTTTATATGATTAAAGATATCAAAGAATGGCTTTCTCTCATTTCTTTCTATATCACCCATGTTTTACGTGAAGAAAATGCCATTACTGATTGCTTGGCTAATATTGGCTATAATTTAAGAGATTTTATTGAATATGTCGGTTCTTCTTTACCTGATAATTTGAAGGGTCTAGTGAGATTTGACCATTTTAGGTTGCCTTATGATCTTCCTAATGTCTTTTGTTCTATTTCTAGTTTGGGTGGTTGGATCACTTACTTTGTGTTTTTTATGGTCAATGTAATTAGTCTTTTTTTTTATCTCAGGTTCTTGTTTTGGTTTTTCCAAGTAACAGTTAGCAATTTTTTATTTGGGTTTTCTTAATTTTTAGTCTTCTGATTAGGTTACTTGAGTGCTTTCTGGCAATGATTGTTCATCCTCTAAAGTATGGTTTTTTTCATCTATGCTGCTCATCCTATCCTTTTCTAAACTTATTTTGGGGTTGGAATAGTGGTGCAGTTAATGGGTTATGGGCTATAATTCTTGTGTGTTATAATATGTGTTGGCTAGTTGATTATTTTTTTTGGATTCCTCTTCCCTAACCTACTTTACACCTAATTATTTATTCCTTTCCTTTGGTGTTGGGGCTTGTGTTGCTGCTTTATCTTATTGAGTGGAACTGGCTCTATTTTAATTGCTCGTATCATTTATGGGGTGGATGTTGGAATGGATTTGGTCAATAAGTGAATATTGTCATTCATGATAATTTTGATACTACACACATGAGACAATTTCCAATAAACGAGTTATTTGATGTTGCTGTTCATTGCGAGTTATCAGTTTACATTCTGTTATTTGGGTAGTTAGTTATTATCTGTGCTTTACAACTTAATTGGCTGGTTCTTTATTTTTGGCAGTGTTGTGTTATGATGACCTATTTTCTCTTATGCTGCATCATTGGGGTAGGAGTGGATAAGATGTTTTCTTGGTATTTGTTACAATTTTCTCTGTTTGGCTGGTGCTTTGGTAATTCTTGATTTTGTAATTTTTGTTTGGATTTTCTTTTACTAGTTTGTGTGGAGCTTTGCATTTTTGGCTGTTCTGTGTGTTCAGGTTATCATTGGTTACCTGGGCATGTGGGGTGCTGTTGGGCCATGGTATTTTTTGATTTTGTGGTCCTACTGGTGTTTTGTCTCATTTCCACATGTGCTTTGTCCTAGTTCATCTCTGGTTGTTGTAATCCAATCTCCTGATAGATTGCTATTAATAAAGTATGGTTACTTCAAGTCATGGCTACGTTTATGTATCACCCTTGGTGGCTATAGATGTTTGCTTGGACTCATGCCTTCATTTCTTGCAGCGCTAGGTGAGATTATATTTTTTTATTTTTTGAGGTTTGGGACCTATCTATCTATTAGTTTGTTCAACTATTGGGATGTCTATTTGGATTGGATTCTTGTCTCTAATTTCTTTCTAGGTTGTTGTGAGCTTGTTTATTTCTAGCACTATTCTATTCTTATTAGTGGGTATTATCTTACTGCTCATGTTAAGATTATAATCTTCATTATCTGTTATACTTTTGCTTATCCCAGCTACTTAATGGACTATTATAATTTTAGTTTAATCCATGATCTGATTTTAATTTATAATATTATATCTTGTATGTGCTTTTTGTTTCTTGTTTTTTATTTTGTTTTGTAGGACCCAATTAGTGCAGGTTTTTTGGTTCCAAAATTTTTTTGTGGAAAGATGAAGCTTAAAGCCAATCAGTTAATCCTCCCTCTTTTTCAGGTGTTGGCTTTTTGCCACCCTAAAATTTTTTTGCTTTTAGAATATTTCAGGGTATCCTATAATCTCGAGCACTCTCTTCCATTCATACTTAGATCTTAAAAAATGTATTCAAACTTTAAACCTTTTTGAGTTGATAAATCCCTGATTCAAATCCTTTCATGCCAACTTTTACAAATCTAAAGGATTTTAGTCACCACTTTAATTGATAGTTTTCTCAAGAATTGTCTTGGGATGTAATAGACCATAAGATTTCACTTAAATCAGGAACTTAAAACATTTTATAAAGTAAAACCTTCTTTAGTTTGCAAAACTAGGGAAAAATCTCTGGAAGTAGATAAATTTTTGTCCATTATTAATTTCATATTTGAAGTGATAGTTGAATAACATTTTATCTTTTAATTTAAACTTTTTATGCTCTATGCTGAGTTTGATTATGAAAATAAGTTCTATTTTTTTTTTTGAAAATGATTTTAAACATAATTTTTTCTTTAAAGATGGTATGTTTTAGCTATGCAGATTTGATTATAGAAATATAAATTAAAATCCAACAACACAATATAATTGTCCACAAGCCTATATTCATTTAACATTGATCTGACTACCTCGATTAAGGTCATACTCTTTCTCTCTGCTATGCCATTATGCTACTCTTTCTCTCTACTATGCCATCCGTTGAGGCATCCTAGGTGTAGAAAAATTATGCTCTTTTCCCACTTGATAAAAAGATTCAAACTTATCATTCATAAACTCTCATCTATTGTCAACATAGATGGTGAAAATAGTGCATCCTAAACCCTAATTGAGAAAATCATAAACTCCTCAAATGAGTCACTTTTACTTGCTAGGAACTTAACCCAAGTGAATCTCATGTAATCATCTACAATGTGAAACTCATATTATTTTCCTCTTAGACCTATAGTGCTGACAGGTCAAAATAGGTCAATATACAAAGTATCAGATGATATTCTAGTGTTGATCTCCTAAGTTAGTGAAAAGAGGAATTGACTTGCTTACCTAACTGACATGCATCATGATGCTCCTTAGGGAACTTTAGCTTAGGTACCCATCTAATTAGGCCTTTGTTAGTGATCTTTTTACTATGCTCATGCTTGTATAACATAATCTTCAATGATACAACCAAGCCTCATCTATGGTGGTGTTTAAATAATATATCGTGCTAGACTTATTCGAACTTTCTAGATCGAGCATATATACATTATTGACTTGAAAACCATGCTAAATAGACTTATTATCAAGAAAAAATTAATTTTTATTAGAAAGAATTTTCATCAAAGTCTTTATCACAAAGTTGAAAAATATGGAGTAGGTTATGCTTTAAGCCTTCTACTAATAAAACTTTTTACTAGTAAAACCATTAAGTTTACATAAGGTGTCCGTTCTAATAATCTTCCTTATGGCGTTGTCTCACAAAGTTACATTGCTGCCACTCTTGGATTCTAGCATGATAAATTTCTTTTTTTTTTCTTGTTATATGGCATGAACAAATACTATCCATTTACTACACCCTTCACGTGATCTCCTGTGATGGCATACCTGATCACTATTTGAGTCACCCGTGCTATCTTTAGCCATTAAATATAGGTTGGTGGCCTCTTCTTCAGTTTCACTCTTAAATGTTCTAAGTCCAAATTAGCCTGATTGGCTCTCTGAGGCTTTCTTTTATTCCTTTTATTTTCATCTTTCTCATCAGACCTCTCTTTGATGGTCTAGCTTTCATATTGGGGCTATCCAACCATATATGACCTAGCTTTTATCATTAAAAAAAAATAACTTTAGAAGTAACTTTATTTGACTTTTTACCTTTCTTTCCCTTATCAAGGTTCCTACTTTACTTCTTTCTGATGAAGCTTTTAAATTTCATTATCATAAAGGTTATTTCATCTTCTCCACCTCCTTCAGAGTTGCTTCTATCTGTATCATCAACATTCAAAGCAATGTTTTCTCCTTTCTTCTTTATCATGTATCTGCAAGTCTTTGGGAAATTGTCTGCTCATGCATATTTAATAAAATTGAGTAAATTATTAATGGAATATGCATTTAAATCTTTTAATTTAGGGATACCATCACTTTGGCTTTCCAAGGTTCAGACATACATCTAAGAATCTTATTCACTTTCTCAGTTTTTATAATTTTTTTTTAAAGTGCACATAAGGATGTTATAATTTTCATAAAATGTGTATACATATCACTGATAGTTATATTTGGTTGCATGACAAATAGTACATAATCATGAAGTAGAATATTCAACCTAGAATTCTTAACTTCATTAGTACGTACATATGCAATACAAATCCTATCCTTGATTTCCTTTCCTATGGTGCAAGTGGATACAAGCATATAATACTCAGAGTTAAGTGTCCAAGAGAGTTTAAACTTTTTTGTATTTAATTGCACAAGATCAGGATCCTCTTAACTCCATTAAGTTAAAGAATTCCAACATTAGCACCATTTATATTTTTATAAGGCAAAGAGTAACTAATTTGAATTATATACCACATACGAGAAGCATTTGATTGCAAAAATGTAAACATTCTTACTTTCCATAAATTAAATGGAATGTTATCAAAAAATGTCGGTCGGGTAATAGAATATCGTTTAAAATGTTTTTATTTCAAAAATGTGCCATGTAAAGCTACTTAGGTGATTAAACAAACAATTTGTTAACCTCGCTCTGATACCACTTGAAAGTGCTATGGCATACCAAAGGGGGGAGGTTGAATTAGTTATTTGAAAAACTTTTAATTTAAGAGAAAGAAACTAATAAGTAACAAAAATTAACTAATGATATAAATAACAAAATTATGAAAGTAAACAATACAAAGTTATATAAATATTTTTTTATTTTATAAAAATATTTTTTTAATTTTTAAATTTTTAGAACACTAGAATTTCTATGTTAGATTCAAAAAAAATAATAAAATAAACTTAGGAATTATTGCAAGAAAAATATGATCAAATCACAACTATCAAAGTAAAAGCTTGCAGAAAATAAAACACATTAATGTAAAAAAAAAGGAAACGAAACCACAATTTTATAGTGGTTGAATGAAACTCAACCTACATCCACTCCATGAAGGTCTTCTTCTTTGTGTATTTCACTAATAATGCTCCTCATACACTTTGCAATGTAGAGAATCCCTTCTCTATTCCAGGTGGAGAATAATATTTCCTCTATGAAGCCTAAACCCTCCTGCCACTTCCTGTAATGACAGAGATGCAACTATATCCTTCGACTTCTCGCAATAGTGGACATATCTCTCCCTCCTTTTGCTCCTCACAATAGCAGAGATGTTTCTCCCTCCTTCTACACCTTATAATGGAGGAGATGTCCCTCCCCATTCCTCTTCAGTTAGTAAAGTCTTTTGCCAAAATACTTCTTCCCTAGAACTCTTCTCCAAAAGCTTGACAATCAAAACCTAGAGGACCCAAGGGGTTGGATGATGAACATAACAGTGTGACCCCCTCACATACACCTTCAAGCATTGAAGGATACCCTTTGAACCTCACCTTCTCTGTCTCTATCTCTCTCTCTCTTTCTCTCTCTCTCTCTCTCATTATTTGGACTCTCTCACAAGCAAGGAGACACTTCTCTGTCTCCAAAGCTCTCTCATATAGGAAAATCATCTCTGGTTACTCAACATAATCCCTTGGGCCTTGTATTAAATAATTAAAGTGGGCTATATAACTTAAATGCTAATTTTTAATTTAATGCTTCTGATCTTACAATACAATACAAGATTTCAACTATCCAATTAGTTCAACTCCAATTTATGACGATCACATATAATATTTTTTAATACAGTATGATTAGTTATAAAAATTTAGGGAGCATCTATGATAAACAATGGCTTATTAAGTAAATATTTTATTTAATCAGATTATATGATTTAGATTATACAATGCAATACTCAATTAAAATTTCATCTTAATTCAATTTCTTATTCTACATAAAAAATTATGCAACATTTATTAATAATATAGTTGTATAAAATCTTTCGTATGGTGCATTTTGTGAAATTTTAAAATTTAAATTTTTGGTAGCATAGATTCAAAAGTGGGATTTTATCAAAATAATAGATCAACTTGTATGATTGCCTGTCATATAGTATGAATAATTATGTTGTTAATTTATTTAAATATTTAATTAAACACTTAAATTACTTACTGGATTAAAATAGTGTGACTTAAATCGCATAATATGATTTAAAACGGAATTAAAGAATTTAATTTTCTTTCTCCCTTATAAGTGTATGCTCGATCGTGCTGTTACATTACACCAAATTGCATAAAGGACTCAAGAGAAAGAAAATACAATATCTTGTTATAATTTTAAATAGATCAACACTGTATTTTCTTGAGTTCTCTTCTTTGATCCACCTCTACTTATATTGTACCCAAATTATTAGTAGCACCCTAAAGAAATAAGTAATATGTATATAGTAGAGACCAGTAAATAATCAAACAAATGATTTTTGTAATAATAAAAATACTAGGTCAGGCTTCTAGATTTCAATATTGACTTCACCGTAGGTTCACAATTTCTTAACCTACCACACTATTGGATGAACTCTACCGAACATGACAATTGTAATGGTAAGTGAATGACCTTCATAAAAATGGTTTCTTACAAAAAAGCTATAGTCCTTGTACCGACCCAAACCCTTCGCAATCCAAGAAAGGATATGTCTTGGAGAATTTATATAGATAATCATGTCATAGATAAGATCATAATTAATTATATGTTCCCCTTATCTAAACTAGATGACATGCTTGATCATACTTCTAGTTTATTTATTTTCTCTAAAATTGATCTTAGAAGTGGTGACCAACAAATTTGGATAAGGCCTAGTAATGAACGAAAGATTTCTTTTAAGACACCAGATGGCATAAATGAATGGTTACCCTTTGGGGTGTCCAATACTCATAATACCTTCGTGAGATTGATGACTGAAGTATTTAAACCATTCATTGGAATGTTTTTGGTGGTATAATTTAATGATATTTTGATCGATATCATGGATCAGAAGTCACATTTAGGGCATCTTCAACTTGTTTTGAATCCCTAACAAGTGAAAAAATCTACTTGAACTTAAAAAATGTTTCTTTTAAAAAAGAATTTATATTCCTAGGGTTCATCATTTTGAACAAGGGACTCCATTCTAACCCAACTAAAGAAAAATAAATAATGGTGTGGCTAATACCAAAATCATTCTTTGGCATTAAAACTTTTCATGTACTGGTCACATTTTATAAGAGATTTATTAAAGATTTTAGGTGATTTATTTAAGATTTTTTCTTTATGATGGTCTCAATTAAAGACATACTTAAAAGGGAAAGTTTGTTTGGACTACTAATATAGATATAGACTTCGACCAAAATAAAGTCCTCATGAACTTTTAACTTCTGGTTTAATTACCTGACTTTGCTAAGCCCATCAAAGTTTCTTGTGATGCTTCTAGAGTCAGCAAGGTGGAGTTCTCAATCAATAAAACTATCCCAATTCTTATTTTAGTGAAAGATTAAATGATTCAAAGATGTTCTACTCCACTTTTGAAAAAGAATTTTATTTATGTAGTGCATCATATGGATGAATATAAAAACTTAAAAGCCCCATTACAAGAGCTAAGAGTAAAGGAAAAGGAAAGGATAAAAAAGAAGGCCCAATTACATGAACCTGATAAAGAGAACAAAATATGTAGGTATGTCTCAAAAATAGGAGAAAAATTCACAAGAGTTTAACCAATACGGTAGCACTCATACTGTTAGTATTGCAACATCTATAACACCACAATGCTAGATCAAGACATTACATCACTAGAGCTAGAAAAAAATCTTAATTAATTTAGTGTCACATTGGAGCCAAGGTTGGCATTGCAATGCTTCAAAATACTTCAATGCCAGAAATAAACATTGCAACATTGGAGTCTTAGGAATTTGAGCACATAGCAGAATAAAATTGCATTGCCAAAGTTCACATTCAAGTGTTGTAATGCTCAACTTTTGTAGTACCATAATGGAGTAGTTGATAAAATGTATACCCAAGTCAAATCATCCAAACAAAGAAATATAAATAGTTTTTTAGTCTTTTATTAAGGGATTTCAATCATTTTTAGTGAGTCTTGAGGGCTTAAATTTAGTGCCATGTTAGAGTCAAGTCTAAGTGGGACCAGAGGAGAGAAAAGCATAGCAATTGGAGTGTTTGGCCTAGCTTGTTGTGAGAAAGAAAGTAATCAAAGAAGAGAGGAGTGTGCAGATTAAAGTTGTACTATCCTGTTAATATCACTGTACACTTTTCTAGTTGTACTTTCTTTCAAGAGCAACCAATAAAATCAATTTTGTTTTATTTTCATTCTATGGCTAGCTAACACATAGTTTTTGGCTAAAGATGAGAGGCCTTAGTAATTTCTAATGTAAACTCTTGTGATTTAATGAATTAATTGATGTTTTTAATATCTCCCATTCTTAATTTAATCTATACCATGGCCAGGTGTATAGTTAACATAGAATTTGATATATTACCAAGATGGAGCATTCTTAAAATAGTTAGGAGTGGCTAAATAGAAATCTTGCATACCTAAATATTTGATGTTTAGTGTTTTGGAGTCTATGGAGATATAATAACTGTTGGAGGGCCATAAACCTTCCTTCACTTCCTTATAAGCTCAAAAGAAAGCTAAGGATGTATATGCTCTGATTCATAACAAACATAGGATAGTCTACTTAGGGAAGCTTTGGTAATTTATTATCATTAGTCCAAAACACTTTTTCTGCATGCATCTTATCTTTCTTCTATATTTCTTAGTCATGAAAGTATTGAAACTTGATTTTCATTATGTAGGATAAACATTATAGCTTAGATAGGCAGTATACAACATTTGCATTATAATAGAACCCTTCCTTATGGGATCCACACTCTCTCATTACAATTTCATTCCTTTAGAGACATGTGCACTTGTGTTATTAAGTGGGCCTTTATATCAAAAAAACAAACAAACAAACAAACAAATCATATTTTGCGCATCTCCATCACCCATGCCTCCATAAGTTATATTCTTATTCTATACCTTTAAAATCAAATTTTAATAAATCATTTTAATTAAAACTTCAAATTCTAGAATCAAGCATTCATAAATATTAAATCTAAAATCTCATTTTCTATAAACATCAATCTCAATTCTAAATTCTAGCTTCTATCTATTCTCTTAGTTCTTAGTAGTACATTATAGTTACATTTCTTTATGCAGCTCAATGTGATTATCAACACTAGTTCTATATTCAAAATCATCTTCATCTTAAATTTGAAAACCATTTTTTAATTATTTAAAACTTTCTTCAGGGAGTTGATAAATTTAGTTTAATATAATCTCTTGATCTAATATCTAGTTTGAAGTTGATAAGTTTACTAATTGACATAAAATTCCACTTTAATTACTAAGGGAATGGCAGGCAACTTAATCTTCAATTCCGTGGACAACCTGAACATTTCCTTTAGACAATGATCAAAATAAGGAAACAAGTTTATGTTTGGATCAGGAGTAAAAAATTTGTCACGACCATAAAACGCCAAAATTTGATGAAGTACGTATAATAGAAGTTAGAATTGAGGGAGGGTCTATACCTGCTACTAGAGTTTCTAAACCCTTAGTTTTTTCCTGATTAACTTTTCCAGAGCCTGTAAGCTAATTTTTTTGTTCTAAATACCCATCTTATAATTAGTTTTATATTCGTTCATACTGTACTCATAATGAGATGACTAAATCTCAACATCATAACTGGAATCATTGTCTGAGGCTGAAGGCCAAGAAGACCAAAATATTTGGAGAATAAGTTTTGATTAATACAACAACTAAGGAAACAATGAATAATGTTCCTGAAACTCCTATGAATTCCCCACTATTAGGTAGAATCCATTTTTGTTTTGTCTTCCACAGTGGGAGAGGAAAGCATCATAAGAATTGCTAACTCTCCACCTCCCTCCTTTACAAAACAATGAATTCTTCCTTGCTTGTTTGAGAGAAAAAGAAAGCATAATCTCTATTAGATGGATTTGTCTAAGACTGTGCAACACATTATAGTAAGTCAAAAGAAAATTTCTCAATAGTTTGAAAGATGTAATCATCACTACAGAAGAGTTAGAGCTCTTGAGAAAGGAAATACCCTTTATTTCTCAAAGAAGAGATTGAATTTTAAAACACCTAGACTAGTTAAATTAGAAATCATAGTTGATCACTCAAGGGAACCAAAGTTCCCAAATTTCCAAAATTAAACAAAAATGATTAGTCATCAGTTCACATAATTTATTGAGTAAAAATTTGGAGTTGTTCCCATTCTTGCAATATATCAACATCACCATCTATATCTCAGTTGATGTTAGGTCTATATCTCACCTGATGTTAGGTAAAAATCTAGTGAATTTTTCTCATTGTCTCTTGGTACATCAATCACCAAGAGTTTCTATCACCTTTTAGAAGGAAGCTAATCATCTTTTTGTCTAATACAATAGGCTTAAATCTAAAATCAAAAACTTTGCTATTTAATGCAAAGAAGATCTGGTGACAGAAAATGGTAGCCACCCCTACTACATCAGCCAAAGTTATGGAACATGTACAGGAAGAAATGAGAAAACTAAATGGAAAAGCTCCAATGGAGATATCATCTATCAATGAGTACACTCCTATCATAAAGTGTGTGGAAGATCTATAGATGATATGTTGAACCATCAAAAATAAAGTGTAAGACGAATAAAAGAAGAAGAACTGCAAAGAAAGCATGTATGAATTCACAAGATGTTGAAATGTCTAAGAGAATCTATAGGGTGGATACTTGCTCATCAATATAAAAAGAGAAAGGTAAAGCTAAAGTAAATCCTTCATATGCTAAAGTTGAGGAAGGTGATACACCAGACTTAACCTAATGTCATATGGATCAGTTGAGTTAGAAAGACAAACAAATCTTAAGGATGGAGAAAATGATGCAAGAGATGATGGCAATCATGGATGCCATGGAAAATATTAAATCTCCTACATCAAATGCACAGATAAAATCATCACATGAAAAATCAGTGCGAAACAATAGTCAAAATAAAGAAGTTGATAAGGAACAAGAAGAAAACAAACTAGTAAAATTAGAAAGAGAATTAGTTCAACTTGTTGATATAATGCAAGTGGTAAAATAATAGGTCAAAGAAGTGTTAGCCTAATCTTAGGGTACTTCCTTTGATCTAAGCAGTAGGCCATACCCAAAAGAATATGACTTAGTCACATATCCTAAATATTCATTCCACCATCATTCAAAATATTAATAGTATAGGCAATCCAAAATAACTTCTTTCACATATCAAGGCTAATTATTGTAATGCTAGGGGAAGTGATGTGGTCCTATTCATATAATTTGTCAATACCTTATCAGGTATTATTTTTGATTGGTATGATGAACTACCCACAAGGTCATTTCATACCTTCAACGAATTAGAAAGTCTATTTATAAAAAAGATTCACTAGAGTAATACATCTTATCATCATCGGGGATTTGGTTGTAGAGAAATGGAAATTGGGTTAGAATCTATTAGATTATGTCCTATAGTGGAGAAACCTTAGCATAAGATATGAGCCAGAGTTGTAAGAGCAGCATTTGAAGATTTTATAACTTTCAAGGAATCGAATAAGAGTAGTTTTAAAAATGTGTAAGTTTTGATACCTAAGTGTTATTTAGCTAATTTGAGTTAAGGATTTGCTAAATGTGTAATTGGTGAGCTCTTTATATGCTTTCTTAGATTATAAAGGTTGATGATGTGATGGATGTCACATTATCCTTTTTTCTAAAAGATTTTTAAATCATGTTTATCATTCATAATTCTAAGAATCACCAAGAGCACAGAGTCCCATCTAGGTTGATCTGGTAGCACCTAAAGAGGTGTAGAATAATGTTTGGTTGAAGAGCTTAAGGAAGTGCAATCCAATCAAGCTTTTGCAGTCTCAAAGGAGGATAGTAAAAGTAAAAATTAAAGTTATATTTTATAAAATAGTCATTCTACATTTGGGAGATCCAAATCCATTAAGCCACTATCTATGTATGACTTTTATTTTGTCCTCTTGGGACTAAGAAAGTAAAGAAAAAGGATTTCACATACATCTTATTTATTTCTACTAATGATGACTCGGTTGGAAATTTAAATATTAAAGAAAATATTTTTCAAGAAATATCAATAAATTTAAACGAATATAGAGAATATATTCAATACTTATCCGATAGTGATTCCCTTATTCTCCATATTCAGGGTGATTTTATCAACATTAAATTAGAAATGTATGATTTAGACAATCTGCCAAATGAAAATCTAATGATAATCAACAATAACAAAATAAATCATTCAGATGCATCTTCTATTGAAGAGCTAGTTGAAGAGAATCTTCACGGTGGTAAAGTTTTCCCTCCATGAGCTATATCGATTAAAAAATGAAAATTCATTGTGATATTCCTAAAAATTTTAAATAACCTTAGAAAGTTCAAGATTCAATTCTAGCCATTCCAAAAGTTCATATAGTAGAATATAACGTCGTAGCCCATCGCAAAAAGGTGGTTGCAAAACTGAGTATTTATGATACTCAAATTATTTCAAAGGAAATGAGGGAGGCTTTAATCAAAGCTTTGCTAGATCTGGAGATCTATATGGCTTAACTAGCATCAATGCAACTAAAAGAAGTGTTATACTTCAAGGAAGTTCTAGGGATCACAATCTCAGAAGAAGACTTGTTATTAATAACTAAAGAACATATTATACATTATACATTTTTATAAATGTAGATAATTTTAAATTATCTCTTATCCTTATTGATATGGGTGCATCGATCAACATAATGACTCTTAGAACTCTTACTTACTTAAAATAGGATATTTACAAATTCCACTCTGATAATATGATGTTTCAAGGATTCAATAAAAAAGGTGAAAGGACTTTGGGTTAAGTTGCCCTTCTTTTAGAAATACAAAGCATAAAAACCAAAGCCAAATTCAATATCATAGTTTCTAAGGCTTCTTTAACACTATCCTCGGTACACCCTAGCTTCATGTATATAGAATAGTGCCTTTACCTTTCATCATTCTATGAAATACTCTCGTGAGAGGATAAAACACTTTATTAAAGGATATTTACAATTATTTTTTATTCATAAAGTTGGCATATATGAAGATGCTTCATAGTATCTAATTAAAAAGTAGACTTCCTTCGATAGAAATTTCAAGCCTATGAAAGTAAATGAGAAAGAAAAGAAAGGAAAAGAAAGACAAAAAAATTAAAAGCAACCTGATCTCGAACATGATTTTCATTGGCATCCAGCTCCTCCTTCACAAATAGGCAGAAGAATGACTCAATAATCTAAAGGGAGAGGTAGAAGATGGTAAAATAAAATAATAAAAGAAAATGAAAAATAAAATATAGAAATAGAGGCACCTGTAACACATATTGATTTACAATCTAGTTCAAAGGAAGAATCTTATGTGTTTTAGAAAAAACATGTTGTAGAATATAAGAAAAATATCATATAGCTAAAGTTTAAAATTTTCATAGAAGCTGGTAGCAACGAGGATAGGGTTAAAATTACTAGTGAAGATAATTCTATGTCTACCATGGAAAGGTCAATGAGTTATGTGGAAAATATAATTTTAACCCCTTTATCCAAAAATAATTTAATAGGGCTTACAATCAAAGCCTTGTCTTCCTTAAACCCATAATACAAAGCCAATACCTTTGTACCCTCTACCAACAAGACCATAGAAATTGATCTAATCCTTAATAATACATTATTGGAATAAATAATAGGACTACCTTTTGATAAGTATTCAAATTATGTAAATAAATATGCTAAGCAAGGTTTAATAACGTCTTCTTGGACTAAAGGTGAAGCCCAATAATTCAAACACCTATGGAATACTAAATACCATAAATATACATTAAGATCAAGTGTTAGCTTAGCTACACTATATTCATTCAATGATGATGAATATTGCTTAGTTATATCAAATAATCTAGAGTGTGATAGACTCCTCATAGTGAACATTAAATCTTTAAGTGAACTCTGTTTAGAAACTTCAAACAATCTAGATGACTTTGAAGTTTGGGATGCACCTCCCAAACTTGTACATTAAATTAAATCTATAATTAATTAATTAAAAAAAATTTCAATGATGAAGAACCTTCTTTGATTTTCATAACTTCATTATTTAATGAGAATAAGTAAATTAAGATGATCAAATTTATTTTAGAGATCAAAAACTATTTTGCTTAGAGTTATGAAGAAATGCTTGAATTATCCCTAGATATAATAGTCTATAACTTACAAATTGAACTTGAAATAATTCCAGTAAAGTAAGCACCTCGACGGATGTTACTCAAAGTTAAAGAATATGTGGTAGCAAAATTCAATAAGTTAATTAAAGATGGTTTGATTATAGAGAAGAAATATCTAACCTCGTTTACTAGTATTATCCTAGTAAAGAAGAAGAATGGTTAGATCAATGTCTGCATCAAATATAGAGATTTAAATAAGGCTTGTCCTAAATATGAGTTTCTAATACCTATACTAGAGCTCATGGTAGATATTACTTCCTCACATGATAGGATTTTATTGTTATAAAGTCTTGCCACCCTAGAGTCTCACTCAATTGAGATCTTTCCAAAGTTGCTTGGCATACCTAGAAGATTCATATCAAATCTCTTATGAATATGTTAGCCATTTATAGCTTTACGCAATAAAGATGTTCATTTTCATTGGTATGATAATTGTGAGGAAGCATTTGAAAGTATAAAATGGTATTTAACAAATCCTCCTAGTTTGGCTACTCATATCCTAGGTAAGCCATTAATCCTATATATAGCAGCTTTAAGTGAATCTCTTGGCACCTTGGTACCTTAGGTTAAAGAGGAAGGGAAAGAGAATGCACTTAATTATTTGAGTAAACAATTACTTCCAACTGAAATGAATTATTTTTTGATTGAGAAACACTTTTTGCCTTAATATTTGCTGATAAGAAATTATGACACTATATATTATCTCACAAAGTAAATATCTTCTCCAGAGTAAATCTTTTTTAGTATTTGATGACTCATCCAATTTTGTTAGGGAGATTGGCCTGATGATTAATGACTCTCATACAATTCAACATCACATTTATTCCTCTATGTGCTATAAAAGGACAGTCACTTACAAATTTCTTAGTAGTGCATTTAATTCCAAATGATTTCCCAATAAAAGATGAACTACCAATTGAATAGATCATGAATCAAGAACTAAATAAAAAACCCACCTGGTAGTTTATTTTGATGGTATTGCATATGGTCAGAAAGGAGTATCTCATCACACTTTCCTAGGGAAAGTTGGAATCTAAATAATGTTTGTCAGTACAAGTAAAGGCTTAATATATTACTTGTATCACCTGTTAGAACCTTGTACAAATAATAAACTTGACTAGGATGCTCTCATAATCGAGCTAATGTTGGCAATCTTAAATGAAATTCAAGAAGTTATAATTTTTGGAGATCATAACTAGTCTTCAATCAGGTAGCAAGTATCTACAAAGTGTTAAAGGCAAGTTTGATACACAATCATTGATATATAATGCATCTTCTCATGCAAATTCTAAATAAAACTTCATATAGGATTCCATGTGGAAAGAATTTCATGGTGGATGTCCTAGCAAAGCTTGCTAAGTAATTGCCTTCTCATAAAGAAGATTTAATTCCCATTGAAGTGTAAGATCACAAAGACTTATCACCCATAGATATTGAGTTTATAAAAAGAAAGTCCCTAGGCAAGGTGGAAATTATTTCTTCTATAAATGAGGAAATGGTATATTCGAGAAAACCTTTCATTGACTACTTGTGTGAAAACAAGCTCGCTCGTGATATATCAGTAGCTGATAAGATCAAAATAAGATCCTTGTCATATACCTTAATCAATGGTACACTATATCATAAGTCATTTGATCAGATGTGATTATAGTATTTATGTAAATCAAAATCACAAAAAATATTAATAGAAAAACTTTTTGCTTTCTATTTAAGCTTTCTTGTTTGTTAATAGAAAAACTTTTTGCTTCTATCCTAACCTGAGAGAGTCTTGAGAGGGAGAGGGAGAGCTTGGGAGAGAGAGAGGATCTAATAAGGGGGAGTTTTTGAGGTGTTCACAAAGGTTGCTCCATATAAGGATTTGAGTCATCTTCTCCAGTCGTCATCCCTTGTTCTTGGTGGCTTTGTGGGAAGGACCATCTGCAAGAAGATCTAGGTTCTCTGCTTGCTTCAGTAAAAGCAAAAAGAGGTATGGTTCTATGCCTACTTTAGGAGGAAGTAAAAGGAGGTAAGGTTCTCTGCCTTCTTCAGGAGGAAGCAAAAGGAGTTTGGCTTCTCCGCCTTATTATGGGAGTAAAAGGGGAGTCACTGTGTTTTAGTGCTATACCTGGAGGGGAGGCTCCGGGGAGTGGATGTAGGTTAAGTTGAATGAACCACTATAAAATTTGGCATATTCTTTCTTTTTATTGTTCCGCATTTTAGTTTATGTACTTGACTTTCCTGTGGATGATTGTGTGGTTAAAGTTATTATTTTGTAATATTAATCATTTTCATATCAACATAAAATTGTATTTGTTTTAAAATATTCAAAAAGGTTTTCTAATTATTATTTTTACTTAAGAATTTTTTAAAACTACCAATTCACCCCCCTTTTGGTTGGCCTCGGGCTAGTTCATAAGGGCTTAACAACCCTAATGAACTTATCAGAGCAGGATTCAAAATTTAGGTTTTAGAAAACTTTTGAATTTTGATCCATGGCTAACTTTGGTAACTGGAACACGATAGAAGGGTATTCCATTACTCGACCACCCTTGTTTGATAATATACCTTTTAATTTCTAGAAAACTCATATATCGACCTTTTTGCAATTGATCGATTATAGCATGTAGATGCTTGTTAAAGGCAGTTATGATGCACTTTATGGACTTGTTGATGGTATTAAAACTGAACTTCCTTTTACTAAATGCATTCATGATAATAGGGACTTAGTGAAACTTAATGCAAATTGCTTAAATTATTTCTTTTGTGCATTGAAATCTGAAAGATTACATGCGTGTGTTAACTTATATAACTTGTAAAGAAATCTGGGATAAATTATGTATCACTTATAAAGGCACAACTGAAGTTAAGCAATTTATGTTAAATATCTTGCTTCACGACTATGAACTCTTTCAAATGAAACATAGTGAGTAAATATCTAAAATATATACTAGGTTTACACAAATTATCACCACCCTACCTGCCTTAGGAAGGGAACTCACTAATTATGAGAAATTTAGCAAAATTTTGAGATGTTTGCCTTCTTCTTATTACGCCAAGATAACTGTGATCACTGAATCCATGGATTTGAACACTTATTCTATTGATAAGTTACTTGGATCACTCATTACTTATAAGAAGGACTGAACCAAAGATAACTTGATGCAGGTGAGAAAAAGAAGGAGAAAATTATGGCGCTGAAGGCTAATGATACAGAGATTGATTCTTCTGGGTCTGAAAGTGATGATGTTACCTTAATCACTAGGTAATTTAAAAGCTTTCTAAGGAAGATATAAAAGCACTATCAGAAATTAAATAAAGGTAAGAATAATAAAAATACTAAAAGTTCTTCTGATATAGTTTGGTTTGAATGAAGGAAGCCATGACATATAAAAGTTGATTGTCCTACACTTAAGGCTCACCTAAGCAAGGAGAAGGGTGAGGAGAAGCACAAGTTCAGGAAGGAAAAGAAAATGATTTAAAAGGCTTTTTGAGCGGATTCTGTATCTAGCTTCTCTGAGACTTAAGCTTAAGAGGAGACAACAAACTTGTGTTTGATGGCGGATCAACATCTTGGTCATTCTAACTAAGATGAGATATGCGAATTAACTTATGTTTAATTACTTGATGTTTCTGAGAAAATACATTCATTATATAAGAAACTTAAGAAAACTCATGTTAGCCTGAAATTAGAATTCTTGAACCTACAAAAAGAGCATGAAGTTTTGCTTAAAGATTATTCTACACTCGATAGCAATCACATGTCACTACTTGATAAATATGATGAGTTAAAAAAACATTCTAATTTAATTATTGAGCATGATTTATTGAAAGCATCACATGTTGAATTAAAAATTACATTTAAAGAATTAGAAACTCATACATTTGATGTAGAGAGTAGGAAGCATGCATTGAGAGTGGAAAATTTAATTTTGGAAAGTTGAAATAAATTTTTTGATGCTGAATTAACTACTCATATAAAAAATAAACAACCGCCATCACTTGAAAAATTTCATACACAATCATCAAAGCATATATCATCCAGACCTTGGAAGAGGTACTATCACCTATATAGATTAATTAACCCTTTTCCTAGCATTAGATATTTTTCTTATGGCATGATAGAAAATATCTCCCACACTTACACTATTGACCATAATACACATTGGGTGTGGAGACAAAGATCATAAAATCCACAGCATAGCATGTATGTATCACACTATTCTATTCATCAAAAGGGACCCAAACTTATTTTGGTTCCTAAATCTAACATTTGATAATTTTGTAGGGGTGCTCTCACATAAGACCTTATTAGAGCATGGGGTACCTCAATAGTAGATGTTCAAGGCATATGACTGGAGATACAAGTCAATTCATTTCACTTGAGGCCAGGGCTAGAGGGAAGGTCACTCTTGGAGACAGCACCACAAGAAAAGTGGTGGGTGTAGGTATAATCGAAAATTCCAAGGACCTTTTAATTAAAAATGTCTTGCTTATAGATGGACTGAAACACAACTTGCTCAACATTAATCAACTCTGTGATAAAGGGTTCAACATAAAATTTCTGGCAAACACTTGCATTATCAGCTTAGATAATAATACTATTTTGTAAGGAAAAAAGATCAATAATGTCTACATGCTTGATTTAAATAACATTGAGTGTGATGCTTCATTTTTCTTAAAAACCACTGCTAATGAGGCTTGGCTGTGTCATAGGAGGTTATGTCATGCCAGCATGAAAACCCTTCGATGAGTAACCCAAAAGGACTTAGTTAGAGGTGTCCCCAAGCTTAAGTTCACTAAGGACCACCTATGTGATGCCTGTCAACTAGGGAAATAAGTCCAATCCTTTTTCCATTTCATTAAGTACATTTGCACCTCTAGACCTTTAGAAGTCTTTCACATGGATTTATTTAGACCCATTAGCACTGCTAGCTTATGGGGAAAAGTCTATGGATTTGTGATTTTCGATGACAACTCGAGGTTCACTTGTATTAGATTTCTGTCATATAAAATTGAGTTGTTTGATGAATTTAAATCTTTCTCCACTTGGATTTAGAAGAAGTTAGGTTATGAGATCTTGACCATCCATAGTGATTATGGTGGAGAGTTTGAAAATGTGAGATTTGGAATTTTCTATGAGGAGCAAGGAATTAGTCATAATGTTTTAGCTCTTACGACCCCTCAGCAAAGTGGGTAGCTGAAAGAAAGAGCAGGACCTTAGTGGAAGCCACTAGAGCTATACTTACTGAGTATTCACTTTCAAAATACTTTTGGGCAGAAGTGGTGAACACAGCCTATTATGTGTTTAGTAGGGTAAATGTTAGATCCAATCTGAATAAGATGCCCTATGATATCATTAAGGGTAGAACACCAAACCTTTCTCATCTCCATGACTTTGGCTGTAAGGACTTTATTCTTAACAATGGAAAATCACTCTTAGGAAAATTTGACCCAAAATCTACTGAAGAAGTGTTCTTAGGATATTCAAGTGTAGGGAATCCTTTAGAGTGTTTAACAAGAGGATATTGGTGGTGGAGGAGACTACTCATGTGGTGTTTGATGAATCTGATCCTAAGAAGTCTAGAGCTGAGGAAGAAGATGAAATAGGAGGGAGTACCCAAGGAGTAGAAACTACAAATCTAGAGGAAAGGGTAGAACATCAAAACACTTTGCCTAGAGAATGGAGATATTCTTCAAGTCTTCCTAAATAATTGATCTTAGGAGACCCTTTTGAAGGTGTTAGAACAAGGCATGGACTTAGAAAGGAAGTAAACCACTCTGCCTTTATTTCAATGATTGAACCCACCGACATTAATCAAGCCCTTTCTGATGAATTTTGAATATTAGCTATGCAAGAAGAACTTAACCAATTTGCGAGGAATTATGTCTTAGAGTTGGTAAAAAGACCCAAGGATCAAAGTATAGTAGGAACCAAATGGGTCTTTAAGAATAAAATAAATGACTATGGTGTGGTGGTTAGGAATAAGGTAAGATTAGTGGCTAAGGGATATAATGAAATAGAATGTATTGATTTTGAGGAGACCTTTTCGCCTGTAGCTAGAATGGAAGGCATTTGAGTGCTACTAGCCTTTGCTTATTATAAGGGATTTAAGCCTTTCCAAATGGATGTCAAGAGTGCCTTTTTAAATGGGGTAATAAAAGAAGATGTGTTTGTAGAGCAACCCCCAGGTTTTGAGAGTTCCTAATTTCCAAATCATATTTACAAATTAAAAAAGGCCTTATATGGATTAAAACAGGCACCCATAATTTGGTATGAGAGGCTTAGCACATTCCTACTGGAAAGGAAGTTTGTTAAGGGGAGCGCATATACCACCCTTTTTCCAAGGAAAGTAGGAGATGATTTACTCATTGTCCAGATCTATATTGATGATATACTTTTTGGATCTTCTGATAAAAATTTGTGATAATTTTTTTAGAATAATGAGTAAAGAATTTGAAATGAGTATGATGGGAGAATTGTCCTACTTTTTGGGATTTAGTATAAGGTGAATGGATGATGGAACTTTTTTCAATCAATTAAAGTACACTAAGAACATCTTAAAGAAATATAAAATGGATAACGCCAAGATAATTAACACTCCAATGAGCTCTAGTGTCCAGTTAGATAAGGATTTAAATGGAAAATATATTGATCAAAAGAAGTACATAGGAATAATTGGATCACTGCTTTACTTGACTGCCAGCCGACCTGATATAATGCTTAGTGATTGTCTCTATGCTAGATTTCAAGCTGATCCTAAAGAATCCCACCTGACTGTAGTTAAGAGAATCCTTAGATATCTCTTAGGGACCCTAAACTTAGGAATCTGGTATCATAGATACAACACTTCTTTTGAAATTATCGAATATTCTAATTTAGATTTCCTATTTATCTTCTTCAGAATCAGATCAAGGCTCACTATTATTGATAAACTTCATTTTTATTTGAGAATTTAGCCTTTTTTTATTTAAAAGTCTATTAACAGTGATTGACTTCTCTAAAATAGTTAAAGGAAGAAACTTTCATGATTGTTTCTTTTCCTCTAACTCCTTTAATGGTATGTTGTCTATCTTTGATTTGAAATCTTTTTTAAAACTCTAGAAATCAGACTTTGAAAATTGAGATCTATTTTATCTTCCTACAAAAATCTATCTCATATGAATAGTGTTTTTAAATCATTGAATCACGAGCGTATCTTCTTGATCATGTGATGGCAGTTATCATATGAGTATGATTCTATTTTGTGGTTTATCTTCCATATACTAGAGAGTGCATTTCTCGCTCTCTTATATCTGGAAGATAATCTCATAACTAAGAATATTTAGAGGTTGTGCAAGGAAGCAAGCCTGCAAAAGAAATGAAAAGAGGCACAAAATAAGCTCAACACTGAAAATATGCACAATGTTCACCAATTTAAAGATACATGAAGTGTATTAAAATTAAAAGATGCGCAAAGTGCCCCAAATAATTGAAAAAAAAGGCACAAAATGAGGCCACAAAAATGTGCTTCCTTCCCTTTTAAACCTTTAAAAATCTTAGAAGAGTCTATGTGCTACTTAATATTTTCAAATACTTGAGATTGAAAGTCATGATTCTTGATTCTTTACTTTGGAATTTTATTTTATGATATATTTTCTTTGGAATGAAGTTTGAAAGGATCACTTTTCTTATCCAATCTCTTCCTTTTTGAATTGGATTTTTGTTTGAAAGAAACTTCAACATATAAGGTGTACGAGCTAGAGTTTATGAGAGTATTTTTCTTTGACTTTGTCTGAATTTTAGCTCATTAATTTCCTCTTCTTGGCTTTTGAATTGAGAATTAAGAAAAAGTTCTGATTTACTGGAGCAGATAGTTAAAAAAAACTTATTTTAAATTGGTTTTTATGTTTGTTTTCTTATTTTTTTGTTTCTTTTTTTTTACTTTATTTTTTTATGGTTCTTAGATCCTCTGATCATTCCTCTCCATCCTTAATTTTTTTTTTTTATTCACATCATCCTGGACGATATGATTAACTCATCCCCATCATGCACCCAATGGTTGGTCTGACCCTATTATTGGTGATCATCATAGACGATACACCTAATTATCGTAAATGATTTACATGGCAATAGTTAGATGACTTGAATTTGGCCCATTCGATACATGAATCACATATCAACCTGGATGAACCACCTTATCATCCTGGATGATACTTTTCATCAAAAGTCTTCCATCTTGATTCCTCGGGATAATAATTTGAGTCTAATCATCCTGGATAATTTCTGATCATCTTTGACAATCTGACCTCCTTTTTGACTAATCAGCTAGGCCGACATTATTGCTACAAATTATCCTAGATGATATCACGATCACCCTGGATGATATTTGTAAATATTTAAAAATAGCATAAATTAAAGGCTTTCTTCACTCCAATCATCTTCCTCCTTCTTCCTTTTAGTCAAGCTCACTAATGGCCGATAGTAAACGCTCCTGGATGCATACAGGAAGCTCCTCAAGGGGAACTGTGGCTCCCCGCTTCACTGATGCAGCAGATCAGACTGCCTACCTTCACTATAAAACTGTAGGGATTATAACATCTAAGATAGTAAATCCCCATACCCTAACCTATCCAGTGTTAGATCTATTTACGCACACTACTCTAACTTTTATTCTAACCCTTATAGTTCCCTTTCACTTTGAACTTTTATATAAATTCTTTGCCAGACTCTGAATCAACTCTACCTTTACTGCACTCCAATCCTATGTAACCAAATGACCTGTAAAGATCACTTATAAGGATTTTCATGAACTTCTTTAACATTCTCCCACTGGAGAAATGCTTCATCTCATTACCTCATATCCTAATTTCAACTAGAGTCAGGTTAATCAGGTTCTCAGGAATACAAATGCCACTTACCATGATAGTGCCTATAATTCATTGGTTAAAGATGCTAGGACCATCCAACATGTCCTTAGAACTTTTATAATTCCCAAGGCTGGTGACCGGGTTCACATTACTCCCTTACTTTCCATCACCACCTACTATATCATGACTCATAGGGAACTCAATGCTACTAATCTTCTCTTTCAATACATTGAGCACTTGACTGGCATTAGAGATCCCGGACATAGGAGGAAACCAAATTTGTCCCTAGGACACCTCATTACTTATGTCCTCGAAACACAATACAATATTCAGTATCCTACCCCTCCAAATTATCCACCCTTCTTCTACACAAATAGCTCCTTCCATATCCTTCACAACACTTATCTCCATTCAGAGCATGAACATGTTGAGGGAATAGCAGAAGATGAAATTCCTACACCTGTTCCTATTCGCCAGCAATCCCAGCTGGATCAGCTGGTGCAGAGATTGACCAGTGGGAGGCCAGGCTTAACTCCTATATTATTGCATAAGAGCAGTAGCATGCTGCAGATGTTGATCGCTTTAACACCTATACAGTCCAGCAGCAACATCAACACGATTAGGATATGGCCTAGTTTGGAGAACAGTTTACTTCCCTCCACAATCCTTTTCAGCCACCACTACCTCCTCCTCTACCTGATCAAGGTCCCTTCTACTTTTAGCTTGTTTGATTTTTTTATTTATTTTTCTGTGATATTGGTAGTCTTTCCCTATGTTATTCTATATGTTTTCTATTTATTTTTCTATTTCCTCCTTTTTGTGACGTTACAAGGGGGAGTAGTTTTAGTTATACTATTTTGTACCTGTTTTAGTAAAATCTAAATTTCTTATGTTTAATTATTTTTCTTTATTGTATGTGTTAATCTGTTTAATCTTCTTAATTTGAAATTGCCCAACAAATGTTTGCCATCATAAAAAAGGGGAAGATTATTACAAATTTGGATTCAAGGATTATACTTTGTTGATAATAAACATTCATGTTTTTGTTTGATTGCATAACCTTTTAGGCCCACAAGATCAAGTGAAATTCAAGCCAGCTCAAGATCGGATCTATTTGTATTCAAATGTAATTTTTCCCTTTCTTGAGTCAAATGTAATGTGATGGATCCCCAAGCTAAGTAACCTTGTACACACACACTCAGGGGAGAATTTTAGTGAGTTAGAGTTCCTATTCTATTTTACTCATATCATCCAGGATGATAGTTTGATCATCCTGGAAGATCCATTAAAATAAAAACCCTACTTAGGGTAGCCATGTTAAGTCGGTCCGATTAAGCAGATCATCCTAAAAGATCCTCCTATCGTTTGGGATGGTATGCTCAAATCAAAATTTCTCAACCGCCAAACTCATTTAGGCAAGTTTTTATTTTAGAATTTCTTTCTAATCATATAGGATGATTTATGTATTATCCTGGATGATTCATTACATTCATACCTAAATTAGTCAGGTGATTAAGGAAAGTAATTAAGGATTGATTGATCGATCATATTATCCGAGATGATCATAAGATCATCCTAGATGATGAATTATAAATCCTTATCATCTAATTTAACTTTCATTGATGACCCAACTGATGTGTTAGATAATATGGCCTTATTTATACTAATCATATAAGATAATAGACTTATTGTCCTAGATGATCAGTTATATTTAAATCATCTAGCAAAGTTTTCCTGGATGACCTGAACTATGTGTTGGATGATATTGCACATTTTTTAACTAATCGTACAGGACGATTAGTTATATTTTCACACATCATCAATACTTTTCTCTTGGATGTGCCAAACTATTTGTTGGATGATATTCTAGATCTTGAACCAATCAACCAGGACGATCACAAGATCGTCCCAGATGATTAGAACAGACCATGTCTCCTAATCATCCAAAAGAACCAGATCGTCCAGGCTAAAAGTGCTGATTTACACTGATCATAAAGGACGATCTCCGGATCATCTTGGATGATCTTTGATGGCAAGTTAAATTTAGAGCATTTTTTTAGCCCTTCTATTTAAGCTTTCTTGTTTATTAATGGAAAACCTTTTACTGCTATCCTGATCAGAGAGAGTCTTGAGAGGGAGAGCTTGGGAGAGAGAGAGAGGATCTTGTGAGGGGGAGTTTATGAGGTGTTCGCAAAGGTTGCTACAAGCAAGGATTCGAGTCATCTTCTCCAATTGTCATCCCTTGTTCCTTAGTGGCTCTATGGGAAGGATCATCATCAAGAAGAACGAGGTTCTATGCTGCTTCAGGAGGAAGAAAAAGGAGGTAAGGTTCTTTGCCTGCTTCAGGAGGAAGCAAAAGGAGGTAAGGTTCTCTTCCTGCTTTAGGAGGAAGCAAAAGGAGTTTGGGTTCTCTGCCTCACCGGGGTTGGTGAAAAGGAGTTTTTGTAAAGGCTTCTCTGCCTTGCTGTGGGAGCAAAAGGAGAGTCACTGAGTTTTAGTGCAATACCTAGAGGGGAGGCTTCAGGGAGTCGATGTAGGTCAGGTTGATTGAACCCCTATAAAATTAGGTGTGTTCTTTCTTTTTACTTTTCCGCATTTTAATTTTTGTACTTTACTTTCTTGTGGATGATTATGTGGTTAAAGTTTTTATTTTGTTTGATTAATCATCTCCACATTAATGTACTATTATATTTATTTTAAAACAATCAAAAAGGTTTTCTAAATCATGTTTTTTGCTTAAGAATTTTCTAAAACTACCAATTCACCGCCTCCCCCTCTTGGTTAGCCTCGGGCTAGTTCATAAGGGCTTAACATCACTAACGAACATTCAAATCCTTTATTTATATTTGATCTATAAAGATTATCTATGAAGTTTTTGATTAAATCCAACATCTTTCTACTACTGGCCTAAAATTTCACTCCATAGCCTTTATCCCTGACTATGGTTGGATGCAAGCTAGCATAACCACTACCTAATGAGGGGCTTTTTTATTTCAAGATTATATGCCGTGTTGTAGTATTATTTTTATCTTTTGTTTGTTTTTCCACCTTATGTTTATCTGTTTCTATCTTTTTAATTATATCTCCTTTTTGGTGATGTCAAAAGGGGAAGTATAGTTTTAGTTGTACTTATCTGATTGATTAACTTAAATCAATTTATATTTATCTTATTATTGTGTTGCTTTATTATTCCTAAATTTAAAAATAAAAAAAAACATTTTCACCTAATCTTAAAATAATATACTTAGTGCAAGGGAGATTAGGAGAAAATATAACTAACTAGAAAATCCAACCAATGAAATTTGCCATCGTAAAGAAGGGCAAGATTGTTGTAATTCGGGATCCTGAACTTGTGATTTTGATGACAATAAATATTATTGATTCCTACATTATTTCTCCTAGAACCTGTACTGTATATTTACTTTTTTGTGGACTAACATTTTCGGTACATGATAGACCAAGCAATGAAGATTCATGGCTTAAGATTAGGTAGAATGTGATGAAGTTTATAAGAGTCTGTAATTTTCATTTCTTTTTTTTTTTTATATTTCTTGGGTCAAAGTTATTTAAGGGTGTGTGATAGCTTAGCAACCTTTCACACACACACGGGATAGTGAAAACATGAGTCTCACATTTTTTGAAGTTTGAAATAATCATACAGATACTTATTTATTGTATAGTACTAATATGATGCATTGAACTAATCATATTGTATGAATTATGATTATACTATATGAATATAGTTTGCTAACATAAATTTTAGGGTTATTCTGAGTCTTTATTTAAATATAATCCCTAATCTATTTTAGGGAATCTTTTGCCACTTTTCATCAGGGAGAGCTTCAATGAGAGGAGTTTTTAGAGGGAGAATTTCCTTGGGGGAGAGAGAGAGGTGTGGTCTTGAGGGAGAAAATTCTTGTGGCAATAAGAGAGTCTGTGAGAAGGGATTCTACACATGGTTACTAGATGATCTTGAAGCATCTCGCTCAAGGGTGAGTGTCTTTGCTTGAGGGAAACCATGGGAATATAGGAAGGATCAAGCTTCTTTGCCACACCGAGGAGGTGAAAGGGATTTAGCAACTCTATTATACTGAAAAGATTAAAGGGATTCGACTACTCCATTACACCGAGGAGGTTAAAGGGATTCAACTTCTCTGCCACTCCGAGGAGGTGGAAGTTATTTAAAAGGGCATCTCTATCTTGCTATGGGGGCAAAAGGTGAGTCACTAAGTTTTTTGTGCAATTATCAGAGTAGAGGACATTAGGAGTATAAATAGGTTAAGGTTGCCCGAACCACTATAAATCTCTGGTTTGTTTGTTCTTGGTTCTTTGCTTTTACTTCAACGCACTTTTTTTCTTGTGTTGTGAATATGGTTTCAAGGACTATGATTTTGATGATAGCAAACATTTTTATATCTGGTTTCTTATTTAATCTTTCAGGTCCACATGATCAATTGTAAGTTCAAGCCAGCCCAAGATCGAGTCAGTCTATTTAATTCAGGTTCAATATACTATTTACATCTTTATTGAGCCAAATGTAATGTAATTAATCCCCTAGCTAAATAACCTTGCACACACACACTTAGGGGGAGAGTTTTAGTGAATTAGAGTTCCTGTTCATTTTTTATTCTAATCGTCCTAGACGGTATTCACATTATCCTGGACGATCCAGTCCAAATAAAAACCCTAATTAGGGTGACAAAGTTAAGTCAGTTTGATTAAGCAGATCATCCTAGACTATCCTATGATCGTACAGGATGATAGGCTCAAATTAGAAATTCTCAGCCGCTAGATTAAGTTAAGCAAGTTTTTATTTTTAAATATTTGGTCTGATCATCCCGGATGATACATGTATCGTCCTGGACGATCCATTATAATCATGCCTAAATTAGCCTGGTAATTAAGAAAAGTAATTAATATCTGATTGATACAATGATATTATCCTGGACGATCGCAAGATTATCCTGGACGATACATGCAAAATCCTGACCGTCCAATGCCTATCACCTGTACATCCAGAGCTGTGTGGAGGACAATTTTGTCATTTTTGAACTAATCATACCGGATGATAGACATATCTTCCTGGACGATCAAGTCATTTTGAAATCATCTAGCATGTTTTAACCTATACGTCTAAAGCTGTGTGCAGGATGATTTTGTCATTTTTGAACTAATCGTACAGGATGTAGACATATCATCCTAGACGATCAAGTCATTTTGAGATCGTCCAGCACAAGTTCCCCTGGGAATTCCTGATTTACACTAATCATCCAGGATGATCGCAGAAATATACGGGAAGATATGAAAAAACTTTATCTACTAATCGTCAAGAGAAACCAGATCGTCCAGGCTGATACATGTGATTTTGAACTGATCGTACAGGACGATCGACCTGGACGATCTTTGATGACCAGTTGAGATTTAGGGCAAATTTTGAGCCCTCATGTAAAACATCTTTTTCTTCCAGCAAGAAATTTTTTTTTCCACTTTCCTCTCCAGAAATCTTGTGAGGGGGAGTTTGTGTGGGATTCTCAAAGGTTGCTTCAAGAAAGAATCTGAGTCATCTTCTCCATTCATTATCTTTTATCTTGTCAGTGCCTCTTTGGGAGGATCGTTCACAAGAAGATCCGGGATCTCTGCCTGCTTCAGAAGGAAGCGAAAGGAGTCTAGGTTCTCTACCTGCTTCAGGAGGAAGCGAAAGGAGTCTAGGTTCTTTGCCTGCTTCAGGAAGAAGCAAAAGGAGTTCAGGTTCTCTGCCTCACTGGGTTGGTGGAAAGGAGTTTTTATATAGGTTTCTCTGCCTTGCTGTGGGAGCAGAAGGAGTGTCACTTAGTGTTAGTGCAATACCGGAGGGGAGGCTCCGGGGAGTGGACATAGGTCAAGTTGACTGAACTACTATAAAGTCTGGTGTGTCCTTTCTGATTATTTTCTGCACGTACTTTTATGTTGATGATTGTGTGATTGTAATTATTATTCTGTTATCAATGAACATCTATAAATCATCACATAACTATAAACATTTTTAAAACATTCAAAAAGATTTTCTAAATTATTATTTTGCTCTCACATTTTTAAAACTACCAATTCCCCCCCCGCTCTTGGTTAGCATTCAGGACTAGTTTTTAAGGGCTTAACATCCCTATCAAACTTTCAAGTGGTATCAGAGCGGAATTCAAAAATTAAGTTTAAAACTTTTGAATTTTGATCCATGGCTACTTTGGTAATCATAATACCACTGAAGGTTATTCTATTACATGACCACCATTACTTGATAACATACCTTTTGATTTTTGCAAAACTCACATGTCCACTTTTCTTTAATCTATAGATTATTGCTTGTGTATACTTGTTAAAGATGGCTATGAAGCATCTTTTAGAATGGTTAATAATGTTAAAACTGAACTGCCTTTCACTGAATGGACTCTTGATGATCGGGACTTAGCCCAACTAAATGCCAAATGTTTGAACTATTTTTTTTGTGCACTGAAATCTTAAGATTACATGCGTGTTTCTACTTACTCTAGTAGTAAAGAAATCTGGGATAGATTATGCATTACTTATGAAGGTACATCTAAGGTTAAGCAATCTAGATTGAACATATTACTTCATGACTATGAACTCTTTCGCATGAAATCTAGTGAATCGATTTCTGAAATGTACACTAGGTTCACTCAAATTGTCACTTTTTTACATACTTTAGGAAGAGAACTTAAAAACTATAAAAAAGTGAATAAAATTCTGAGATGTTTGCCTTCTTCTTTTGATGTCAAGATAATTGTAATTATTGAATAGAAAGATTTGAACACTTATTCTATTAATAATATACTTGGGTCACTCAATTCTTACGAGCAAGGAGTGAACCAACGATAAATTGATGTAGGCGAGAAGAAGAGGGAGAAAACTATGGCACTGAAGGCCAACGATACTAACATTGACTCTTTCGGATCTGATAGCAATGATGTTGCATTAATTACAAGGCAATTCAAAAGCTTTCTAAGGAAGAAACATAAGAACTTTCAGAAATTGAACAAAGGTAAGAGTAGCAAAAATTTTAAAGGTTCATCTAATACTATTTACTTTGAATACATGAAGTATGGACATATAAAGGCTGATTGTCCTACACTTAAGGCTCACCCAAACAAGGAGAAGGCTGAGGAGAAACCCAAGTTCAAGAAGGATAAAAAGCATATTCAAAAGGCATTCTGGGCAAATTCTGCATCCGACTCCTTTGAGACTGAAGCTGAGGAAGAGACTATAAATTTGTGTCTGATGGCTGATGACCATCCTGGTCAGTCTGATCAAGAAGTGGTATGTGAGCTAACCTATGATCAATTGTTAGATGTTTTTGAGAAAATTCATTGATCGTATAGGAAACTTAAGAAAATACAAGCCAGACTGAAATTTAATTTCTTGAATTTGCAAAAAGAGCATGATGTTATGCTTAAGGATCATTCTACACTTGATAGTAATCACATGTCCTTGATGAATTTGATGAATTAAATAAAAATCATTCTGAACTAATTATTGAGTATGAGTCATTAAAAATATTACATGTTGATTTAAAAAAAGCTTATAAAGAACTGGACGCCATGGCATGTAACTTAGCTAGTGATAAGCATTATTTAAAGTTTAAAATTGCAAGTCTCACAAAGGAAACTGAATTTCTAAGATTGAAAATTTGTACTTTTGAGAAAAGTGAAACACCTCCTACTTTTACATAATTTTATGCACCTCCACTTTTTGAAGAATCTATTTCAAAATTATCAAAGCATATTTCATACACACCTAGGAAGAGGCACTATCACCCATATAGATTAGTTAATCCTTTTCCTGGTGTTAGATGTTTATCTTGTGGCATGCTAGGACATGTCTCACACACTTGCATTGTTCACTGTAGTACACATTGGGTGTGGAGACCCAAATTGCATGCTTCACAGCACAACACAGATGCATTGCATTCTTCTTTTCATAAGAAGGAACCCAAACCTATTTGGGTTCCTAAATCTGACGTTTGATGATTTTATAGGTGTGCTCTCCATAAGACCTCATGAGAGCATGTGGTACCTGGACAGTGGATGCTCAAGACATACGACTGGAGATGCAAATCAGTTCATTTCACTGGAGACCAGAGTTGGAGGCAAGGTTACACTTGGAGACAATACCACCAGGAGGGTGGTAGGAGCAGGTATAATTGGTGATTCAAAAAATTTCATGATTGGCAATATTTTGCTTATAGATGGTTTGAAACACAACTTGCTGAGCATCAGTCAACTTTGTGACAAAGGATACAATATCAAGTTCCTGCCCACTTGCTGCATTATAAGCTTAAATGATAAAATTATTTTGCAGGGACATGGGATCAATAATGTCTACATGTTGGATATAAGCTTCTTTAAAACTGATGTTTCAATTTGCTTAAAAATTACTGTTAATGAGTCTTGGTTGTGGCACAAGAGATTATGTCATGTCAGTATAAAAACCCTTAGGAGAGTCACCCAAAAGGACTTAGTTAGAGCTGTCCCCAAGCTTAAGTTCACTAAGGACCACCTGTGTGATGCCTGTCAATTAAGGAAGCAAGTCCACTCCTCTTTCCACTCAATTAAGGACATCAACACCTCTAGACCTTTAGAAGGCCTTCACATGATTTGTTTGGACCCATTAGCACTACCAGCTTAGGGGGGAATATCTATGGATTTGTGATTGTTGATGATTACTTGAGGTTCACTTGGATTAAATTTTTATCACATAAATTTGAGTCATTTGATGAATTTAAGTCTTTCTCCACATGGATTAAAAGGAAGTTAGGATATGAGATCTTGACTATTCATAGTGATCATGGTGGAGAGTTTAAAAATGTGAGATTTGGAACATTCTGTGTGGAGTAAGGGATTAGCCATAACTTTTCAGCTCTTAGGATCCCTCAGCAGAACGGGGTAGCTGAAAGAAAGAATAGGACCTTAGTGGAAGCTGCTAGAGCTATGCTTCCTCAGTATTCACTTCCAAAATACTTTTGGGTTGAAGTAGTGAACACTACCTGTTATGTGCTGAATAGGGTGAATGTTAGATCAAATCTGAATAAGACACCTTATGAGATTATTAAGGGTATAACTTCAAACATGTCCCACCACCATGTCTTTGGCTATAAGGTTTTCATTCTGAACAATAGGAAATCATCCTTAAAAAAATTTAACCCCAAATCTAATGAAGGAGTGTTCTTAGGCTATTCTATTATGGGGAAATCCTTTAGGTGTTTAATAAGAGGACTTTGGTGGTGGAGGAGACAACTCATATGGTGTTTGATGAATTTGATCCTAAGGAGACTAGAGTTAAGGAAGAAGAAGATGTAGGAGAGATTACCCAAGGAGTTGAAAATATAGATCTGGAGGAAAGGGTAGAACCTGAAAACACTTTGCTTAGAGATTAGAGATATGCTTCGAGTCATCCTAAAGAACAGATGTTAGGAGACCCTTCTGAAGGTGTTAGAACTAGGCATGGACTTAGGAAGGAAGTAAACCATTCTGCCTTTATCTCAATGACTGAACCCACCAACATCAATCAAGCCCTTTTTGATGAGTTTTGGATCTTAGCTATGTAAGAGGAATTGAATAAATTTATAAGGAACAATATTTGGGAGTTAGTAGAAAGACCTAGGAATCTAAGTGTAGTGGGAACCAAGTGGGTCTTTATATGAATGATTCTGGTGTGGTGGTTAGGAATAAGGCAAGATTGGTGGCCAAGGGGTACAATCAAATTGAAGGGATTGATTTGGAGGAGACCTTTGCCCCTATAGCTAGATTGGAAGCCATTAGGGTGCTACTAGCCTTTGCCTGTTATAAGGGATTTAAGCTATTTCAAATGGATGTCAAGAGTGCCTATTTAAATGGGGTAATAAAAGAGGACATCTTTGTAGAGCAACCCCCAAGTTTTGAGAGTTTCTAATATCCAAATCATGTTTATAAATTTAAAAAGGTATTAAATGGATTGAAACAGGCACCCAGGGCTCGGTATGAGAGGCCTAGCACATTCCTACCAGAAAGAGAGTTTGTTAAGGGGAGCGTAGACACCACCCTTTTCCTTAGAAAAGTAGGAGATGATCTACTCATTATCCAGATTTATGTTGATGATATACTTTTTGGATCTTCTGATAAAAAATTATGTGATGATTTTTCTAAGACAATGAGTAAGGAGTTTGAGATGAGTATGATGGGAGAATTGTCTGACTTTTTGGGGTTTAGCATAAAGCAAATGGATGATGAAACTTTTTTAAGTCAATTGAAATACACTAAGGATATCTTGAATAAATATGAAATGGACAAAGCTAAGCCAATCAATACTCCCGTGAGTTCCACTGTTCAGTTAGATAAGGATTCAAATGGAAAATCTATTGATCAGAAGAAGTTTAGGGAAATAATTAGATCACTGCTTTACCTGACTGCTAGCCAACCTCATATTATGTTTAGTATTTATTTTTGTGCTAGGTTTTAAGCTAATCCTAAAGAGTCTCACCTGAATGCTGTTAAGAGAATCCTTAAATATCTCTTAGGGACCCCAAACCTTGGAATCTGGTATCCTAAGCACATCACTTCTTATGAGATAATTGGATATTTTGATTCTGATTTTCCAGGGTGTAGGGTGGATAGAAAGAGCACTTCAGGAACATGCCAATTCATAGGACAGTCTTTAGTCACCTGGTTCAGTAGAAAATAGAACTCAGTTGCACTTTCCACTGCTGAAGTTGAGTACATTGCCTTAGGAAGTTGTGTGGCCCAAGTCCTTTGGTTGAAGCAACAAGTTTTGGATTTAGGCTTACCTGTTGGCATAATTTTAGTTCTATGTGATACCCCCAGTGCCATCTGCATTTCTAAGAATCCCATCCAACATCCTAGAACCAAACACATTGATATAAGACATCACTTCATTAGGGACCATATTACAAAAGGCGACATTGCGCTACATCATGCAGCAACTGAAAATCAACTGGCTAACATCTTTACTAAATCACTTGCCTTTGAATCATTTAGTATTTCGAGGATCAGATTGGGTGTGATTGACATAAATGCATGAATCTGATGATTACTGACTTCTGATGTTTTTCTATTTTCTTCATTTTGCTTTTAGTCTTTATTTGTTTTGATTGTCCATTTTACTTTAGAATTTTTTTCTTGCTGATTTTAGTTGTTTGATTAGCTTATCAGATTTGATTATTTTTTGCTGATTTTTATTTGCTAGTTTTTATTTACTGATTTTTGCGTGTCTATTTTTCTTCCTTCTTACTTTATTTACTGATTACTCACTTCAAAATTAGATCACTGCTTACTTTTGCTGATAAACTAGATTTCTGACTGAGAGTTTTGCCTTATTTTTGTTTGAAAGCTTGTAAGCAGTGATTGACTCCTCTGGATCTATTAAAGGGAAGAAATATTGATGATTGTTTCTCTTCCTCTAACTCCTTTAATGGTGTATTATTTCTTTTGGATAAAAATCTTCATCAAAATTAAAAGTTGATTTTTGAAATAGAGATCTATTTTTTCTTCCTACAGTAATCTACCTCATATGAATAGTATTTTCAAAGCTTTGAATCATTGTTATGTTTTTCTTAATCCAGTGATTGCACTTATCATATAATATATGGTTTTTATTTTGTGAATTACTCTTCCTTACTATAGAGAGTGAGTTTTTTCGCCTCTTATGTCTGGAAGATAATTTCACAGCTGAGATTTTTTAACAATTATGAAAGAAAGCAAGCTTACAAAAGATGCACAGTGCGCTAAATAAATTGAAAAAGTGACACAAAATGAGCCCAAAGTTGAAAAAATGTGAAATGTCGCTAAAGTGAAAGATACACAAAGTGTATCAGAAATTAAAAGATGCGTAAAGCGCCAAACAAATTAAAAAGAGGCATAAAATGAGCCTACAAAGAAATAAACTTTCTTTCCTTTTAGATATTTAAATGTCTTAGAAAAATCCATGCCCCACTTAATACTTTCAAAAGCTTGAGACGAAAAATCATGATTTTTGATTCCTTACTTTGTAATACTCTTATATCAGATATTTTTTAGAATGAGGCTTGAAAGGATCTCTTTTAGAATCCAATTTCTTTTCTTCGGAATTAAACTTTTGTTTGAAAGGAAATTGAACTTATAAGGTGTCCAAGGTAGGAGTTACAACAGTCAATTTTCCAACTTTTTTGGATTTCAACATTGTCAATTTTCTTCTTGTTGGTTTTTGAATTGGTAATCAGGAAAATTCTATTTTACTGGAGCTGATCTCAAAAAAAAAATGCCTTTAAATTTCATCCTTTTGTTGTTCTCTTATGTTCGACTTGTACTGGTTTTAAATATTTCTATATGTTATTTTCCCTTTTTGAGATGTCAAAAGGGGGAGTAGAAGTTCTTGGGTTGTGGGTTAGTTTAATGTTCTTGTATTATTCACCCATTATTCAATTACTATTTTTGAAATTATTAACAAATGTTTGCCATCATCAAAAAGGGGGAAATTTCTGCGAATCTGGCTGCAAGGACTATGGTTTTGATGATAGCAAATATTTCTATTTCTGGTTGCCTGTTTAAACTTTCAGGTCCGTAGGATCAATTGTAAGCTTAAGCCAGCCCAAGATCGAGTCAGCCTATTTTGTAATTCAGGTCTAATATATTATTTTCATCTGTATTGAGTCAAATGTAATGTAATTGATCCCCTAGCTAAGTAACATTACACACACACACTCAGGGGGAGAGTTTTATTGATATTCACATCGCCCTAGATGATCCAGTGAAAATAGAAATTCTAATTAGGGCGACAAAGTTATGTCGGTCTGATTAAGCAGATTGTCCTAGACGATCTTATGATTGTACAGGATGATAGGCTCAAATCAGAAATTCTCAACCGCCAAATTAAGTTAGGCAAGTTTTCATTTTTAGATATTTGGTCTGATCGTCCTAGATGATACGTGTATTGACATGGATGATCCATTACAATCATGTCTAAATTAGCCCGGTAATTAAGGAAAGCAATTAATATCTGATTGATACGATTATATCATCCTGGACGATCGTAAGAACGTTCTGGATGATACATGCAAAATCCTGACCGTCTAGTGCCAATCACCTATACGTCGAGAGCTGTATGTAGGACGATTTTGTCATTTTTGAACTAATCATACCAGATGATAGACATATCATCCTGGACGATCAAGTCATTTTGAAATCATCCAGCATGTTTTGACCTGTATATCCAGAGCTATATGCAGGATGATTTTGTCATTTTTGAACTAATCGTGTAGGACGATAGACATATCGTCCTGGACTATCAAGTCATTTTGAGATCGTCCAGTACAAGTTCCCCTGCATAACCAGAGCTATCTTCTGAACAAAATTCTTAATTTACACTAATCATCTCGGATAATTACAGAATCATACGGGTTAATATAAACAAATTTGGTCTACTAATCATCCAGAGGAACCAGATCGTCTAGGCTGTACATGTGATTTTGAACTAATTATATAGGATGATCGACCGATCGTCCTGGATGATCTTTGATGACCAGTTGAGATTTAGGGTAATTTTTGAGCCCTCATATAAAAGATCTTTTTCTTCCAGCAAGAAAAATCTTTTGCCACTTTCCTTTCCAGAGAAAACCTTTAGAGAGAGCTTGGGAGAGAGAGAGAGAGGATCTTATGAGGGGGAGTTTATGAGGTATTCATAAAGGTTACTTCAAGCAAGGATTTGAGTCGTCTTCTCGGTTTGTCATCTCTTGTCTTGTCGGTGTCTCTGTATGATGATCGTTCGCAAGAAGATCCAAGTTCTTTGCCTACTTCAGGAGGAAGCGAAAGTATTCCAGGTTCTCTGCCTGCTTCAGGAGAAAATGAATGGAGTCTAGGTTCTCTACCTACTTCAGGAGGAAGCGAAAGGAGTTCAAGTTCTCTGCCTCACTGGGTTGGTGGAAAGGAGTTTTTGTACAGACTTCTCCGCCTTACTATGGGAGCAGAAGGAGAGTCACTTAGTGTTAGTGCAATACCAGGAGGGGAGGCTCCGGGGAGTGGACATAGGTCAAGTTGACCGAACCACTATAAAATTTGGTGTGTTCTTTCTGATTATTTTTCGCATTTACTTTTCTGTTGATAATTATGTGATTGTGATTATTTTTCTATTATTGTTGAATATCTGCACATCATCGTGTAAATGTAAAAGTTTTAAAACATTCAAAAAGATTTTCTAAATCGTTGTTTTGCTCTCGAATTTTTAAAACTACCAATTCACCCCCCCCCCTCTTAGTTAGCCTCGGGACTAGTTCATATGGGCTTAACATCCCTATCGATCTTTCATCTTGCATTTTACTTATTGATAAATATGTTATTTGTGAGCTTCGGTTTGCATTAGAAGTATATTTTCAGTTTTCTTCAAAAGAAAACAACAAAATAAATCAAAAATAAAAAATTGACAAAAATATTTCTCTTTACAAGTTTCTTTTATAAAAATCAAAATAATGTTTTTATGATATCGGTGTTGTCAGTATATTTTTCCACTAAATCATAATTTTTCACAAATGATAATATTTTGAAGGGAATTTATTAAAACACAAATTCACCCCCCAACTTGGTGTAAACTTGTAGTTTAGGTAATTGTAACAACCCATATTTGAACTTTCAACACCCTCTTCAACCTCCATGTCTAAATGATTTGCTTTAGCTTTATGTTTCTTATTATGAGTTGATGCCCTTATTTGAACCGTAAAAATTTCTACAAACATCTCCTCATCACTGCTAATTCAATGACCTCTTCTTCATCTATTTTCATATGCTCTTGTTTATTTTATTCATCTTTTCTTCTATTGATCTTCCTGACACATAGTGTGGGCTAACATGAGTATACTAATTTTGGATGCCTAAATCATGTGAGCTTTTGCCATTGGCTCTCTTCAATTCCTCTTCTACATGCTATTTCATTACAATGAGGGTAAATAAAGTAGTTATCAATTTAGGCCACAAAAACTTCTTTTAAAAGATATTGGATTTATTTGATTTATAGAGCTCAACCTCCTCACATTAGGGTGAGATAATAATTGGCTAGATTCTAAAGGGTGTCGATCGACTCTTCATGATTGATGAACCAAAGAGCTACATGAGACTTTAATTGGATTATTATTTAACTAGAAAGATGAAGGTGGAGGTGAATGGATATAATTATGATGGGATGAAATCCCAAATTTAACAGACTTCATTGGATTCTTTCTATGTTGATCAAAAAGAAAAACTACATAATTGTTGATTCTTGAAAACTTCTTCAATTTTCTATAATGACTTTCAACAATCCTTAACTCAACAGGTTTAATTTCTTTGAAATTTACTATTCTTTTAAAAGGGATAGAAACCACTTTATTTTTAAGCAATTTTAACTTTTCACTTTCTGTGATTACACCCAACATGCTCTTTAGGAAATTTAGATTGTCAAAAACTGGATTAACACTGCTTAACAAGTCCATTTAGTAGGGATTTAAACTTTCCCATCATCTCAATTATTGAAGGGACAACAGGTTTATTGTAGAATGCAAGTGGTGGATAATTAGTCCATTCTTTGATGCTTTCTCCTAAAATTGCAACAGATAGAGGATGGAAACAACTTCTACCAAGTAATGGTAAGGTGGCAGAGATTTCTTAGTCTACATATTCTTGAGAAGTAGTCAAAATTAACTACTCATATATCAATTTTTACTTTTCATCTCTATGACATGAAAGTTCGATGTAGGATGTTAAGCCTTAGTGTACTATCCTTATGCACACCAATGCAAAAGCAATACTAACACTCGATGAGGAGGCTAATATACTTATCAAAGGTTACAATAATAATGATGATAAATAAAATGAAATATCAACCACAGATTTTCAACATGCCAATTTTTTACATAAATAAATTGCAGAAAAGTAAAGTGTAGAAAATAAAAATTAAAAAGAGTACACAAGAATTTTATAGTGGTTCGGTCAAACCATGACCTATATCCACTCCCCAGAGTCCTCATCTTTAATTAATACACTAAACTTTTAGTGGATCGCCTTTACCCCCCATAGCAAGGCAAAGAAGCTCTTACAAAATCTCTTCCACGAACCCGGTGAGGCAGAGGATCGTAATTTTTTCACCCTCCTTGTGAAGGCAAAGAACCTAAAATCCTTTAGCAGATAACCTCGAATCATTTTTTACCTTATTGGTGATGGAAGAGAACCTAGAATCCTTTTCATCCTCCTGGTGAAGGTAGAGACCTCAAATCACTTTCACCTTTCCCAGTGCAACGAAGCAGTCAGGTCCTTTGTAACTAAAGAGGTCCTCTTCCCAAAGCTTCCCTCAAGACAAACCATGACACGTGGAGGAACTCTGGTTCAAGTGTGCCAAAGCAACCTTATATTACTCCCTCTCACACTCCCTTGAAACCCACATGGATCTTCTCCCTCTTTCATAAGCTCCACCCTTTCCCTCCCAAGCTCTAGGCTCTCTCTTCAAGCTTTCTTCAAAAGAAAATAACTCAATGAATGTCAAAAAGATTCTTACAAAGACTTATGACAAAGCATAAATAGAGGGCTTAAAAACACCATAAAAAATTAATTCTATGATCATTGATCATATAGTACAATCCTAGATCATGCAATATGATTAGTTCAAATAGCCCTGTTAATACTATATGAAGAGCAAGGTTTTGTACAATCTGTTCAAGTGTTTCAGATCATGTAGTATGATTAGTTTAATCAATTAGATTATCATCGCATAAGATTTATGTTGAATAAATATTATCCCACACAAAGATCGGGTCATACTGTATGATTGTCCTAATCATATAGTATGATCTGACTGGATCAATTAATCTAAATTTGATCCATAAATATAGGATTAATTTAGGCATAACTTGATTATATCCTACAATATGATAGCTATCATACAGTATGATTAGTACATATTTTAATTTTAAAATATTTCCTAAATTATGATTGGTAGCTGAGAACTTGATTTCAACTGATTATCTTGTATGATCATAATCGTATAGTGAGATGAGTTTAAATAGCTTTAATAATGATAATTAGCCATTTTAATGATTTTTTTGAATAGCTGATCGTATTGGATGATTAGTTTAGAAAATTACACTTTTAATTTTTTTCACTATCTCACTCTCTTGAGTGTTTGTTTCTACGGTGACCATGCTAGCATACACCCTTATAGGACTTGACTCAAGAAATCAAAAATAAATAAATAAATAAATATTACAGACTCTTTCAACACTCACTATTTTACCCAATCTACAGCCCTGAACCTTCATTAAATGGTGCATGATATTCCTAAAATGTTAGTATACACAAAAACAAATATGCACTACAAATACTAAGAGAAATAAAGAGGCAATCAATAATGTTTATTATTATCAAAAACACAAACTGGGGAGCCTGACTTGCAACATTACACATGTGGCGGTTCTTATTTCTATGTTGTAAAATGGTAATTTCTATAGGAGCAAAAGATGACCCAACCTGGAGGGTGTTGAACACTATCATTTTAGAAGGGGAACTGAATTTAATTTCTTGTTCACTAGGAACATTAGTTTGGAGCAGATAGAAGGCTTAGTGGACATAGGAATGAACACAAACCCGCCTCCAATGTTGAACACTACTATAGACTTTATCTTAGAGATTTTAGTGAGCATAATGAAAGAGAATTGACGACCATTTACTATCATATGGAAATTCTTAAAACAAAAACCAAATTTGGTAATGTTGCCCTCAGGGAGTTGAGACTGACTAAAATCAATGTTGAGATTATCGAAAAAGATAAAAAAGTGTTTTCCTACCATTTCTAAATTTGAACTAGAATTTTGTATCCATTTTCTTAAAGTTATTAGCTTTAGGCAAGATATTTAGGTTTGGAAAAAAAATATTTAACTAAATTTATTGAATCTCAAAAATAAGCTTAAAGAATAAAGCTAGATTTTAAATTTAGATTTTATGTGATTGAATTTTGAACCAGTCCAAATAACTACATAGAGATTCGTATATAAATGTAACTATAATACTTCACTGAAAACTAGGAGAATGATTGTAATGGCAATTAGATTTTAGATTAAAAATTGATTAAATCTTTTTGTTAGATTTAGGATTTAAAATGATTAATCAGGATCCAGTCAAATTAACCACACCAAGCTATATAAAGAAAGATAACTAAGATGCATTATTTAGATCCAAGGCATGATTGAAATTGGATTTTAAAGATGAAGGTTTAACTCAAGCTAAATTCAATTTAAGGTAGGTTCAAGATTTAAATTTTTCCCTCTACCACTCAAGGGTGAAATGAATGAAAGAATCAAAGAAAAAATGGTAGTTTAAACTCACCACAAAGGCAAGTACACAACCGATTCAAAACATTAAGTCACCACTAGAGAAAGATAGAGATACCCAACCCCAATAGGGTCATCATAAACAATATGTGGATAGTTATATTGTGCTACTAGGTTTTAATTTATATTTCAAAAATGAAATATGTATAGTGAACAATATACCATTTTGAAAGATAGAATTCTGTTTCACTATCATTTTGAAAACATAAATTGAATTTATTTTCATAATCAAACTCAATATAGAGAATATACTATTCAACATTTTAAAAATTAAATTATCACTTGATAAAACTTTATCTACATCCAGAGATTTTTCCTCTACTTTAGCTAACTATAATATGGTTTATTTTTTACTAGGTTCTAAGTTCCCCATAAAAGTGAACTCCTATAGTTAATTACATTCCAAGATAAGTCTTGTGAAAACTCTTGATTAAAGTGGCGACTAAACTTCTTTAGATTTACAAAGGTTTGCATGCAAAGATTTGAATTGGCAATTTGACAACTGAGAAAGGCTCAATGTTTAAACACCTTTACATATAATCAAAGGATAAATGGTGGAGAGTGATAAAATTATATAATACGCAAAAATAATCTAACTTATTCTAAGGTTGTGCTTTATTAATTGAGATCAAAATTGAATTTTTGGTTTAAGTTGCTAATTTTTTATATGATCGGGATAAACCTCCCGAAAGAAAGTGTAGGAATTGTGTAAAAGTGTAAACTGGACTTATGTCTGCTTGAAGTGGATAACCAGCTAACCACTTAGTGGCTTTTAAAAAACCATAAATTTTAAATCTAATGAATGCAAGGTAGATAAGTTTTTGTTTAGGAATCAAGGTAAGATTTGAAATTAGGATTTAAAGATGTCAAGGGTTCTAATGCACCTAACTAGTGTAATTAGAAACAAATTTTACCCCACTCTAAAATTTTTATTTGTTACTGATGCACACTACATTTCCAACATTCTAAGAAATAATCAATAGCATAATGACCCTATATCACTAGGAATAGTTGACTCGACCCCCTTTGCTTAGGCTGTTACTTGCTTGTTGTCTACTTGTTTTTGTTATTTTGTGTATGAAACTAGAAAAATAAAAACCAATGACATATATGCAATAAAGTTAAAGGTGTTGGTGTATAAAAGAATAAAAACTATAGAATCCTAGGAGCCTAACACATACATCCATGACAAAAAGCATATATAACACAAATAAACCTAGTAAAGCTTGCAATTTCTAATCACAAATACAATCAATTAATGCATTTGTGTATAACAAAAGTAATATAAAGAAAAAAAGTCTATGGAAATTGACACACAATATATGTACTAGGGTCTGCTGTAAAGTAAATGTTGTTAAACTCCATTGACTATAAGCTTTGATTTCTACACCTATGTAATGACACAAGTCTTTAAAAATGTAAATGCTTATTAAATGTCTTCAATGTCTTCAAATCGTTTAGCTCCAAATATGTACAAGGTATATAATTCCAAAGTGGATGATCTTAAAAGGAAGAAGAATATTATTTTGGACTTCTATGGTCTATAATCAATTTATATTTAGAATTTCATATCTTTATGCTTTAAAACTCTTTATAATTTACATTTAAATTTAAAATAGGAAAAGATGGAACTCTCGGCATGGTTAGTATAAAAATCTTGTAAGGTGTACTATTATATATATATACATATATATATTACAACACCCATATTTTTATATTAATTATCTAGAGGCCACATTTTTTTTGATATTAATCATCTAGAGGCCATCATAGAGTACAACAAAAAATAAACACTTACATCATCAATCACCCACCATAATAGTATCAAGAAAAAACAAGTGCAAGAAAGTAAACAAACCATCCTAGCCTAAGCTAAAGTTGGTTGTCCAAAAGCCATTCTAAAGTGTGTGCTAATATTATGTGGTTTAGATAGATCATAGGTAGATTAATGTTTTAATGATCTACAAGTTAAATTGAGATATTATTATGCTAAGGAATTTTGTTTTAAGTTTATATTTTAATGTTTTAATGACTTACATTTTTAAAGACTCACATCATCCCTAATGATAAAACAAACACATAAAGACTTCATTAAATCTTAATAATTTATTTACTTTAGGTTTTGAAGAACCATATTAATTAACTATTTAATTGTGCTTGAAGTTATTAATCAACAAGTCCTAGGCAACTAAAATGAATGCATTTGTTTCATTTCAAAAGATAAAGTAAATACATAAAACCTTATTTATTTATTTATTTTATTTAAGAGTTATTTATTTAATTAAATACATTTATGTTGGTTTATTTAATTAAATTGCTATGAATTTGATTTATTATTTATCATTGCCAGATCCCAAGTCAAGGATGAGAAAAGTACAGGGTTGTGTTAGGTAGACAATAGCCAATGCAAAAATTATCGAATAATCATGACATGAATCCTTTAATACATTGTGTTAATGCTAGGCCATTCCATGGATGTGATGCACTAGATGGCCTGAATACATCGAGAAGTGTGCAAGAATCATCGCATCAGTGCCTGGGTGTAGTGTTAAATAGGCAAGGGTTCCGACATCATGGATGGATATAGGCAAAGGAGTTAGTTCAGGAAACTAAATTTTGGAATGTAGGTTCTCTTACGGGAAAATTAATGGAATTAATTGATATTATGATTATAGGAAGATAAATATTTTATGCATTCAGGAAACTAAATGGGTTGTAGAGAAGGCTAAGGAGAATGATAGTTTATGATTTAAACTTTGGTATTCTAGTAGAAGTCGTACTAGAAATGGTGTAGGTGTGATTATAGATAATAGTTTGAAGGATAATGTTATTTAAATTGATAGAATTGGAGATAGAATTATAGCTTTGAAGATTTTCATTGATGCAATGATTATTAAGATTATAAGTGCTTATGCCCCTCAAGTAGGTTCGGATATGTGTTTAAAATTAAATTTTAAAATGACACATAATAACTAATTCAAAGGATACCTTTTGAAGAAAGAGTTTTTATTGGTGGAGATTTAAATAGACATATTGGTAGAGAGGACGAGGATTTTAAAAGTATTTACAGTGTCTTTTTGGTTTGGGAATGACTAATGCAGGTGGTAAGACTATATTAGATTTTGCTCTAGCTTATGATTTTATAATTGCTAATACCTTATTTAAGAAAAAAGATGATTATTTCATCACTTATAAGAATGGATATAATAAAACTCAGATTGATTATTTTCTTATAAGAAAAATATATCATTTATATTGTAAAGATTATAAAGTTATTATGAGTGAAAGTTTATATACCCAACATCACCTATTAGTTTTGGACCTTTAGATGAAGGGGTTGCAAAAAAAAATATAGTAAAATAATGTTCTAAGATTCGATGGGGGAATTTAAAGAACACTAACAAAAGTATTTTTGAGAGTAAGATTCGTGATGTTAAGATTTTTTCTATGTATGAGGATGCAAATGTTATGTGGGAAAAATTAGCTAGTAATATTTAAATATTGCAAAGGATGTGCTTGGAATTTCAAAAGGAAAAGATCCTAATAATAAAAATGGTTGGTGGTGGAATCCAAATATGTATGAAAAGATCAAAATTAAGAAGCTTTGTTATAATAATTGAATTAGATGTAAAAACTCTAAAATTGGGAAAGATATAAGGAGGCTCAAAAAGTGTCTAAGAAAGCAATTTGCGATGCAAAGATTTTAACTTTTAATGATTTATATAATAGAATATATTCGAAAGATGGTGAAAGATAGATGTATAAGTTAGCTAAACAAAAAGATAGGAGTAGTAAGTATTTAGTTAAAGTGAAGCGCATTGAGGATGAAGATCAAAAAGTGCTTTTTTTAGAAGAGAATATTCAACAAAGGTGAATGAGAAATTTTGCTATTCTTTTTAATGAAGCTTGTGAGAATATGATTGACTTGGTGACCTTATCACTTTAAATGAAAATAGAGATTTTTATTTTCATTGGCGTATTAACAAAACTTAAGTTAGAGTGGCTTTAAAAAAAATTAAGTGTGAAAAAACCATTAGACTTGATGATATTCAAATACATGTGTAGAAATGCTTACGAGATGAAGGAATTACTTAGCTTACTAAAATTTTTAATATTATTTTGAAGACTAAAAAGATGCTAGATGAGTGAAGACTAAGTGTGTTGATTCCTATTTTTAAGAATAAAGGTGATGGATATTATTATGCGAATTATAGAAGAATTAAGTTGATGTGTCATCATACTTTAAAACTTTGGGTGAGAGTTATGGAGCATAAGTTACGACATAATACTAATGTTTCACAAAATAATCAATTTGGATTCATGCCTGATAGGTCTGCTATGGAAGTTATTCATTTAATGAGAGGGTTGATGGAGAAGTTTAGAGATAACAAAGAGGATCTACATATGAAATTTATTGATTTTGAGAAAGTATATGATGAAGTTCTGACAGAAGTGCTATGGAGAGTTCTTCAAAAGAAAGGGGTTAAAAATGCTTATATTCAAGTCATTAGGGATATATATGCAGGAGCTATTATTTGTGTTCAGACACAAGGTGGTTTGACCAAGTATTTTCCTATTTTAGTTGGATTACATGAAGGATCAGCCTTAAGCCCTTGTTTATTTACATTAGTCATGGATGTTCTTATTAGACATTTGTAAGAGGATGTACCTTGGTATATACTTTTTTGCTGAATACATTCTTCTTATTGATAAGACTAGCGAGGGAGTTGAACGTAAGCTCAAATTATAGGGGCCAACCTTAGAGTCTTAAGGTTTTGTTTAAGTAGATCTAAAATCGAATACATGGATTATAATTTTAGTAGTAAGAGATCTAGTGGGGGGTTTGTAACTTTGAGCGATCAATTCATTAATAAGTGTTCATTTTAGATATCTTTCATCTATTGTTAAGAGTGATGGTTAAATAGATGGGGATATTATTAGTAGAATTCAAGTTGGATGGTTGAAGTGGAGGAATGTTTCAGGTTTTTTGTGTGATAGAAAACTACCACTCAAAATTAAGGGAAATTATATAATATAGTGGTGAGACCTACAATGTTTTATGGCGCAAAATGTTGGCCATTAAGAGAGAAGCATAATATTAAGTTTAGTTTTGCTAAGATGAGGATGCTTATGTGGATGAGTGGATTTACTCTTAGAAACAAGATACAAAACAAGCATAACCATGAAAAGGTTGGAGTAGCTCCAGTGATTGATAGGATTAAAGAGAGTCACCTTAGATGGTCTAGCCAAGTAAAATGGTGGCCATCTAATGACCCTGTTAGGAGAGTAGATGTATTAGATTTGGCCTATATTAAGATAGGTAGAGGTAGACCTTAAATGACTTAGTTAGAAAATATTAGAAATGATCTTTCTTTATTTGATTAAAATGAGAATTTGACTCTTAACATAACACAATGGAGAAGAAGGATTCATGTTGCCGACCCCACGTAGTGGAATAAAGGCTTGATGTCGTTGTTGTTGTATTCTCTAATTTTTATTTATTATTATTTTTTTAATTTTATAATTTTAGTTAATTTTTTATTTAAAATTTTGATAATTTATCATATTTATTTAAGTTAGAATATTTAATTTTAGTTAAAATTTTTATTTATTTTTATTTATTTCATTTTTATTTGAATTTTATTTAATTTTTAATTGTATAATTCATTTATTTAAATTAGATTTATTTAATTAATTTATATTTAATTATTTAATTTGAATTTCATTTATTTTTATTCACTAATTTCATTTTGTTTTTGTATACATTTTTTATTTAACATTTTTATTTAAAATTATTATTTTATTTTTTATCACTTTTACTCATTTATCAAAGGGCATGATTAAATTTTGACAGTTGTTTTAAATAAAATTTTAGAGGTTTATGAGTTTTATTAAAACCCAAATTTTATTTAGATTTCAATGCGATTAGGATGGAATTTTTATGAGTTTTATTTATTTAATTAAGATTTATTAAAAATTAACCCTATTACAGGATTTCTTTAATAAAGGTAATAAAGAATTTTTTTTAATTTTTGAACCAAATCAACTCCAATTAATATGAAATCATCACCATAGGTCAATAATGACATAAAATTTGAGCAATGAGAGTTTGGGTTCATTTGGAATTTTATTTATATTTTCAATTTTTTTATTTATTTAATTATTACATTTTCTTTAATTTATATGTTCTTTTTAATTTGAAATTTTCTAATGGGGCTTTTAGGTTTTATTGATTTTACTTATGATTTATAATTAATTTCCCTTTTCTTTATGTTATTTTATTTAATATTTAATGATTTATAGAATTCTTTTTTCTGGTGATTTATTGAATACCTTTTTTTTAGTTAAAACCCACAGAGGGTCTTACACGTTCAGTTAAAAGATAATTACAAAGTCCTTAAAAGGGACCCTTAGTTCACTAATGCTTAGAAGAGCTTCCAAATAAATAAATAAATAATCTAAGAGCCTAAGGTCCCTGCTAAGCACAAGTACAAATCACCTAAGAACACTCTAGGGTTGCCAAAAGCTAACACCTAAAAAAATGGAAGATCTAAAGATCGACTTTCAACACTGTCTTCCCAAAAAGGTCCCTCAAAAATAGCTTGAAGCTCACTAAGCACATGAAAAAAACCCTACAAAAATTTTTATAACAAAAGTAATCCATAAATTAAAACTCAAACCTAAGAATTTATTAAAGTCCTTTTTTTTTTCGAAACCCTCAGAGGGGCCTATGCATTAATAATAAGAAAAAAATGCAAAGTCCTTAAAGGGTCCTTTAGCTTACTAACGCTCATAAGAGCTAAAAATAAAATCAAAGAAAAACCTAAAGGCCAAAGGTTCCTGCTAATCACAAATACAAAAAAACTCTTAGAACATTCTAGGTTGGCTAGAAGCAAAAACTCAAAAAAAAGGAAGATGAAATGATAGATGATCAGCAAGCTATTTGCAAGAAGGTCCACCACAAACCCAAATTGAATCCCACTTTAAAAGAAATGGCAAAGATGTAAGAAGTTGGTAAAACTAAAACATATTTTAATCCCAAAATCAAACCTGAAAAATTATAATTAGGACACTTGCTTAACCAGCCACCTACAAAAATTAGATTCATGATAAGAAACAAAATGCTAAAATTAAAGTCCTGAGATGTAGAATTAATGCCGTTTGAATAACAACTGCTAAGGGTGTTATGCAAAAAAATAGTACAGTTATAGCCTAGCCTAACTTTAGAGCAAAGAAAAACCTAAGGGCAAAGCATCACCAATAAGATAAATATAATTAGCATGGAGAGATTACAAGAAGTATAGCATAATAAATATAACAAAAAGAAAATAGAGTTACTAGAGTGATACGAGAGAAAGCACTAGCAGAGGAAAAAACCCAAATCTGAACTCGTAGGCATGAAAAAATTATGGCAAGAAGGCTCGAATCGATGGAGGAATTATACAGCATACAATATCTCATGATGAAGATATGAGGTAAGTGCAGCAACTAACCATTAACTAATGGAAAATAATCCACCTTAAGAATACACAAAAAATTTTGACAAGTAATATCAGTATCATTATCATAACTAGCAGAAAAAAGTGGCAGAAATCAATAATGGTATGCCCACGAGATGCACTAGAATTCCTAGCAATTTGCACCAAAATAATAAAATCGAATGTAATAAAAATAAGATAAGTGTCAAGAAAATAAGAATTCTAATGGAAATGATAATACCAGCTCAGGTATGTAGTATCAATAATGTCATGAAGACAATTATCCAGCGTTTGCTTTGATCTGATCCAAAACCAACCCAAAATGGGAGAAATTTCAAATCAAACTAAATGACAAATGGATATAAAAATACTATATAACCATTCGAACAAAAAAATATTAATTGACATAACAAAAAAAACCCTAACTAAAACAGTCACAATAATCTAATTATGGACACAAGAATAAAAGAGGATGATGATGGCCAACTAATTAAAATCCAACTTAACCAATAAATGCCAAAGACCAGTCCAACACTTATTATACCACTCCTGAAGCATAGATCTCATCACAAAATGACAACCTCCCTCCCCTCTCAGGTACAGAGATTGAAAAGATGAGCAGCAGGTGTGAATAAAGTCAAAATCCAAAAAGTTATAATCAAAACAGTAAGATATATTTATGAATTTATTTAAAATCTACTTAAAATTAAACCTCAATTTCAGAAGTCTTATATATATCTCCTTAATATGACTTTATAGAGGGCTTAAAAATCTATTTTGGTCAAGTGTATTTGGAGGTAATAATTTTTAAAGTTTAAACAAATTTAATTGAATAAATTCAAAGGATTTGAGGAAGATCATTATTAGCCAACTAGGGGTGCATGCACTTTACACTTGGTGCCATTTGATTGGCCACTTAATGGATAGTGAGCCCCTCAAATAGTGTGACAATGATATTATCCATCAGATCTAAGATTAAATAGTTAGATGATCATGTCTCCAAATAGTGGGAGAGCAGCGGGGGATCAGGTCCAACATAATCACAACAACTCATAACATTTAAAATAAATAGACAACTATGATAGCATCTATGACCTATATGGCTATGACTTCACTAAGATTAGTTGAATTGAAGAGTGTGACCTATATGGCTGGTTTGGTCAACCAATATTAAGTTGGTCAACTAAGGTTGACCAAGCTTAGGATTTGGGTCTAGTGGCTTGCAAATGTTCAATGGAGTGGTTTTGGCTCTAGCCAAGGTCTACATGTAATGAATTGCATTAATGGGTACTTTAGGTTAATTTTAGTTCAATAGTGGTTTTGATCAATAATGTCTCACTATCGGGCCAATTACATTTGACATAACTTAGTAATATCTATGCATGTTTGAGGGTTTATGTTCAAATGGGTCATTTATGGTTGAATTGACTTATCATGGTAAACCATGCTCAATTAAGGATCCATTTTGGTGCAGGTATGATCAAGTATGATTTTATGATGCCTAAGGATCAAACCTAGGGCTTGAATTCAAATTTACAAGATGTTTGATGTGTATGATCACGGTATAGGGTTTAAGAGCTCATTTGTCCAAACCTGCTCAACCTAGGTCAACTTAGTCAACCATGAATCCTAATGGGTTCAAATCATTATAATTATGATTATGAATATGTTCAAAACATTTCCAAGGGTCACCAAGGAGGTTTCAACTAAGATGCCATACGAGTGACTTGTGTTATAAATATTTGAAGGATTTGGATCAAAGCCTAAGTCTTCAGTTTTAAGGGTTTTGAAGGGCATGAGGGCTTCCAAAATGTCTAGGGAGACTATTAGAAAATGGTTAATACATATGTGAATGACGATATATCCTTCCGAAGGCTTAACCTCCAATTTTGAGCAAGCTAAAGTATTCCCTTGGGAAAGATAAATTCCAAGGCTTTTAGGGTTTTAGAATGGAACTTGATTTTGAATTGATTAGTCATTAAATATTAAAGATTTTAAAAAATTAAAGATCATTGAATGATTGAATTTAATTGAGTTTACTAATTGAATCAACATGATTTTGCATGATGATTGGATTGAAGGATTGAGCTCGATTGAATGATTTGAAGGTGATTGAATCATTGACAATCATTAATAATCATTTGTTGATTGATAATTGAAGTTTAATGATTGAGTGTAAAAAATTGATTGACATTAATGATTGAATGTGATTGAATAGGATTGATTGAATGAAGTTGATTGGTTGAATTTTGAGTGATTGATTGAAAATCATTGAATTATTAAACATGTTTTAATGATTGATGATTGAATCTTGAATGGATTTTCAATGATTAAACACTTTAACTGAATAAAATGATTGAATTGAGTTGGAATAAAGTTTAAACATTCAATGGAGTTTAATGATTAAATTTAGTTGAATGATGAAATGGAGTTCAATGATTGAACACCGTGATTGAAAGTGATTCAAGGATTGACCTTGTATAAAAAAATAAGGTTAATAAGGATACAAAAATACTTCTTGGCTAAGGAAATAAAAATAGCATATTATGTTCTAAAATGGGTGAATATTTGATCAAAGTTGAATAAAACCCCCTACATGGTTTTAAAGGGTAGAACTACAAACCTTTCCAACCTACATGTCTATGGATGCAATTATTTTATGCTCAATAATGGAAAATATAATTTGGTAAAGTTTGAGGCCCAATCTAATAAGGTTATTTTTTAGATATTTAGTAGTAGGTAAAGCCAATAGGGTATTTAATAAGAGAACACTAGTAGTAGAACAATCAACCCATATAGTATTTGACGGGACCTATAGGGATAGTCCACATAGAGAAGAAGAAGAAAAAGTTTAAATCACCATTGGAATTTTAAATATAGGATTAGAAGATAGAGAAGAGACTCAATATCTCTTTCCTAAAGAATGAAGATATGCATCTAGTTATCCTAGGGATCCTATTATAAGAGACACATCTAGAGGAGTTAGGACTAGGCATGGACAAAAGAAAGAAGTTAGCCTAACAACCTTCATCTCTATGGCAGAACCCATTAGTGTAGAGTAGACATTATAAGATGAATTTTTTATTATTAGCAATATAAGAAAAGTTGAAATAGTTTATAAGAAAAGATATGTGGGCATTAGTAGCTAGACCTACTGATAAGAGTGTTGTTGGATAAAGTGGGTATTTAGGAATTAGGATAGATTGAAAGTAAAGGGTTATAATGAAATAGAATGGATAGATTTTCAGTAGACCATTACCTTACTAGCAAGGTTAAATTCCATCATGGTACTATTAGCATTTACTTATTTCAAGGGATTTAACTTATACCATATGGATGTGTAGAATGATTTTCTGAATGTGGTGATCTAGAAATATGTTTTTGTAGAACATACCCTAAGTTTTGATAGTACAATATTTCTAAATCTTATTTACGAACTAAAGAAAATATTATATTGGCTTAAGAAAGGACCTACAGCATGGTATGATAGGATTAACACTTTTATCTTAGAGAAATCATCTACTAAGTGTACGGTAAAAATCACACAATCTATCAGATGAATTGGATATGATATACTCATTTGGTAGATATATATGAATGACATTTTTTTTGATCCACCTATGCTAATCTATGCAAAAATTTTTGTTTCACTATTATAGTGAATTTAAAATGAGTATGATGGGTGAGTTGACCAATTTTCATGGATTTAATGTAATATAAACAATAGAAGGAATCTTCTTGAGTAAAACAAAATACATAAAAGGAATTCTAAAGAAATTTAATATGGATGGTTGTAAGACCATGAATACAACAATGAGCCCAACCATCTGATTAAATAAGGACCGATGGATAATTGGATGCGAAGAAATATTTAGAGAGATTAATGTTTCCATACTTTACTTGAATATCAGTAGGCCTAACATTATGTTTAGTGTATACCTATGCGTTAGGTTTCAAGCTGAGCCTAGGAAATCTTATATCACCATAGTGAAAAGAATTTTAAGTTATCTTATAGGTACTCATAACTTAGATATTTGGTATTCTAAGAATAGCTTGACATTTGATTTTGTTGGATACTCAGACTTAGATTTGTTTCATGTAAGGTGAATAGGAAAATCACTTCGGGATATTTATAATCCATAGGATAATCTTTAGTTTCATGGTTTAGTTGAAAGTAAAATTCAGTAGCCCTTTTGCACTACATAAGCAGAGTATATAGTTATAGGAAGCTATGTTGCCTAAGTCTTTTGGTTGAAGCAATAACTTCTAAATTTTGGACTACAAGTAGAAACCATCCCTGCCATGTTTGGCAATATGAGTATGATATGTATCAATAAAAATACAATTCAACAGTCTCATACTAAAGACATTAATATGAGACACCATTTGGGATTACATGGAAAAGGGAAAGGGAAGCATCTAATTTGTAGACATGTAGGACTATTTAGTTGTTATTTTCATGAAAACCCTATGTTACGATAGATTTAGTGCACTTAGGACTAGTTTGGGAAACATAGATATAAGTGCATAGGAAATTGGGGTAATGCATATTTGCTTTCTCTTTATATGTTTATGCTTTTATGTTTGTGTTCTAGCTTATGATTTACTTCATTTATTTATGTGAGATTGATTACTTCAGCTTTATTACATCTTATTTTAGTCTATATGTTTGTATGTTTTACATGTGTTTTACTTCTTTTCATTTTTTATGTATTTTTGGTTGTTTGTTCTCTTTAGAATATTTTTGTCATTAAAATTTGTGTAATGTTTTGAGTGCTTGTCATTATGAAAGTGTCTCTAATCATCATACAAACTCTAGAAATGTTTTCACATTGTATTGTATGATGAACAAATTGTGTTATATAATATACATAAGATCAGACTGTTATAGCCAAATAATTATTGACTTAACAATTTGGTATGATCCTTTATTACAAATTGTACTGTACAAATTACATATTATGTTATATGATCCATTTGGTAGAATAGTCACATTGATGAATACTAAAGAACATAAAAAATTCATAGATTATATTGGATGATCCTTGATCGTACATGCTGATTCCCATTCATTTTGGATGATATGTAATCATATTGTATTATTTTAACTTAGATTGTACTTTCTTGATGAGACATTTGGATGAACTTAATTAGACAGTATGATCCCCCTATTGTATTGTATGAATGACACAAGGGTGTATAATAGGGGTAGTTTACACTTCAACTCACGCCTCTAAATCTTCTACCCTATTCTTTCTACTACACACGTTCCTTCATTTTCCTGTGGCTCATAAGCATGGTAGATTGGCTCTAAGGCCCAAACTTGATAGTTTTAATACGAAGAAGATTAACATTCCTATGAATTATATAGGAGCACTACCATTACAAATTTAAAAGTGGCAGATCTGGAAAGTTTATCCTACCAGGTATTAGACTTATTCTCTGCCACCTCACTTTAATTCTTTATCTATGTGGCTTGTCCTCATCATAAAAATATCATATTAAAATTATTTTCCAATCATAAAGTCACCGTAGACCGCAATACCCTATAATCCTTTATCTGCATATGCCAAGTAATTATCACCAAAAAAAACTTACATGAGCACCTTCACCTATCTAATATAGATGAAGTACCCCATAACATAGTCTAAGCCTTTTATTATAATTGGAACACAGTTAACACGAACCTTCAGAACTCTCACTTAAATCAACATTAGCCCTTAGTTAGCACTATGATACTAAATGTATGTATTACGAAACATGTCCTATACAATATTATCCCTAAAGCTGGTGATTGAATGAATATCACTCCTTTTCTCTATATGATTACCTAGTTTTGCATGAATGGCATGCAATTTAGTGATGTAAAAATAATTATTAGGTATAAAAAAAATGTGATATGATGGATACAGTTCCTGGATACATGTCAAGTTCAGAAATAATAGATTCAAAAATTTTAAGAAGGCTGAAGGTGCAATGTTTGGTAAGAATAAGAATAATGTTGGTAATCAAGTGAATGATTCAGGGGTCCATAAGTAGTCCAGCAAGGTAGATGGGGAAATTGTTCAAGTGGTATCAAATGAATAAAATGATGAAGGCCATATTTCAAATACAAGTCTTATTGTTGATCAAAATCTTGGAGGTACAAAAGGTATTATACAACTATCCAATTATTCTAACGTTTGTTTAAAAAATAAATTCAGCATTTTGGATGGGGCGAATGGAGAACCAGAATTGAATGAAGTTATGGAATCAGAATGCACACAAAATATGGTGGAAGTTATTATACTTTCTTCTGATAGTATAGAAGATAAAGAGGAGGGTGGTTCACCAGGAGGCTCTACCAAACATCCTAAAATAAAAATAGGTGTTGGAGCTTCAATTGGTTTAACCTGTATTAATACAAGTTCAGGTAAAATCAAACTTGCTAAAGAAGTGAAGTCCTTGGGTCCTGCTGAAGTTTGTCACAGGAATAGAAGAGGGGAAGTGAAGGGTAGTTTGGGAGGTGGGGACTTTTCCCCTACGGATAATTAATGTCTTCCTTTTTATTTTGGAATTGTAGGGGGGCCAAGAAGAGGGAGGCCTCCCTTTATCTTAGAGAGATTGTGAAGGATCATGGAGGGGTTTTTGTTGGTCTTACTGAGACTAAGCTATCCAATATTGAAAGGGGTGATGTTGTTAAGGTCATTGGGAGTGAGTGGGATTTCTTTCATCATCCTACAGAGGGTACCTCTGGTGGAATTTTGGTAATGTGGGATAGGAATAAGGTGACTTTCGAGGTTGTGGAACATTCTTCTCAAGCCATTATTGGAGTTCTTGATGCTCCTTTGATTGGTTCTGGGAAGGTGGCTACTGTGTATGGTAACAAGGACTTTCATGTGAGGAGAAGTTTATGGTAGATGCTTGAAAAGTTTGTTGTGGGCAATAAGCCTTCAATGGTTGGTCGAGACTTCAATTGTTTATTGTCTAAAGATGATAAGAGAGGGGGCAAGAGGTTCCTTTTTTCCCAAGGGCCCCAGGAGATGAAGTTGTTTATGTCTAATAATGATTTTCATGATGTAGGTACTGTTGGACCTAGATACACTTGGTGCAATAACAAAGAATGTGCTTTGAGAATTTGGGAGAGGCTAGATAGGTGCCTGCTAAATTCGGCTGCTCTACAAAAGGTTCCATTAGCAAAAGTTAGACATTTAGCGAGGGTGGCATCTGATCATAGTCCAATAGATTTCAAAGTGTTGGAGGCCCAGTACAACTCTAGAATAATCAGATTTGAGGATACTTGGAAGTCATATCCGGTGGCTTGGAGCATAGTTTTAAATTCTTGGAAAAAATCTGACTTTGGTAATGATATGGATGTCTTGCAAAGGAAGCTAAGAAGAACCTTGAGGGCCTTATTCTTATGGAACAAAAGCAAATATAAGAGTATGAATTTGTTGAAGGCAGACTTAAAGAAAGAGATTATGGAACTTCAGTTGGAAAGCTTCAGAAGTTGGCTATGGAGAGGCTAAACTTACTTAGAAGCAAAGTACATGATCTTAATGTTACTTTAGGAAGATTATCAACTTGGTGGAATAAAAGAGCAAAGGTGAGATGGCATGAAGAAGGTGATATGTTAATTCTAATTTCTTCCACAAGTATGCTTCAACAAAGAAGAATGGAAACCTTATAGGACAAATTAAAGATGAAAATAGCATCTTTGTGGAAAGCTTTGAGTCGATTATAACTATTTTTAGGAATTTTTTGTGAAGAACTGGAGGTCTAGATATTGTAATCTAGCGAGCTGGCCCGATATTCCTGAAAACCAGAAATTAAATTCATTGGATGTGGAGTTCATGAGTGGAGATTTTACACAGGAAGAATTAAATACTATAGTCTTTCAACAAGGTAGAAATAAATCTCTGGGGTTGGATGGGATTACACCTTTCTTTTTTCAATTCTTTTGGAGCGTTGTGAAAGAATCAACTTGGAAAGCTGTTGATAGTTTTTTTAAAGCTGGTTCCATGAAGGAAGAGTGGAAAGATACATTGCTTGTATTAATCCCCAAGGTGAAGAATCAAAGAGTGCCATCCAACTTCAGACTGATTAGCCTATGTAAAACCACCTATAAGTTGGTTACAACTCTATTGGTAAATAGACTGAAAGTTTGTATCTCAAAGATCATTTCGAAAGAACAAGTTACATTTATCCCGGGTAGATCGATGTCTGAACATTGTTTGCTTGCACAAGAGATATTCATAAAATTTAGGATCTCAAAAAATAAGAAGGTGTTGATGGATGTGATATTAGACATGGAGCAAGCTTATGATAGCATGGGTTTGCAAACTTTGAATCAAGTGTTAAAAGTATTTGGGTTTCCACATTTTTTGGTAAGCTCATCATGGAATGTGTGATGAATGTGAGATTTTCTTTCATTTTAAATGGAGGAATTTCTAATTGGATAAAGGCTGAGAGTGGGTTTCACCAAGGTTGCCCGTTATCGCCTTATTTATTCATTATGTATTCCCAACTTTTATCAAATGCAATAAATGAAAGAGGACAGGAATTGGGAGTTCAGATTTCACCCAAAGCTCAAAAAATTACACATCTTTTATATGCAGATGATGTTTTAATATTTTCTCGAGCTTCTATAAGATCAGCCCAACAGGTGAAGGTAATTGTTGTTGAATTTTATGGGTGGACGGGGTAGAGAATAAATAACTCCAAGTCTCAGATTTTATTTTGCAAAGCTATGAAGCATCCAATGAAGAATCAAATAAGGAGGAAATTAGGTTTTAAGGTGGTTAAGGAGCTGCTTTATTTAGGAGTTAAAGTGTCTTTAAGAAGATTAAGAAGATATGATTTTCAATGTATGATTAATCCTGTATTGGAAAGACTAAATGCTTGGGGAAGTCAACATTTATCTATGGCTGGTATGATCACCCTTGTAAAGTCCTCCCTTTTATCATTACCAAGTTTTTTATCAACACATCCTGTGGTTCCAAAGAAAGTTTTATATTAAGTAGATCAATTTTGCAAAGAGTTTATTCGGCACAAAGAAAATGGGAGGAAGGCTTTACATTTTGTTACATGGGATGTTTTATGTTAACCAAAATCTGATGGAGGTTTGGGATTACATTCAGCTGTTCATCGAGTGGGACCTCTTAGATCGAGGTTAGCATGGAGATGTATTCAATATCCAGAAAATTTATTGCATAAGAATATTATCACTAAATATGGTGATAATATCTTTAGTGGAGAAAGAAAGAAAGGAGCTTCAATGGCATGGCAGATTTTGTTAGAGGGTGGAAAGTTCCTAAAACCAATAGTTAGATGGAGAGTTATAAATGGAAGGAAAATTCATGTTATGAAGGAAATTTGGCTGTTAGATAAGTGCTTTAACACTTGGCCAACTCTAGCAGATTGTGTGGGGCTTGAAAAGATAAAGCTGAATTTATTCATTTTGCCGACTGTAGCTGGAATGTGGAGATGCTACAGTAGTTTTTCAATGATGACCTTATTTTTTTGATTTTTCATGTTCCTCTTGATCATTAAGCTGAGATGGATTATTTGGAAACTATGTACCACCATAATGGGAGATCTATCACGGCTAGGGCATATGAGGAATAAATGAAGAGGTGTTCTAAGGAGGAAAACTTTGAGTTTGCAAATTGGTTAAGGAATCTAAAGCTTAACCCGAGAGTGGAGCTTTTTTGGTGGAGAATGAGTAAGTTTTCCATTCCTACAAATGAGTTTCTTAAATATAGAAGGCTAAGTAAAAATGACTTATGTCCAAGAGGATGTCAATAAGTGGAAAGCTATGCTCATATTGTGGTTCATTGTAAATTCATGAAGGAGATCATTCTCAAGTTGAGAGAATGGGGATTCTACATTCCCATATTTCAGTCATTGGGAAGTTGTTTGAAAGAACTTAGAAGCCATTCGATTCGATTTTCTAACATAGTGAGAATGTACTATACAACGATCTTTCTATCATGGAAAAATAAAAGTGATCTTGTACATGGGAAGACCGCTCCTCCAAGTTCGCTAGTGGTAGCAAATGTTCTATTTTTGGCTAAACTAAAATTGTATCCAATACTAGATAGTTGGGGTGTTAATCTCATTAGGGAGTTTACTAAAGTTTGGCACCCTCCACCACTAGGTTGGATCAAAATCAATGTGGATGCATCATTGTTGGAATCTAATAAAGCTGGGATTGGAGGTGTGTTTAGAGATCATAAAGGGAGGTTATTGCTGGCATTTGGGAAGAAGGAAGTTCATTGGGATGTTTCCCAACTTGAGTTGGCGGCTGTTTTGGCAATAAAGGAATTCATACAATCTTGGATGATGGATAGTAAATGAGTAATAATTGAAGGAGATAATAAAAATAATATCAATTTCATTCAAGAATCTTTGAAGAAGTCAAAGTGTCAGTTCAACACTAGGAGTATAAAGGATTTATTCTTTTTGAATGATTTCAATAAAGTTTTTTTTCAATCATGTTCATAGAGAAAGTAACAAGGTAGCCGCTGTTTGTGCTACTTTGGCATTAGAAGATAGTTTCTGTTTTGATAGTTTTTCTTTTGCCAATATTCCTTCTAATTTGTCTAGTTTATTAAAGAAGGAATGTGAGCCTTTTATTTCCCTGTAATTAGTTCTTACTTTAATGCAATTTGCAATTTCTCAAAAAAATATATAAAAACAAAACAAAATAAAAATGTGACCACTATTAGGAACCCTATGGTCCACCAAAAAGTGTAGCTCCTAAAATACATAATTGCTTATGTAATAAGATGAAAAGTTATTTGACCTTTAATGCACCACCAGTGCACCAGGTCATCTTCACCAAAAACTCCTTCCATATTATTTATATTTAGAGACATAGGGCTACCCCAGGAGTAGTTGCATCTAATTTTATGGAAGTAGTGGCTATAAGGGGAGCATACCTACAACGTCTTTCTCCTCTTTCTTACCAGTATCCCTAGAATGCTTGGAATGAGCACTTTGAAAGTTCAATAATTGGATATGAAACTAATTGAACATGAAGATGGCACACCAAGATGAGGGGAAGGGGGTGAATTAGTGATTTAATAATTATTTCAAAATTCTTTTTTGGATTAAAATACCAAATTAAAATTTCATGCAGATGAGTTTGAAAAAATAATATAGATCAACTCACCACACAACACAAAATAAGTAATTTTTTTCTTTTTTAGATTTTTAATTTTTTTTTAAATAAATATGAACAAAAATCAATTACAATAATCTTCTTTCATAAGATCAATTATAATCAAAGCAAAGTGTTGAAAACTAAATTGTGAGGAAATAAAAGTGCTAAAATAAATGCAAAAAAGAAAGAGATGCAAATCAAATTTTATAGTGATTCGGTCAACTTGACCTAAGTCCACTCCCTGGATGTCCCCTCTTTGAGAATTGCACTAACACAGTGACTCTCTTTTAGCCCATAGCTATTGCGAATCTGGTTTCAAGGACTATGATTTTGATGATAGAAAACCTTTTCATTTTTATTAGAGTGTCTAATCTTTCAGGTTCACAGGATCAATTGCAATTCAAGCCAGCTCAAGATCGAGTCAGTCTGTTTGTGTTTCAGGTTCAATGTACTTTTTCATTTTTCTTGAGCCAAAAGTAATGTAATGGATTCCGAAGCTAAGTAACCTTGCACACACACACTCAGGGGGAGAGTTTTAGTGAGTTAGAGTTTCTGTTTCAAATTTTATTCAAATCATCCTGGACGATATTCATATCATCCAAAATGATATGTGTATCATCCTAGATGATCCTTTACAATCATGCCCAAATTAGTCTGGTAATTAAGGAAAGTAATTAAGATTTAATTGATTCGATCATATCATTCCGGACGATCGTAAGATTTTCCTGGATGATATATGTAAAATCCTGACCGTCCAGAGCATTTCACCTAGACGATCGGAACAATCCTCTTGACGATATTCTCAATTTTGAACTGATCATATGGGACGATATAAATATCATCTGGGACGATTAGGTCATTTTATAATCGTCTAGCATAGTTTGGCTGTACGACCCAAGGAATTTGCTGGACGATTTTGGTCTTTTTGAACTAACTATATAGGATGATATACATATCATTCTAGACGATCAAGTCATTTTGAGACCGTCCAGTATAAGTTACCCTAGACGACCCGAGTTATCCTCTGGATGATAATTCTATTTTACACTAATCGTCTAGGACAATCGCAAAATCATCCCAAATGATATGAACAAAATTTATCTTCTAATCATCCAGAAGAACCAGATCGTCCAGGCCAAAAGGGTCTGATTTACACTAATCGTACAGGATGATCTTTGATGACCAGTTGAGATTTAAGGCAATTTTTGAGCCCTCCTATTTAAGATCTCTTGTGTTCAATCATAAAGATCTTTTGCCACCTTCCTTTCCTGAGAGAACCTTTAGAGAGAGAGAGAGGTTGGGAGAGAGAGAGGATCTTCTGAGGGGGCATTTATGAGGTGTTCACAAAGGTTGCTCCAAGCAAGGATATGAGTCGTCTTCTCTGGTTATCATCCCCTATCTTGTTTTATTGGTGTCTTAGTGGAACGATCGTTTGTAAGAAGATATAGGTTCTCTACCTGCTTCAGGAGGAAGCGAAAGGAGTCCAGGTTCTCTACCTGCTTTTGGAGGAAGTGAAAGGAGTCTGGGTTCTATGCCTCACTAGATTTTAGGAATGGAGTTTTGTACAGGCTTCTCTGCCTTGTTGTGGGAGCAGAAGGAGAGTCACTTAGTGTTAGTGCAATACCTGAATGGGAGGCTCCAGGGAGTGGATGTAAGTCAAGTTGACAGAACCACTATAAAATCTGGTGTGTTCTTTCTTATTATTTTCTGCACTCTATTTTTCTGTTGATGATCGTGTGATTGTGATTATTGGTTTGTTTTTTTAAACATCAGCACATTGTCGCAAAACTGAAATCATTTTAAAACATTCAAAAAGATTTTCAAAATCATTTTTTGCTCATAAACTTTTTAAAATAACTAATTCACCCCCCCCCCCCCTCCCTGCCCCTCTTGGTTAGCCTCAGGCTAGTTCCCAAGGGCTTAACATCCCTAATGAACTTTGAAGTGGTATCAGAGCAGGATTCATTAAATCTAGTTTTAAAAAACTTTTGAATTTGATCCATGGCTAACTTTGGGAATAAAAATACTACTGAAGGTTATTCCAGCACTCGTCCACCGTTATTTGATAACATACCATTTGATTTTTAGAAAACTCGCATGTCCACCTTTTTTCAATCTATTGATTAACACATGTGGATGCTTGTTAAAGATGGTTATGAAGCACCTTTTAGACTTATTAATAGTATTAAAAGAGAACTTTCTTTTGCCGAATCGACCTTTGATGATGTGATTTAGCACAACTGAATGCAAAATGCTTGAACTTTTTTTTAGTGCCTTAAAATCTGAGGATTACATGCGTGTCTCTACCTGCACAATTGGCAAATAAATTTGGGATAGATTATGTATTACCTATGAAGGTACATCTGAAGTTAAATAGTCTAGGTTAAATGTACTGCTTCATGACTATGAACTCTTTTGCATGAAACCTAGTGAGTCCATATTTGAAATGTACACTAGGTTTACTCAAATTGTCACCTCCCTACATGCCTTAACAAGAGAGCTTACTAATTATGATAAAGTTAACAAGATTTTGAGATGTTTGCCTTTTTCTTATGATGCCAAGATAACTATGATCACTGAATCTAAGGATTTGAATGCTTATTCTATTGATAACTTACTTGAATCACTCATTGCTTACAAGTAAGTTGTGAACAAAGACAGCTTGATGTAGGTGAGAAAAAGAAAGAGAAAACTTTGGCACTGAAGGACAACAATATAGATACTAATACTTACGGGTATGATATTGATGATGTTGCCTTAATCACTGGACAATTCAAAAGAATTCTAAGGAAGAAACACAAGAACTTTCAGAAGTTGAACAAAGGTAAGAGTAGCAAAAATTTTAAAGGTTCTTCTGATAAAGTTTATTTTGAATGTAGGAAGCCTGGACATATAAAGGCTGATTTTCCTACACTTAAGGCTCACCCAAGCAAGGAGAAGGGTGAGGAGAAACCCAAGTTCAAGATGGGTAAGAAGAAGATCCAAAAGGCTTTCTGGGCGGATTCTACATCTGACTCCTCTGAGACTGAAGCTGAATAGGAGACTACAAACTTGTGTTTGATGGTGGATGAACATCATGGTCAGTCTGACCAAAAAGAGGTATGTGAGCTAACCTATGATCAATTACTTAAAGTTTCTGAAAAAATCCATTCATCATTTAGGAAACTTAAGAAAACACACGCTAGCCTAAAATTAGAATTCTTAAACTTGGAAAAAGAGCATGAAGTTTTGATTAAGGATCATTCTACACTTGATAACAATCACCTCTCATTACTTGATAAATTTGATGAATTAAACAAAAAGCATTCTGAATTGATTATCGAGCATGATTCACTGAAAATATTGTATGGTAAATTAGAAGCTGCATTTAAGAAATTAGAATCTCATGCATCTGATTTAGATAGTGATGAGGATTATTTGAAATTTGAAATTATAAGCCTTAAAAAGGAGAATGAATTTCTAAGTATAAAAATCAGTGCATTTGAGAATAATGAAACATCTCCTACATTTGTATAATTTTACAAACCTCCACCACTTGAAGGATCACATTCAAAATCATCAAAACATGTATCATTTAAACCTAGGAAGAGGTACTATCACCCTCGTAAATTAGTTAATCATTTTCCTGGTGTTAGATATTTCTCATGTGTCATGTTAGGACATATCTCTTACACATGCATTGTTCACCATAGTACACATTGGGTGTGGAGGCCCAAGTTGCATGCTTCACAGCACAGCACACATGACTTGCATTCTTCTTTTTATATGAAGGAATCTAAACCTATTTAGGTTCCTAAATCTGACATTTGATGATTTTATAGGTGTGCTCTCATACAAGACCTCATGAGAGCATGTGGTACCTGAACAGTGGATGCTTAAGACATATAACTAGAGATGCAAATTAATTCATTTCACTAGAGGCTAGGGCTGGAGGCAAGGTCACTCTTGGAGACAACACCACTAGGAAAGTGGAAGGTGCAGGTATAATCATAAACTCCAAGAACCTTTTGATTAAAAATGTTTTTCTTGTAGATGGACTGAAACACAACCTGCTCAGCATCAGTCAACTCTGTGACAAAGGGTTCAGCATCAAGTTCCTAGCAAATACTTGCATCATAAGCTTAAATAATAACATTATTTTGTAGGGCAAGAGGATTAATAATGTCTACATGCTTGATTTAAATAATATTGAATGTGTTGCTTCATTTTGCTTAAAAACTACTGTTGATGAGTCTTGATTATGGCACAGAAGATTATGTCATGCCAGTATGAAAACCCTTATAAGGGTCACCCAAAAGGACTTAGTTAGAGGTGTCCCCAAAGTTAAGTTCACTAAGGACCACCTGTGTGATGCCTGTCAGCTAGGAAAGTAAGTTCAATCCTCTTTCGACTCTATTAAGGACATCAACACCTCTAGACCTTTAGAAGTCCTTCACATGGATCTCTTTGGACCCATTAGCACTGTCAGCTTAGGGGGAAAAGTTTATGGATTTGTGATTATTAATGATTACTTAAGGTTCACTTGGATTAGATTTCTATCACTTAGATCTGAGTCATTTGATGAATTTAAATCTTTCTTCACTTAGATTCAGAAGAAGTTAGGTTGTGAGATTGTGACCATCGATAGTGATTATGGCGGAGAGTTTGAAAATGAGAAATTTAGAACCTTCTATGAAGATCAAGGGATTAGCCACAATTTTTCAGCTCCAAAGACCCCTCAGCAGAATGGGGTAGCTGAATGGAAGAACAGGACCTTAGTGGAAGCTACTAAGGCCATGCTTACTGAGTATTCACTTCCAAAATACTTTTGGGCAGAAGTGGTGAACACAACCTATTATGTGTTGAATAGAGTGAATGTTAGATTCAATCAGAATAAGACACCCTATGAGATTATTAAGGGTAGAACTCCAAACCTGTCCCACCTCCATATCTTTGGCTGTAAGATTTTCATTCTAAATAATGGGAAATAATCCTTAGGAAAATTTGTCCCCCAATCTGATGGAGTGTTCTTAGGCTATTCTAGTGTGGGGAAATCTTTTAGGGTGTTTGATAAGAGGACTTTGTTGGTGGAGGAGACTACTCATGTTCTGTTTGATGAATTTGATCCTAAGGAGTCTAGAGCTAAGGAAGAAGAAGAGGTAAGAGAGATTACCCAATGAGTTGAAAATGTAAAGCTGGAAGGAAGGGTAGAACTTCAAAACACTTTGCCCTGAGATTGGAGATATTCTTTGAGTCATCCTAAAGAATTAATCTTAGGAGATCCTTCTGAAGGTGTTAGAACTAGGCATGGACTTAGAAAGGAAGTAAACTATTCTGCCTTTATCTTAATGACCAAACCCACCAACATCAATCAAGCCATTTCTGATGAATTTTGAATCTTAGCTATGTAAGAGGAATTGAACCAATTTGTAAGAAATGATGTTTGGGAGTTAGTAGAAAGACCTAAGAATCAAAGTGAAGTGGGAACCAAATGGGTCTTTAAGAATAAGATGAATGATTCTGGTGTGGTGGTTAGGAATAAGGCAAGATTGATGGCTAAGGGGTACAATTAAATAGAAGGGATCAATTTTGAGGAGACCTTTACCCCTATAGCTAGATTGGAAGCCATTAGAGTGCTACAAGCCTTTGCCTGTTATAAGGGATTTAATCTTTTTCAAATGGATGTCAAGAGTTCCTTTTTAAATGGGATAATAAAATAAGATGTCTATGTAGAACAACCACCATGTTTTGAGAGTTCCCAATATCCTAATCATTTTTACAAATTAAAAAAGGACTTATATGGATTGAAACAGGCACCCAGAGCTTGGTATGAGAAGCTTAGCACATTCCTATTAGAAAGGGAGTTTGTTAAGGGGAGCGTAGACACCACCCTTTTTCTGAGAAAAGTAGGAGATGATTTACTTTTGGGATCTTCTGATAAAAACTTATGTGAAGATTTTTTTAATATAATGAGTAAAGATTTTGAGATGAGTGTGATGGGAGAATTGTCCTACTTTTAGGGTTTCGAATAAGGCAAATAGATGATGGAACCTTTCTTAACCAATCAAAATATACTAAGAACATTTTGAAGAAATATGAAATGGTCAAAATCAAGCCAATCAACACTCCCATGAGCTCCACTATTCAGTTAGATATGGATGTAAATGGAAAATCTATTGATCAGAAGAAGTATAGAGGAATAATTGGATCAAAACTTTACTTGACTGCTAGCCGACCTAATATCATGTTTAGTGTTTGTCTTTGTGTTAGGTTTCAAGCTGATCCTAGGGAATCTCACCTTACTGCATTTAAGAGAATCCTCAGATATCTCTTAGGGACCCCAACCTTAGGAATCTGGTATCCTTGGCATAACACTTCTTTTAAGATTATTGGATATTTTGATTCTAATTTTGCAGGGTGTAGGGTGGATATAAAGAGCACTTCAAGAACTTATTAATTCATAGGATAGCCTTTAATCTCCTGGTCCAGTAGAAAATAAAACTCTGTAGCACTTTTCACTACTGGAGCTGAGTATATTGCCTTATGAAGTTGTGTGGCCTAAGTTTTTTGGTTGAAGAAACAAGTTTTGGAGTTATGATTACCTGTAGGTACAATTTCAGTTCTATATGATAACTATAGTGCCATATGCATCTCTAAGAATCCTATCCAATATTCAAGAACCAAACACATTGATATAAGGCATCACTTCATTAGGGACCATGTTACAAAATGGGACATTGAGCTACACCATGTAGCAACTGAAAATCAACTGGCTGAAATCTTTACGAAACCACTGGCTTTTGACTCATTCAACATTTTCAGAACCAGATTGGGTGTGATTGACATAAATACATGATCTTGGTTATTACTGATTTTTTAGGTTTCTATTTTTCATTTTTTTCTTGTGCTTTTATTTGATTTGATTATCTCTTTCATGCATGTTTTTATTCTCTGTTGATTTTCTTTTTATTGTTGTTATTTTCTTATGTGAGTATTTATTTTGATGTGATTTCCTACTTGTTCTTGATTTACTACATTTCTTATAAATTCGATCACTGCTCACTACTGTTGATAAATTGGATTTCTGACTTAGAGTTTTGCCATATTTTTCTTTGGAAGCATATAAGCAGTGATTGACTCCTCTGAATCTATTAAAGGGAAGAAATATTGATAATTATTTCTCTTCCTCTAACTCCTTTAATGGTGTATTATTTCTTTTGGATAAAAATCTTTTTCAAAATTAAAAAGTTGGTTTTTGAAATAGAGATCTATTTTATCATACTACAGTAATCTACCTCATATGAATAGTGTTTTCAAAGCTTTGAATCATTGTTATGCTTTTCATAATCAGGTGATTGCACTGATCATATGGAGTATGATTTTATTCTGTGAATTATTCCTCCTTATTATAGAGAGAGAGTTTTCTCTGCTCTTATGTGTGGAAGGTAATTCCACAACTGAGATTATTTAGAGATTATGAAAGGAAGTAAGCTTGCAAAAAGAAAAAAAAGGGGGAGCACAATATGAGCCCAAAGCAAAAAAGATGTGCAATGTCGCCAAATTAAAAAGATGCACAAAGTGTATCAAAAATAAAAAGATGCGCAAAGAGCGCCAAATAAATTGAAAAAGAGGCACAAAATAAGCCCACAAAGAAATAAGTTTTCTTCCCTTTCGGATCTTTAAATATGTTAGGGAAATCTATGCGCCACTTCATGCTTTCAAAAGCTTAAGAAGGAAAATTAAGATTTCTGATTCCTTACTTTGTAATACTATTTTATTAGATATTTTTTTTGGAATAAGGCTTGAAAGAGTCTCTTTTTGAATCTAATTTCTTTTCTTCTAAACTAGACTTTTGTTTGAAAGGAATTTGAACCTGTAAGGTATCCAACTTTTCTTAATTTCAGCATCGTCAATTTTCTTGTTATTGGCTTTTTAAATGAAACTCAAGGAAAAATTTTGATTTACTGGAGCTGATCATTTCAAAAAAAAAAAGTTTTTAATGTTATTTTCTCGATTCTATCTTTCTTGAATTTGATTTGATTTTGATTTTTTTTCTTTTTTTTTCATTTTCTGATTTTGGACGATCCGTACATCGTCCTGGATGATCTGATCAAGTCATCCCCATCCTGATCCAATGACTGAGATGCACCAATTATTGGTGATTGTCCTGTACGATGCACCTTATCATCCTGGGCGATCTACGTGGCAGCAGCTGGATGATTTAAATTTAGCCCATTCGATCCATTTATTGCATATCATCCTGGACGATCCACCTAATTATCCTAGATGATACCTTTAGTCAAAAGTCATCTAGCCTGTCTCCTCGGGATGATCATTTGTGTCTAATCATCCTGGATGATATCTGATTGTCTTGGATGATCGGACTACCTTTTTGACCAATCGTTCTGTACACCATTATTTCCCTTATCGTCCCGGATGATCCTGCACTCGTCCTAGATGATCTAGATAATCTCTATTTAAATAGCCATTTTCTCCACTATTTTTCACACCTTCTCTTTCAATCCTTACTCCAATCATATTCTAATGGCTGGTGGCAAATGATCTAGGCATTCGGGTGCTAGTTCCTCATGTGGAAGTGTTGATCCCCTCTTTCCTGAAGCAGTCGATCAGACTGCCTTCCAGTGCTACCTTGACATGGAGATCACACAACCAAAAATTGTGAACCCCCGCATCCTTTCGTATCTTGTACTTGACCTTTTCGCCCACACTTCCCTCTCCTTCATCCTAACTCTTGCTTTTCCTTTTAGTTCTGAGCTTCTCTATGTTTTCTTCATAAAGCTTTGCATCGATTCATCTTACTCCACTCTCTGCTCCTTTATTAATCGCCGCCCTGTTGAACTCACTACCCAAGACTTTCACGATATTCTTCGACTTTCAATTACTGGCGATAAACTCCATCTTGTGTCCTTTGATCCTAATTTTGACTGAAGTGTCACGAATCATTTTCTTAGAAACACCAATGCCCATTACCATGATAATGCCTGTTCTTCCCTAGCCAAGGATGCACGGATAATCCAGCATGTTCCTCGCTCCTCCATTATTCCAAAGGCTGAAGACCGCATCCACATTACCCCCTTGCTCTCTATGACTACCTATTATATTATGGCCCATCACGAATTCAATGCAACTGACCTCATCTTTCACTATATCGAACACCTCACTAGTATTAGCGATCCGGGTCACTGGACATGCCCAAATCTAGCCTTACGACACATCATTGCATATGCCCTCGAAATAAAGTACAATCTATAATATCTGTTTCCAGCTGATATCAATCCCTCCTTCTACTCCAATAACTCCTTCCACATTCTTTACAGTACACATCTTCATCCAGAGCCCATCACGGATGTTGAGGGACAAGAGGAAGAAACTGCTCCTATACCTGCTGCACCAACTCCTCTCCGTATAAAGTCACCTCTTGATCACCTGGTGCACCTGTTTGACCAGCGGGAGGCACGCTTTAACTCCTACATCATTTCCCAGGAGCATCAGCATGCTGAGGATGTCAATTGCTTCAATGCCTATGTAGCCCAATAGCAGCAGCAGCATGACCAGGATATAGCCTTGTTTGGAGAGTAGTTTGCCACTCTTCATAGCCTTTTTCAGCCATCACCTCCTCCTTCATCTAATCAGGATCCCCCTTTCTACTAGTTTGTCTATTTTTTATGTTTTGTGTTATTTTTTGTACTATTTTCTTTTTTTGTATTTTTGTTGTGTTTTCCCCATTTTGGGATATCAAAAAGGGGAGTAGTTTATGTTATTTGTTGGTCATTATAGAGTTTATGTTATTTGTGGGTCATTATTTTTGTATTTTATAGAGTTTTTTTAATTATTTGTGGGTCAATATTTTTGAACCAGATGTTCACCGTATTTATTTACTGAATTTTAAATTAATAACAAATATTTGCCATCATAAAAAAGGGGGAGATTATTGTGAATCTAGATTCAAGGACTATGGTTTTGATGATATTAAACCTTTTCATTTTTGTTTGAGTGTCTAATCTTTCAGGTTCACAGGGTCAATTACAATTAAAGCCAGCTCAAGATCGAGTCAGTTTGTTTGTGTTTTAGGTTCAATATACTTTTTCATTTTTCTTGAGCCAAAAGTAATGTAACAGATTCCCAAGCTAAGTAACCTTGCACACACATACTCAGGGGGAGAGTTTTAGTGAGTTAGAGTTTCTATTTCAAATTTTGTTCAAATTATCCTAGATGATTTTTATATCATCTTGGACGATCCAGTGAAAATAAAAACCCTAATTAGGGCGACCATATTAAGTCGATTGGATTAAGCAGATCATCCTTGACGATATACGTCTATATATTATGATATGCTCAAATCAAAAATTTTTAGCCACCAGACTAAGTTAGGCAAGTTTTTATTCTTATAATTTTGGCCTAATGATTCTGGATGATACGTGTATCATTCTGGATAATCCTTTACAATCATGCCCAAATTAGTCTGGTATTTAAGGAAAGTAATTAAGATTTGATTGATTCGATCATATCATCCTAGACAATCGCAAGATCATCCTGGACGATCATAAGATCATCCTGGATGATAATGCAAAATCCCGACCATCCAAAGCATTTCACCTAGATGACTCGAATAATCCTCTGGGTGATATTCTTAATTTTGAACTGATCGTACGGGATGATATAAATATCATCCGGGATGATCATGTCATTTTATAATTATCTAACATAGTTTAGCTGTATGACCCGAGGAATCTACTGGATGATTTTGGTCATTTTGAACTAATCATACAGGATGATATACGTATCATCCTGGATGATCAAGTCATTTTGAGGCCATCCAGCATAAGTTGCCCTGGACGACCCAAGCTGTCCTCTGGACGATATTCCTATTTTATACTAATCGTCCAAGACGATCGCAAAATCATCCAGAACGATATGAACTGAATTTGTCTTCTATTCATCAAGAAGAACTAGATCATCCAGGCCAAAAGGGTCTGATTTACACTGATCATACATGACAATCTAAGGATCGTCCTTGATCTTTGACGACCAGTTGAGATTTAGGGCAATTTTTTAGCCCTCCTATTTAAGATCTCTTTTGTTCAATTGTAGAGATCTTTTTTCACCTTCCTTGCCTGAGAGAACCTTGAGAGAGAGTGAGTGAGAGAGAGCTTAGGAGAAAGAGAGACGATCTTATGAGGGGAAGTTTGTGAGGTGTTCACAAAGGTTGCTCTAAGCAAGGATCTGAGTTGTCTTGTTCGGTTATCGTCTCTTATCTTATTTTGTTGGTGTCTCTATGGAAGGATCATCTGCAAGAAGATCCAGGTTCTCTACCTGCTTCAGGAGGAAGCGAAAGGAGTCAAGGTTCTTTGCCAGCTTTAGGAGGAAGCGAAAGGAGTCCGAGTTCTCTGCTTCACCGGGTTAGCGAAAAGGAGTTTTTACAGGCTTCTCCACCTTACTATGGGAACAGAAGGAGAGCCACTTAGTGTTACTGCAATACCCAGAGGGGAGGCTCTGGGGAGTGGACGTAGGTCAGGTTGACCGAACCACTATAAAATCTAGTGTGTTCTTTCTTATTATTTTTTGCACTCTATTTTTCTGTTGATGATCGTGTGATTGTGATTATTAGTTTATTTTTGTTAAACATCAGCACATCATCGTTAAACTGAAATTGTTTTAAAATATTCGAAAAGATTTTCAAAATACTTTTTTGCTCATGAACTTTTTAAAATAATCAATTCACCCCCCATCTTGGTTAGCCTCGGGCTAGTTCTTAAGGACTTAACATCCCTAACAAACATTCAATAGCAACACGAAGAAGCCCCTCTCTCTGTCCATAGGTAGAGAATACAACTTTATAGACTCTTCACACCCAAAGAATTTCTTATTTCACCTCCTCAATCTAATTGAGTTTCCAAATCCTTTTGGTACCTTGGTCCTATATAGTCGTTGTGTTATCCTTTCACCTCCTCAATCATGTAGAGTTGCTGAGTCCTCCCTTCACCTTCTCATTTTGGTGGAGCCACCATGTCCTCCTTTCACCACATCTTCCAATGGAGTCACTGATGTTCTTTCACCTCAAAGTCTTTCCTTCATAAAGCTACTCTCAGGAGACATACTAACATAACTAGAAAAGCTCAGGTGCAGGTCAGCTAGAGCAACCACGTGAAAACTCCACTCCCACTCTCCTTAATACCTCAAGGATTTTCTCCCTCTCACATAACCTCACCCTCTCTTTCCCCCTCATAATGGTCTCTCTCCATGAACTCTCACAAAATAAAAAGATACCCTTGATTGCCCAAAGAATCTTGTTAAAGTTATAATAAGAGTTTTTGTTGTGGACTTAAAAAAAACTTAATTTTTAATTCTACAACTTCTATTTATATAATACGATACCCAAATCATACAGTATGATTGAAAGTACGAGATGTGCCAAGAGGGGGGTGAATTGGTATTTTAAAAATTTAACCCTACACAAGAGTTCTAATTTTTTTGTATTTTTAAAATATAATCTCAGCGAATAATTTGCGGAAGCAAATACAACGTGCACAACGATGATATTGATAATTCAATTTTAGATTTTACAACACAAGATTTAAATCATGATTTTTCACCAAGCAATTTAACGTACTAATTAAAAGCATGAAAAGTAAAATACGGTAAACAAGAAAAAACACACCAGAGATTTTTATAGTTGTTCGGTCACTTGACCTACGTCCACTCCCCGGAATCCTCTACTCCGTATTTGCACTAGTAAAAGTTGACTCTCCTTTTTCCCCCACAGCAAGGCGGAGAAGCCTTTACAATACTCACTTTCACCTCCCTCGGTGCGGCGGAATACCAAACTCTATGTCACCCTCCTGGTGACGGCAGCGGATCTTCTCCTTTTTCTCCCTCCTGGAGATGGCAGAGTACCTTGGTGATGTTGATCTTGAAGTGACTCTTCCCTCAAGAACTTTCTTGAAGCTTCCCAAAGCCACAAGAGGAGCAAAGCATGCAGCTAGCTTGGAGCCACCGTGTGATCCCCTCACACTACTTCTCCCTCACGCTCAAGCTCACCTTCACCTTCCTCTCTCTAGCCCTGGATCTCTCCAAAAACTTCTCTCTAACGAATCCCCTTCTTTTTCTCTAAGCCTCTCACAGCAAAAGGATAGATCAACAACTCCCTAAAAAAAATTTTAAGTTGTTTTTAAATCAGGCTTCAGAAAACCCTAAAAGTTTCAACTTTTGTGTTTCTGTTCGTACAGTATGATTTATAATCGTACAGTACGATCAATTCAATTACAGCTCTGTCCTGTACGAGTACAGACGAACAGTTATCAAATTTTTTTCATATCATACTGTACGATACGTATATCGTACATGATGATACTGTTTATTCGTACTGTTCATACAGGATGAACTGTGGGACGATCCTTGGGACGAAAGAGTTCGTCTCTGTCAGTCGTCCAGCACTCCTTGAGTCGTACAATATGATTAGTGTTTTTCAGGATATCATCCTGTATGATATGAATATCGTCCAGGATGAATAGAACAAAAATTCTTGGTATCGTCTGGTACGATCGATGGGATGAAGGAAATCATCTCTGATGATCATCCAGCACTCCACTAGTCGTACAGTACGATTAGTTCATTTCTTGATATCGTCCTGTACGATATGAATATCGTCCAGGATGAACAGAACAAAAAACCTTGGTTTCGTCTGGTACGATCTCTGGGACGAATGAAATCATCTCTGTTAGTCGTACAGTACGATATATGATCGTACAGTACGATCGACATATAAATTAGAAACCAACGTTTATTTCCTGATTAGGGAGATAATTTTGGTAAGTATTAATTAATCGTACAGTACGATAAGCATCGTACAGTACGATCAGTATAGAAAATCAAGATTAAAAACTTACCAAACTTATTCTGGCGGTAGGGTTTCTCAATTTTATCTTATCGTACAGTACGATATGTATCGTATAGTACGATTAGTTTGTAAACTTAATCATTAGAAAATTAGCCGTTAGCCTGAGTATTTTTAATTAATTGTATAGTACGATACAAAATCGTACAGTATGATTTTCTTAAAAAAAATTTAAATCATTTTAAAGAAAAAATTCTCCCCCTGTGTGTGTGCATGGTTGCTCCTTTCACATGCATGCTTCTGTGGCAGAATCAAGAAAATAAAAATAAAGAAATAAAAATTACAGGCTTTTCAACATCCTATTCTATCCGGTTTGAGTCTCCAGTAATCTTGAGCAGTGTGCATCTGACCTGAAATGTTAGTGCTCATATACAAGGATTAAGCATTTGTAATTTAAAGGAAGTCTATATGGACTCAGTAAGTATTAGTTGTCACCATCAAAATTAAGTGCTCGGGATCCTGGATTTCAACAATCTCCCCCTTTTTGATGGTGTGAAATAATATTTTCTGATGGACAGATTTTCTGACTTCTTTAACTCCCCCTCAGAAGAGTAGCTTATTAATTTTTAAATAGGAGGAGAATAAATAGTTTTTCTTTTATTATAACATAAAAAAAAAACAACAAGATAGAAAAAATATATGTAGTGAAAACATAAACAACCAATAGCATTTAATAGTAAGCAAAAACAGAATACAGAACACACAAAAAAGTCTCCCCCTTTTGACAACTCCAAAAAGGGAAGAAAAAGGAAACAACTTCAATGACAATAAACAGAAAATAGAAACAACTACAAAAGCTCAAAAATCTTTTTTTTGTTTTTTTTTATTTTAGGCTTGAATGTCTATGACACCTAATTTGGTTCTTAAAGTGCTAAATGTGTCATAACCTAATGATTTTGTGAAAATGTCAGCCAATTGATCTTCAGTAGCAATGTGGTGCAGTTCAATATCTCCTTTGGCTACATGATCTCTAATAAAATGATGTCTAATATCTATATATTTAGTTCGTGAATGTTGAATTGGATTTTTGGATATACAAATAGCACTAGTGTTGTCACACATTATCAGAATGGTTCCTACAGGTAGTCCTAGATCTACAAGCTGTTGTTTTAACCACAAAACTTGTGCAACACAGCTACCTACCGCTATATATTCTGCTTCGGCTGTTGATAGGGCTTCTGAATTTTGTTTCCTACTGGACCATGAAACTAACGATTGTCCAATGAATTGACAAGTGCCAGAAGTGCTTTTTCTATCTACCCTATATCCTGCAAAGTCTGAATCTGAGTATCCTAAGATTTCAAAAGAAGTGCTGTGTCTAGGATACCAAATTCCTAAGTTCGGGGTGCCTAGTAGATATCTAAGAATCCTTTTGACAGCAGTCATGTGAGATTCTTTCGGGTCAACTTGAAAACAGGCACAGAGACACACACTAAACATTATGTCTAGTCTACTGGCAGTCAGATAGAGAAGGGATCCAATTATTCCCCTATACCTCTTTTGATCTACAGACTTCCCACTTGGATCTTTATCCAATTGAATGTTAGAGCTCATGGGTGTATTCATAGCCTAAGCATTATCCATTTCATATTTTTTCAAACTAGCGTTGATATACTTAGACTGGCTAAGAAACGTTGCACCTTCCGTTTGTTTTACACTAAATCCAAGGAAGTATCTAAGTTCTCCCATCATACTCATTTCAAACTCGTTACTCATTGTTTTTGAAAATTCATTACATAAGCTTTTCTCCGTCGATCCGAACAAGATGTCATCTACATAAATTTGAACAATGAGTACTTCAACTCCTACCTCTTTCAAAAATAAGGTGGTGTCCACACTACCCTTTACAAAGCCTCTATCTAGTAGGAACGTACTAAGTCTTTCATACCAGGCTCTAGGTGCTTGTTTTAACCCGTATAGTACCTTTTTCAATTTGAACACATGGTTTGGAAATTGTGAGTTCTCAAACCCCGGAGGTTGCTCCACATAAACATCTTCCTTGATTACCCCATTCAGGAAGGCACTCTTGACATTCATTTGATACAGCTTAAAATTCCTAAAATAAGTAAAAGCTAACAGTACCCTGATGGCTTCTAGTCTAGCTACCGGAGCAAAGGTTTCTTCAAAATCTATTCCTTCAATTTGGTTATACCCCTTTGCTACTAACCTAGCCTTATTTCTTTCTACTATTCCAGAGTCATTCATCATGTTTTTAAAGACCCACTTAGTTCCAACCACACATTGTTCTTTAGGTCTTTTGACCAACTCCCATACATCATTCCTAACGAATTGGTTTAACTCTTCTTGCATTGCTAGGATCCAAAATTCATCTCCTAACGCTTGATCTATACTCGTGGGTTCAATCATAGATATGAATGCAGAATGACTAACCTCTTTCCTGAGTCCATGCCTAGTTTTTACCCCTTCTGATGGGTCTCCTAAGATCAGCTCTCTAGGATGACTAGAAGAAAATTTCCAATCTCTAAGCAGATGTTCCTGAGGTTCCGCTCTAGTCTCTATGGTAATGGTTTCTACTCCCCGTATAACCTTAACTTCTTCTTCTTCATGATTAGGTTCAGATGTCTTATTGGATTCATCAAATACTAAATGGGTGGATTCTTCTACTACTAAGGTTCTCTTATTGAATATTCTATAGGCTTTACCTACTAATGAGTAGCCTAGGAAAACCCCTTCATCATATTTAGGATCGAACTTTCCTAAGGGTGACTTGCCATTGATTAGGATGAAGCATTTGCAACCGAAAACGTGTAAGTGGGAAAGATTGGGTGTCCAACCCTTAAGCAACTCATAGGGTGTCTTATTAAGTTTGGATCTAACATTCACCCTATTTAACACATAGCATGCGGTATTTACTACTTCTGCCCAAAAGTATCTAGGGAGAGTGTATTCAGCTAACATAGCCCTAGCAGCTTTAACTAAAGTTCTATTCTTTCTTTCTGCTATTCCATTTTGCTAAGGAGTTCTAGGAGCAGAAAAATTATGTTCTATTCCAACCTCTTTACAGAATGATTCAAATTTATCATTCTCAAATTCCCCACCATGATCACTATGAATTGTTGAAATTACACATCCTAATTTCCTTTGAATCCAAGTGGAGAAAATTCTAAACTCTTCAAATGACTCACTCTTATGACCTAGGAATTTCACCCAAGTAAACCTAGAGTAGTCATCTACTATTACAAACCCATACAACTTCCCTCCTAGGCTGGCTGTACTAACAGGTCCGAACAGGTCCATGTGGAGAGTTTCTAGTGGCCTAGTGGAGTTGGCAACTTTGATTGCATGAAATAAAGATTTAACTTGTTTTCCTAATTGGCAAGCATCACAGAGATGATCCTTAGTAAATTTTAACTTTGGAATGCCTCTAACTAAGTCTTTCTGAGTGATGTTCCTAAGTGTTTTCATACTAGCATGGCATAGTCTCCTATGCCATAGCCAAGAGTCATCCGCTATTGTTTTCAGACACAAAGAGTTTGAGGTTTCAATGCAGTTCAAATCTAACATGTAAACATTGTTTATACATTTTCCTTCTAACACAAGTGAATCATTTAAGCTAATCATGCATTTATTAGACAGAAATTTTATGTCATAGCCCTTGTCACATAGTTGACTTATACTTAAAAGATAATGCTTTAAACCATCCACTAAAAGTACATTCTCAATAATTAAATTTTTAGTATTTCCAATGATACCTGAGCCCACCACTTTCCTGGTGGTGTTGTCTCCCAGAGTTACCTTGCCTCCTGATCTGGCCTCCAGTGTCACGAACTGCTTCATGTCTCCAGTCATGTGTCGCGAGCAGCCACTGTCCAGGTACCACATGCTCTCACTAGGTCTTTTGTGAGAGCATCCCTACAATGTCAATCACGGATTAGCTTTAGGAACCCAAGTGAGTTTGGGTTCCACCCTATGCTTGTATGAATAAAATGTATATATGTTATGCTGTGATGAATGCGATTTAGGTCTCCACACTAGATGTGTCCTATAGTGAATTGAGCACGTGCGGGCTATGTGACCTAGTATGCCACAAGAATAACATCTAACACCTGGAAATGGGTTCACTAATCTACGAGGGTGGTAGTGCGTATTTCTGGGTTTGGATGATGCATGCCGTACTGGTTTTGAATGAGATGATTCACATGGTGGAGGTTGAAAAAACTCAGCAACCGTGGGAGGTTTTTTATTATTCTCGAATGCATGAAGTTTTTTATTTAAAAATTTGTTCTCTTGGTTAAGACTAGCATATTCGAATCTCAATACATGCTCACTACTACTAAGTTCCCCTGCTAGTTCTTCTAGTTCCTTAAATGCATTCTCTAACTCAACATGTGATGATTTCAAGGTATCGTGTGTAGTGATTAACTCAATATGCTTCTTGTTTAATGCATCGTATTCATCAAGCAAAGACATATGATCTTTATCTAAGTCAGAAAAATTCTTTACTATACTAGCATGCTCCTTTTGTAAAGTACTAAACTCAGTATTAAGACTAACATGCTTTTTTTTCAACTTTCTATACAACTCATGGATTTTTTCAGAAATAACAAGCAGTTCATCGTAAGACAGTTGACATACCTCATCTTGATCTGATTGATCAAGATTATTATTAGTCATAAGACACAAATTCATTACCTCCTCCTCTACTTCCTCTTATGATGATTCTGAGGCAGAGTCGGCCCAAAATGCTTTTTGAGTCTTAAATTTGCCCTTCTTGAACTTTGATCTTTCCTCACCCTTCTCCTTGGTTTAATGAGTCTTAATGTTGGGGCAATCAGCTCGGAGATGACCGGGTTTCCTGCACTCAAAGCAAATTGTTTCAGATGCAACCTTAGTATGCTTTGAGTTCTTACCTTTGTTCCAATTGCTTTGATGACGGCACTGCTTTCTTTTCAGAAAATTTTTAAATTGACGAGTCATCAAGGCGATGTCGTCATCTTCTTCTGCTGCTGAGCTGTCACTTTCAGAATTGTTTGCTTTTAAAGCCACCGCATCACTTTGTCGTTGACTCACTCCTTGCTCGTAGGCAATGAGTTACCCAAGCAAATTATCAATAGAATAAACATTCAGGTCTTTTGACTCAGTTATTGCAATGATTTTATCATCATATGAGCTAGGCAAACATCGTAGTATTTTGTTTACTTTCTCCGAGTTAGATAACTCTCTTCCTAAAGCATGCAGAGATGTTACAATCTGGGTGAATCGAGTGTACATGTCAGATATAGTTTCACTAGGTTTCATGCGGAATAGTTCCTAATCATGTAGCAGTATGTTCAACCTAGATTGTTTGACCTCACTAGTTCCTTCGTACGTGATACACAGTTTGTCCCAAATTTGTTTACCAGTAGTACAAGTTGATACTCGCATATAGTCTTCTGATTTTAATACTCAAAAGAAACAATTTAGACATTTAGCATTTAGTTGTGCAAGTTCTCTATCCTCAATGCTCCATTCATTAAATGATAGTTCAGTTTTAATTCCATTCAACATACGAAATGGTGCAGAATAACCTTCTTGGACTAGCATCCACATGCGATAGTCTAAAGACTGTAAAAATGTAGACATGCGTATTTTCCAGAAATCAAACGGTATGTTGTCAAATAACAGTGGACGAGTTATAGAATAACCCTCCGCAGTGTTACGGTTACCAAATTGAGCCATGGATCTTATGTTTCTAGGTTTTCTAAAACACTATTTTGAAACCCCGCTCTGATACCACTTGAAAGTATGAGATGCACCAAGAGGGGGGTGAATTGGTATTTTAAAAATTTAACCCTACACAAGAGTTCTAATTTTTTTGTATTTTTAAAATATAATCTCAGCGAATAATGTGTGGAAGCAGATACAACGTTCACAACGATGATATTGATAATTCAATTTTAGATTTTACAACACAAGATTTAAATCATGATTTTTCACCAAGCAATTTAACGTACTAATTAAAAGCATGAAAAGTAAAATACGGTAAACAGGATAAAACACACTAGAGATTTTTATAGTGGTTCGGTCACTTGACCTACGTCCACTCCCCGGAGTCCTCTACTCCGAGATTTGCACTAGTAAAAGTTGACTCTCCTTTTGCCCCCACAGCAAGGCGGAGAAGCCTTTACAATACCCACTTTCACCTCCCTCGGTGTGGCAGAATACCAAACGCTATGTCACCCTCTTGGTGACGGCAGCGGATCTTCTCCTTTTTCTCCCTCCTGGAGATGGCAGAGTACTTTGGCGATGTTGATCTTGAAGTGACTCTTCCCTCGAGAACTTTCTTGAAGCTTCCCAAAGCCATAAGAGGAGCAAAGCATGCAGCTAGCTTGGAGCCACCGTGTGATCCCCTCACACTACTTCTCCCTCATGCTCAAGCTCACCTTCACCTTCCTCTCTCTAGCCCTGGATCTCTCCAAAAACTTCTCTTTAATGAATCCCCTTCTTTTTCTCCAAGCTTCTCACAGCAAAAGGATATATCAACAACTCCGTAAAGAAAATTTTAAGTTATTTTTATATCAGGCTTCAGAAAACCCTAAAAGTTTCAATTTTTGCGTTTCTGTTCGTACAGTATGATTTATAATCGTACAGTACGATCAGTTCAATTACAGCTCCGTCCAGTACGAGTACAGACGAACAGTTATCGAATTTTATTCATATCATATTGTACGATACGTATATCGTATAGGACGATACTGTTGATTCGTACTGTTCATACAGGACAAACTGTGGGACGATCCTTGGGACGAAAGAGTTCGTCTCTATCAGTCGTCCAGCACTCCTTGAGTCGTACAGTACGATTAGTGTTTTTTAGGATTTCATCCTGTACGATACGAATATCGTCCAGGACAAATAGAACAAAAATTCTTGGTATCATCTGGTATGATCGATGGGACGAAGGAAATCATCTCTGACGATCGTCCAGCACTCCACTAGTCGTACAGTACGATTAGTTCATTTCTTGATATCGTCCTGTACGATATGAATATCGTCCAGGATGAACAGAACAAAAAACCTTGGTTTCGTCTGGTACGATCTCTGGGACGAATGAAATCGTCTCTGTCAGTCGTACAGTACGATATATGATCGTACAGTACAATCGACATATAAATTAGAAACCAACGTTTATTTCCTGATTAGGGAGATAATTTTGGTAAGTATTAATTAATCGTACAGTACGATAAGCATCGTACAGTACGATCAGTACAGAAAATCAAGATTAAAAACTTACCAAACTTATTCTAGCGGCTAGGGTTTCTCAATTTTATCTTATCGTACAGTACGATATGTATCGTACAGTATGATTAGTTTGTAAACTTAATCATTCGAAAATTAGCCGTTAGCCTGAGTATTTTTAATTAAGCGTACAGTACGATACAAAATCGTAGAGTACAATTTTCTAAAAAAAAATTTAAATCATTTTAAAAAAAATTCTCCCCCTGTGTGTGTGCATAGTTGCTCCTTTCACATGCATGCTTCTGTGGCAGACTCAAGAAAATAAAAATAAAGAAATAAAAATTACAGACTTTTCAACATCCTATTCTATCCTGTTTGAGTCTCCAGTAATCTTGAGCAGTGTGCATCTGACCTGAAATGTTAGTGCTCATATACAAGGATTAAGCATTTGTAATTTAAAAAAAGTCTATATGGACTCAGTAAGTATTAGTTGTCACCATCAAAATTAAGTGCTCGGAATCCTGGATTTCAATAATGATTAGTTCATTCTCCATTGTATGATCTAATGATCATCTAGTATGATTTGTTTAATCAAATAGTTTTTATATTGAAGAACCCTAAACCTAGTAATTATTGTCCAGAGAGTCACTCTGCCATTTATCAAATACAAACACGATTGTATTGTACGATCCTCAATCTTAATTAATTTGATTGGATTCCTTAGTCAGAAGGATTAAATTTGGCAAGATTTTTAAACATCATACAATATGAACTTTTTTGTATAGTACAATTAGAATAACTTCTAAAATTTAAATTATTACCTAATTTAGGTGACAAAAGAAATTCTAAATATAGTTGATCATCCTGTATGATATTGTGGTCATAATATGTGTTTAGTTATAGCCAATTACAAATTAAAAATATTTAATTAAATATTTTAATTAAGTTTTAATTACACTAGTCATATACTATAAAATTTTTTAGTATATGATCCTCAAACAATATTAATATTTAATTGCTATTCCCATTATGTGTGTGTGTGCACAGGTTCTAAGCCAACATACACATATTACAAGAATAGACTCAAGAAAAATAAAATTCAAACTCTTTCAAAATCTAACTAACTAACACAATATTTTCTTGAGCTCTAATTCTTTGATGGTTCTTTATGTATGTTGAACCAAAAATCTTAGTCATGCACAAAATATATATATGCAACGTATAAAGTAAAAAAAATAAAATAAACATAAAATAATATTTATAACCATCAAAATGCAAGCTCAAGCTCCCAAATTACAATAATCTTCTCCTTTGATGATGACAAACATTTTTTATTGAAAATTAAATTTGCAAATTTAAATTTTTATTTCTTATTAAGTACTCCCCCTCACTAAGTGCTTTCTTTTAAAAATGGGGACAAATCTTTATTTTTATTATTTTTATTATTTCCTTATTTTTTATTATAATAATAATAATTATTATTATTATTATTATTATTATTATTATTATTATTATTATTATTATTATTTATATATTTTTATTTAATAAGCTCTCGTAGTAAGAATTGCACTAATGAAAAAAAATAGAACAACCAACACACTGATTACTTCCCCTTTTTACATCACAAAAAGGATGAACTATAGATACACTACAGAACAAGAGAAAGCACTAAAAAAAAGAGAGTACAAGAAAACACATGATAAAGCAGTAAACTAATCATTGAATGTACCTTGATGAGGTGGGGGTGGTGGTGACTAAAAATATTGGTGTACCGAAGTAAAATGATCATTGAACCAAACTTGATCAGCCTCATGTTATTGTTGAATCTAGTGCTTTAATTGATCCCAACATAAGGTGGACTCATAGATTTTGGTCTCAATTTGTTACTCCAATTGATTAAAGCACTCAACCCAAGACTCTGGGGGTAGTGGATAAAAAGTTGGGGCTATAAAGTTTGGAGCCTTAGGGATTGGTACTTGCCCTTCCAACTCTGGCTCATGCTCCTCTAAGAGCTATGACCTAAAATGTATTTGACTTAAGAGTAAGTGGAAGGAGATATCTATATAACAGTATGGGAGTTGGGTGGCTGGTGCAGAGTATATTAGGCTATTCTTTATATCTTAAATATGATCTATGATATATCCAAGTGCAGGATTTTGCCTACAATGTGCCCTATGATATCTAATGATAGTTAGATTATGAATGTAGTGTCTATTGCATTGAACTTAGTATTGGTTATAAAAAGTACATCACAATTGTTAGAAGAGGTGTGATATTGATCTTATCACCTCCTTTTGGAAAAATAATATTTATAAGGATATGCTAAATGATACATGCATTTTGGACTAATGTACTTCTAAGGGTAGGTGAATTTCACTAAAACATTTCAAAGTGTGAAATTTTCATATGTCCAATTGTAATCACCTATAATGGTTATGGTGCAGGGTTTTACTCTGGTGGTAGAAATACGTAAATGTTCATCAAAATCTTGGTAAGTGATCTCTACTAGCCGTCTACATATAAAATACTAAATTGAAGTGCATTCTAAATTAATTTTAATATTGGTAAAAAATTTATATAGCTTCCCTGAGTGTATAGAAAATGCAAAGGTGAGCAAACATTATAATGTAGTTCCTATAACTAGGTATAGTTCCTAATAATTTAGAATTTTTTTATTTAGGGACTTGGATGGTACGATGCTGATAACTTTATACCTATGATAAAATGTTTCATCATCTATTGATTGAAACCTATCATTGACTAGATGATGAGAAGAAATCGATTAAAGGAATCAGGTTCATGGGCTATCGGCCATTGGAAAAACTAAGGATGAAAAAATGAGGGACTTTAAAGCATGGAAGAAGAGATGTTTAAAAAAATTGTGAGATTGAAACTTGAGATTTCTCCCTTTTTAAATAGGCCTCTACAGATCATATACCATATGATCATCATCATAAAATATGATAAAAAAAATCATTCCATCCGAATAGTTAAAAAAGAGGTTAACTTGCACTTTATAATCAGAGTATTGTGTTAGATGACTTTCATAAAAATGTTTGGCCTGAGGAGTCATCTATATGTTCTTTGACTAACTTGATAGGTTAGTATGAATAGGTGTTCATTTAATTTGATTAATAATTATGGATTGTATCTATTGAATTAAATTATCCCAATGGTCATTGCCTTATGTATCACGTTATAAAAATAGTGTTTATACAATACAAAATTAAATAAATATTTTAATTTGGTTCTTTAGTTAGAATGGATGGTGAAGATGTGCTAACTGACATGGATCATATAGTATGAAGTTTATTTTATAGTACAATCTGAGTGAAACATTTATGTTTGTATTTGATGAATAGGGTTAATTCTATAAAAAACGAACAATCACACAACAAAAATGAACATAAAAAATTTAAAAATGCAAATACATAATAATAAATAAACATACAATCACAACTTAACGTACCAAAACCTTTTTAAGCACTTATGTCAGTGATATCTAGCCTAGTACTATATATGTTGAATGTATTAAAATTTAGGTGCCTCGTAAAGATATCTACCAATTGGTGTTCAGTATCAACTGTAGTAGTTTTATATTGCCCTTTGTTACATCATCTCTAATAAAATGATGTCTAATACCAATGTTTTTAGAGCATGATTGTTGAATTAGATTTTTAGAAAAATAAATTGAACTATTATTATCATACTTAATAGGGATTGTACCTATATGAAGACTAAAGTCAAGAATTTATTTGTTTAGCCATAGAACTTGGGAAAAAAAGCTTCTTGTAGGTACATACTCTAGTTTAGATGTGGGCAATGCTACAAAGTTATATTTTCTAATAGACTAAGAAACTAAAGACTATCTTATAAATTTACAACTTCTAGATGTGTTTTTCCTATCCACTCTTCACCCAGTAAAATCAAAATCTTAATATCCTACAAGGTTAAAAAAGGAGCTATTCTTACAATAATAGATGGTTAAGTTTTGGGTGCCAATCAAATATCTTAGAATTCTCTTAATAATAAACATATGAGATTCCTTAGGATCCGCATGAAACCTAGCACATACATAATCACTAAACCTGATGTTCGATCCACTAGCAGTCAGGTAGAGTAGTGATCCTAAATCCCTTTAAATTTCTTTATGTTAATAGATTTTCCACATATATCATTATCTAACTAGGTGGTCGGGCTCATTGGTGTATTCAGGCTCTTATTACCTTCTATATCAAATTTCTTCAAAATTTCTTTAATATATTTATATGAGTAAGAAAGGTTCCATCTTCTCTTTATTTCACCCTAAACCTAAGAAAGTAAGTCAAATCTCCCAACATTGTCATTTCAAAATCCTTAGTTATAGTGCTAGAAAAATCATTACCTAAATTATCATTTGTAGATCCGAAGAGTATATCATCAACATAAATTTATACTATGAGTATATCATCTCCAACTTTAATAAGAAACAAGATAGTGTCTACACTAATAATTTTACCCATGCAAATCTTAAAAAATCATCTATAGTTAAAAATTCGAAAATCTTACTACCAAGACTAGCTGTACTGATAAGTCCAAACTGGTCTATATAGAGGAATTCTAGTGATAACTTGTATCTAAAAGCCTTTGGTTCACATTTTCCTCAAAAGCAATAAAAGCCCAAAATATTATCTACAAAATATATACTAAGGTCTTCTTATTCATATATGATAGTAACTTTTGCATCATAAGAATTTGGTAGACAACTTAATATTTTGTTTACTTTCTCAGAATTAGAAATTTCCCTATCCAAGGCATGTAAAGAAGTGACTATCTGGTGAATCTAGTATACATATCAGATATTAACTATCTAGGTTCATGCAAAAATGTTCATACTCATATAACAAAATTTTAATTGTGACTGTTTAACCTCATTGGTACCTTTGTAGGTGATTAAAAATCTAACCCATATCTCTTTTCCACTAATTCAAGTAGAAACTTGCATATATTCTTCTAATTTTATGACACAAGAAAATAGTTTAAACACTTCAAATTAAATTATGCTAAATCTCTATCTTCTATAGACCATTCAATAAATATGAGAAGGTAACGTATATTTAATTTGAATTACATGCCACATGAGAAGATCAATAGATTACAAATATGTAGACCTGTATTTTTCAAAAATAAAATGGCATACAACAACAACAACAACATCAAGCCTTTATCCCACTACGTGGGGTCGGCTACATGAATCCTTTTTCTCCATTGTGTCCTATTAAAAGTCAAATTCTCGTTTAAATCTAATAAAGAAAGATCATTTCTAATATTTTCTAACCAAGTCTTTTTAGGTCTACCTCTACCTTTCTTAACATAAGTCAAATCTAAGACCTCTACTTTCCTAACCGGGTCATCGGGAGGCCGCCGTTTTACGTGACCAAACCATCTAAGGCGACTCTCTCTAATCTAAAAAAATAAAATGGCATATTGTCAAAAAAATGTGGACTGGTAAAAGAATACCCTTCAACTATATTACAATCTCCAAAATGTTCCATTGCATTAAACTCGTATGTTATACCTATAATATCAGAGAACCTGTTCTGATATCAATTGAAAGTTTAATAATGGCCTATAAAATCAATCGAATGTGTAGATGCACAGCAAAAGGGGGGGGGGGGGGCAAATTGGTGAATTGAATAATTTCTTTAAAAACATTTTTGAATTAAAAAACCAAATTCAGATTTCATACAAAAGAGTTTGAGCAAACAATACAAATCAACTTACCACATAACTCAAAATTGTATAATTTTTTTTGTTTTTAAATTTTGTACAAAACCAATAATTTTTTTGCTTTTTCTTTTTTTTTATTTATTCATTTCTCTTAAAACAAATTTTAATCAAAATCAGTCACAATAATCTTCATCCACAAGAAAATCACAATCAAACAAGAGTGCTAAAAATTAATTTTTATGGAAATAAAAGTGTTAAAGGTAAAGGCAAAATTTAAAGGGAAGATAACTTATTTTTATAATTATTCGGTCAACTTGACATTCATCCACTCCCTGAATGTCATTGCTTAAGGAATTGCACTAACATAGTGACTGATCTCTTTTAGCTCAGAGCCCTTCTCCCTTTCCACAAAAGAAGAATGCACCTTTATAGAATCTTCACACCTAAAGAATCCCTCCATTCACCTCCATCGCCTCATAGAGCTTCCATGTCATCCTTTAACTTCTCTATCTGGTGTAGTCGATGAGTCCTATTTTCACTTGCTTGGTTCAGTGGAGTTTCCATTTACTCCTACCACATCCTCACACCAACAGAGTTACTAAGTCCTCATTTTATCACCTTAGTCTGATGGAGTCATCGAGTCCTCCTTTCACCTCCTCAGCTTGGTAGAGTCACCATTAATCTTTGGCCCCAAAGTTTTTACTTCATAGAGCTCCTCTCATGAAACACACCAACATAACTAAAGTACCACTGATGCAGGTCAGCTGAAGTAACCATGTGATAATTTCTCTCATACTCCCTTGAATTACTAAGGTTCTTCTCCCTCTCACACATCCTCACCCTCTCTCTCCCTTTCTCAATGATCTATCTCCAAGATCTCTCATAGATTAAATAGAAACCCTTAACTTCCCAAAGACTCTTGCTAAAATTATAATTAGAGTTTATATAAAGGGCTTAAAAAAACCACAACTTTTAACTCTATCACTTCTATTTGTACAATACAATACTAATATCATATAGTGTGATTAGTTCGTTCTTTGTTGTATCATCCAAAGATCTTTCAGTATGATTACTTAATTAAATTATATTTCATATAAGTAGAGCCCTGAGATGATTAATTATCATCCAATGGGTCACTCTATCGATAGTCCAATATGATCAAGAGTATACGATACAATCCTCAATCTTAATTAATCCTTATTTGATTGCTTCATTATAGGGATTAAATGAGGTAAGATATTTAACATCATACAATACGATAGTATGATTAGAATAACTTAAAAAATTTAAATTATTATCTAATTTAAATGATAGAAGTGATACTAAATATAGCTGATCCTCCTTTATAATATTTTGGTATAAGTGCTTTATTGTGCTTTTATATGTTTTTTTTTTCAAAAAATAAATTATAATAACATAAAAATTAAATAAATTAAAAATTAAAATTAATTAAAAATTTAGATGTTTTCCATGTTACTTTATAGTATGTAGTTTAGTGAGTGTTAACCTCATTTTTGTATAAGGTCAAAATTGTAAACATCATTTCCATTCAATTATTCAACTTGAAACAGTTTCCAATATTTAATCACTAAAATTCAATCATTCATTAGTAAAGCCTAAATTTTTGAATACCCTTCAATCATTCAATGGTTGGCATTCAATCAAGCTCAAATTAATATTAAAAATCATTCAAATCATTCAATAAACTTAGAACCTTAAATCATTTTCAATCATTTTAGCAACATCTAACTTAAAATCCTAAGTTCCAAGATTAGCTCAAGTTCAGAACTTAATGCCCTTTTGATTTTTCCCTTTTCAAGGAAAATTTTTAATTAGATAGTTTATCATTTACAAATTGATTAGACGTATCCATAGTCTACATAATTATTTATGAAGCTTTCATTGTTTTCTACACTCGAGAACACATAGCCTCCATCAAGCATACAAAATTTTCAAATATTTATAGCTTATACTACTATATTGGCATTTTGATTCAAAAAACCATGTAAGCCTTCCAAAGTGAACAAAGCATTTTTACAATCATCTATGCAATGATTTGATCTTACTTAAATCCATGTTTGACCTTGGTTGACTTAGGTGTCCTAGTTTGATAATGGAAACCCTTAAACCCTAAAAACTTACCCTATGCATGAAGCATATTGTATAACTCAACTGAATTCATCCGCCCGTTTCCGAAACTCTCCTGCTCTGGTGATTCTAGAGTTTTTTCTAGCATGCAATCTTTGGCTCTTCTCTTTTATACAATCATAATTATATTTTTTTTCATCTCTCATCATGGCGTAGGTCCTCTTTGGCCCTTGGTGTTTTTTCTTATTTGATCTTTTTGTTTCTTTCTTACTCATTTTTTGGTTTTTTTCTTATGCTCAGGGTTTCATGGTGGATCCTCTATCTTCTAACCCTTGGGGTTCCAGCAAACAAACTTCAAATGGTATGTTAGCTTGATTTGCTATGCATGATAACAAATTGAGATATTTTTGTGATGTTATTTTTGGAGCTTGTACTTCTTTTTTCCCCTAATTTGCTTTGTTCATACATCATTTAAATGTGTTCCTATAGTAATTCATGATTAAGACGTTGTTAAAAACCTGGCTGCCCCTTTTGAGTTTAATCTTGTGGGAAAGTTTGGTTTGCATCGCCCTAACCTTGACATGATTCATGGTTATTTTGTTAATCTTAAATTTTCTAGCTCTATTTTAATTGGTCATTTGGATCTAATGAATGTGGCTATTCACTTCCAAAATACTTTTGGGCAGAAGCGGTGAACACATCCTGTTATGAGCTGAATTGGGTGAATGTCAGATCCAAACTAAATAAGACACCCAATGAGATTATTATGGGTAGAACTCCAAACCTATCCCACTTCTTTGGCTGTAAGGTCTTCATTCTGAACAATGGAAAATCATCCTTAGGGAAATTTGACCCAAAATATGATAAAGGAGTGTTCTTAGGGTATTCTAGTGTGGGGAAATCCTTTAGGTTGTTTAACAAGAGGACTTTGGTGGTGGAGCAGACTACTCATATGGTATTTGATGAATCTAATCCTAAGGAGTTTAGAGCTGAGGAAGAATAGGAAGTAGGAGAGATTACCCAAGGAGTTGAAAATGCAAATCTAGAGGAAAGGGTAGAAGCTGAAAAAAATGTTGCCTAGAGATCTGAGATATTCTTTGAGTCATCCTAAAGAACTGATCTTAGGAGCCTCTTCTGAAGGTATTAGAACTAGGCATAGAATTAAGAAGGAAGTAAACCATTCTGCCTTTATCTCGATGACTGAACCCACCAATATTAATTAAGCCCTTTCTGATGAATTTTGAATCTTAGCTATGCAAGAGGAATTGAACCAATTTATAAGGAATGATGTTTAGGAGTTAGTAGAAAGACCTAAGAATCAAAGTGTAGTGGGAACCAAATGGGTCTTTAAGAATAAGATGAATGATTCTGGTGTGGTGGTTAGGAATAAGGCAAGATTGGTGGCTAAGGGGTACAACCAAATAGAAGGGATTGATTTTGAGAAGACCTTTGCCCCTGTAGCAAAATTGGAAGCCATTAGAGTGCTACTAGCATTTGCCTGTTATAAGGGATTTAAGCTTTTTCAAATACATGTCAAGAGTGCCTTTCTAAATGGGGTAATAAAGGAAGATGTCTTTGTAGAGCAACCCCCAGGTTTTAAGAGTTCCCAATATCCTAATCATGTTTACAAATTAAAAAAGGCCTTATATGGATTGAAATAGGCACCCAGAGCTTGGTATAAGAGGCTTAGCACATTCCTATTAGAAAGAGAGTTTGTTAAGGGGAGCGTAGACACCACCCTTTTTCTGAGGAAAGAAGGAGATGATTTACTCATTATCTAGATCTATGTTGATGATATACTATTTGGATTTTCTGATATAAACTTATGTGATGATTTTTCTAAAATAATGAGTAAGGAGTTTGAGATGAGTATGATGTGAGAATTGTCCTACTTTTTGGGATTTAGCATAAGGCAAATGGATGATGGAACTTTTATCAATCAATCAAAGTATATTAAGGACATCTTGAAGAAATATAAAATGGATAAAGCCAAGCTAATAAACACTCCCATGAGTTCTAGTGTCCAATTAGACAAGTATTCAAATGGAAAATCTGTTGATCAGAAGAAGTTTAGAGGAATAATTGGATCATTGCTTTACCTAACTGCTAGCCGATCGTATATCATGTTTACTTTTTTTCTTTGTTTTGTAATGTAGTTTACTTTACATGGAAGGAGAGGAATAGCTGGCTCATGGGAAAAGTGAAGGGAGCTCATTGGTGATCACAGCTGACTCAGTTAGCTATGCTGCTATTTCTATAGCCTATAATAGTTTTAGCTCGGGCCGGTTGGATGCTAATCAACATTTGCTATTGGACAATCTTTGGCATCCTCCTCCACCCGATTGGATGAAAGTTAATGTGGATGCATCTTTATTACCATCATATAATGCTAGGATAGGTGGCATTTTCTGAGACCACAAAGGTAGATTTCTTTTGGCTTTTGGGCATTCTTGTGTTCATTGGAATATCTCACAATTAGAGCTTCTAGCTATTCAATCCAACAAATATGTTATTAAAGATTGGATGTTCGAATATAAGGGTCTCATTATTGAAGGTGATAATCATTAAGCTCATTCAGGATGTGTGAAGAAGAGGTGGACAAGGAGTGGAAGATCTTTCTTTTATTAAGGAGTTCAATTATGTGATTTTTAATTGTATAGATAGGAGTTGTAATAAGTTAGCAGATTTATGTGCTAACTATTCTATCTTTAGTTCTTTTTCTTTTTGGAAGACATTACTATGAATAAGGTTCCTCCTTCTTTTGTTAAGGTGTTAAAGGACGAATCCGTTGTTAGTATTGTGTAGTTTGCTTATTTTTTTAGCTATTAATGCAATTATTGCTTCTTAAAAAAAAAATAGCCCCTAAGTGTGGCAAAGTTTAGGATGTTAATTTAGTGGATGAGTGTCTTTACTCTTAGAGTCTTTTATTCTTAATGATGTTGTAGTGGATGGAGATATAATTAGCATAATTTATGCTGGATAGTTGAGTGGAGTGCATTGGACTTATTGTGAAATAGAAACGTTCTGCCACCAAATTGAAGAAAAAATCATTAAAATGGTGGTGATAACTACAAAATGTTTTATTGTGTGTAATGTTGGCCATTACAAGAGAATCATAATAATAAGTTTATTATTGTAGAGGTGAGAATGCTTAGATAGACGTGTGGCTTTACTCTTAGTGACATGATACAAAATGACCATATATATGTGAAAAGGTTAGAGTAGCTCCAGTGGAAGATAATATTAGAGACTTGCCTTAAATGGTTTGGCCACATAAAATGGTGACCTTCTAATGACTCGGTTGGGAAATAAGAGGTATTATTATGTTGCATTGAATGACGCACACTCTTTTATTATCAAATATATAAAGAGTGTGTGATCATATGGAGGCACACACCTATCCGTGCAAACTCATAAAATCATCACTATTGCATTTATTATTATTATTATTATTATTATTATTATTATTATTATTACTATTATTATTATTATTATTATTATTACTATTATTATTTAATTGGTACAAATATTATTATTTGGTTGTAGGAATTTATAGTTGATCTATGTTATAGATATTCAAATCTATAGAATTTGGATGCATAACTGCTTATTTCCTGGACGCAAGATAATAACAAATGAATTTTTGAACGGAGTGAATTATTTCATTTAGGAAAGCTATCAATTACTTTCCTTTATATCAGAGGGAAGGTTTGGTTGTTTATGTTCCAAACAAAGAAATTAAAGCCTACCTCACACCAGATGATATTACTATTAATTTATATCACAGGGGATTCTTGCCAGAATATTCATATTGGACTTCACATGCTGAGTACGAGCCTCATATCGACTCTCAGTGTGGCCTATCTATAAGTTCTAACATAATTAAGGAAGACAGAGTTTGGACTTTTGAGGACTTGGTTTACGATGCAAATAGGCCTTAATTTCAACAATATAAAGAAGAATCTCTGAATAAGGAGGCACAAAACTTCTATGACTTGTTGTATATTGCATAATAACCAATTTTGAATGGGTGCACTACTCCCTCAGATTTATCTATTACTATGAAAATATCAGGCATAAAAATAGAATACAATGTACCTAGAGAATCCTTTAATCAATTCCTTGGCCAACTTAAAGAGACCAACTCAGTAGAAAATATAATTCCAAAAGATTTATACTGGACTAAAAAATTAGTTTCCAAACTCATTTTGACAGCTATAAAAATAAACTGTTGTGTTAATGGATGCATGTTGTACTGAAGAAATAATTAATTAGAGATCGTATGTCATTTTTGTAACACACCAAGATTTAATCAAAATTTTAGGAAAAAGAGAAAGTAGAAGAATGTGCCATTCTATCGATTGTTCCACTTATCCGTCATTCCCATATTATAATGTTTATATACATCTATGAGCTCTACTACATATATTAGATGGCAAAAGGAACACAGCTCCCAAGTAGGTATTCTAATACATCTGTCAAAAGTAGAAGCTTAGAAATAATTTGACCGTACACATCCTACCTTCATCGAAGAATTAAAGAATATAATATTAGGTTTATGTATAAATGGTTTTACTCCATTTAGCCAATATTCCCCACCTTCCTTTCATTCTATGCAAGCTTGAGAAGATATTCCCTACAAGATTTTTTGACTCCATGGAGCATCTTCCCATGCATTTATCATATGTGGCTAAAGTTGGTGAACCAATTCAATATCTGTGGATGTATTCTTGAGAGGTAATTTTCTACCAACAAGGCATATCAAATATTAGTAGCAAGTTTTTAATTCGTAACCATAAATCATTCAGATATTTAAATAAACTTAAGAAGACTATACAGAACAAAGCACATCCCGAAGGATCAATATGTGAAGCATACTTGATGTATGAGACAACTCAATTTTGCTCATATTACTTTGACACAAAGTTATAATTAACAAGGAACACTGTATCTAAAAATTTGAGTAATCTTGATGCATGTCCATCTGCCAGTAATATATAAGTATTCAACTAATGTGGTGAGGCAGTAGGTGATTGTATTATGTGTTATTTGATAGATAAGGAGATGAAAGTTATCACATTATACACACTGCTTAATTATGTCTTATCTCGAGTAAGTTTATGTTGATATTCCATACATTTTGTAGTAGACTAGTACACAGAGATCATAAATTCAACACTTTTGCATAAAGTTTGTTAATGGACTAACTACAATGTCACTATTAGATCAGGAAAAGATAGTAGAATTTGAATTTCCAAACTGGTTCAAATAAACAGTATATATTTTCACAAGTTACTTCAACCTTATATATAATAAATTAACTTAAGGAAAATAATAACGACATAGCTTTACTTTCGATACCAATCAGGTCTGCAATGAAGCCAAAGATTTGGAAGAGCAAGGAATAATGAATCTAGCTTGGGGGCCCATGAGAGAAGAAAAATGTTGGCAAATTTTTATTGTCAATAGTTACAGATTTCAAACTAAAGCTTGGTGTGAATGTTGCAAAATAGGAAATTGTGGTGTAAGTGTGAATGGGAATAATGATACAGGTGATGATTGTGAGTATTATGGGGTCTTACAGGAAGTACTATAATTGAAATATCCTGGTAAAGGGAACAACTTATATCTTATTAGTTTTCATTGGTTTGATCCAGTAATAAACAAGGGTGAATCCACTTTATTTTATTATGGAAGTAACGTAAGGTATAAGATATGGAAAATATGACCCATTTGTCTTTGGTAGCAAGACTAACAAAGTCATTTTTTTAAACTATCCAGATGGATTACAGGGTATGTAAGATTGGCTTGTAGTCATCAATACTAAACCTAGGGGGGCTATTAAGAATACCACATCATTACCAGTAGCACATCAATAAGATTGTATGCCAAACTTTAAAGAGCATGCTAATTATATAAATGGTCAAATTATAGCTAATAAAACTGAGTTGCAGTTAAAGGAGGAAGACTTAGACATTTAGGAGAACATTGAAGATGTTAGTATTGAGGATGTGGTCTCCTCAGATGGAAGTGAATCACCTAGTGATTAATAGTTAATAGGTAAATGTTAATCACCTAGTATTTTTTTTTTAAATATTAGTATACATATAGTAGTTCCATTTTTTATATGTTATCATATATATGGTAGTTCCTTTTTTTACATTTTAATGTCACATACAGTAGTTCCTTCTTTTAACATGTTAGCATAGCAGTAGTTACTACTTATTTCTTGCATTTAATTTAGTTATCATGCATTTTTATAAAAGATAAAAATTATAGCAAACTGTTTCTTTTATTTTTAACTAATGTGTTCTACAGGTGATGAGCCCCGGTCGATCACAAATATTTTAGGGGGGAGGAAAAGTATCAGTATACAATCCAGTAGGGGTGGAGGTATTGCGAGGACATCCTCTTCATTGCCTGCCACTCATACCCAACATAGCACCCCCTTTTCTTACACCTCCTGTAAGGAGTCCTCCGATTTACTCTGCAAACCTCTGCTTTCTATCACCATACCCTATACAGATGGCTCCCTTTTACCCGTACTACCCCCCACCATCTTCTCAGGAATACCCTACTACGTATCCCTATCCACCAAAGGTTTTACCATTTTACTACCCTCCACTCCCTCAGCCCCATGTAGCTAGACCTTCCACCCTTACTATAGCTAGACCTTAGATATAAGCTGTTATTGCCTTGACTAAAGATGGGTGCATGTTGTTATAGTCTCAGGGTGACACGTACGTAAATGTGTGTATTTTATTTTATGCATAAATTTAAGAAATAACATTATTTAACTAAATATCTTATGCAATTTTTACTCGTCAAAGTAGTTCATGCACAAGATACAGGATATTATATGGAGCATGTGTAATGCTCCAAAAGTCTCTTGGAAGAAAATCCTGAAGGAAGTGTGCGATATATGGTTTAGGAAGTTTGAAGTCAGTTTATTACAAAATTACTAACATCTCTCCATATTTTATTAAGTTAACAAATAAATATATTGTATTTTAATTTTGTATATACAGCAAGAGTTCTACTTGTCTCCTAAGCATGGTAATTAAATCAAAACAAAATTTTAGAAACATGGAGTAGATTTCCTATGATACATGTCCACACACATTAGGAGGATAGGCGAGCGACCTCTTTGGATTGGAGTGGCTGTTTTGACTGGGCTTAGTAGTGTTTGGGGCATCCTATATTATATAGTGAGGAGGGAGTAGAACAGGCAGAATAAGGCTTTTGACATCAGGGGCCTTGGTAGCTCCGTCCATATTAGAGGCTCAGTTCCATACATTAAACACAAATGATGATTGATAAGAACTTTAATAAATTTTTAATAATTTATTTGGTTTGTACAAGCTAATCAAAATATGTCATAGAGGAAGATTCTTAGTAGAGAACCAATTATTGTTAAGTTGCACAACCACACTCACAAGCACTAGGAAGACCAAAAGTGGCCAGATGAGCAAGGGAGGATGGAATATATCAGTATATAAGATTATAATACTTAAATAAACATCATAAATGATGATTATATGATGATTATATTATGTTCCACTTTGTAAAAATTAGTATACATGTCTGTGAAAGAGACAGGCTGTAGCTGGCGAGAGATTATCTGGGGGTTCGAAAGATATTTTTAATTACCACAGTTGGTTGCAGGCGGTAAGAGGAATGCATAAGGGACAAGTGCATGGATTAGGCTCATAGGCTTATGCATATGAGGGATAGTCCTTTGTAGCCTCCAGGTACTCTATATACAGCCAGGAAAGTCATGTTAACCAATTGGTGGCTAACTTGTCAATAAAAGTAGAAAAATGTTCGAAAAGCTAAAGCAGACGTGAACACTCAGATATTGGATGAGCTTAGAAGATTGAGAAAGCAGATTGGAAAAAAAAACTAGTGACTACTACATAGCCAGAGCATTAGAGTGATGATACAATGAGCAATTAGATATTATCTGTGTAGGAGTTTTAGATGCATTTTATTTCTTTTGATGTATAAGAACTATTGCAACTTGGATTATTAATATTGTTTGGATTGTTGCTAATTTTAATAACTATTTTGTTATTTCTGCTTAAATTAATGTTACTGATTTTTATTGTTGGATTATTATTATTGTTGGAAAGTTTGGATTGTTGTTACTATTGGAAAGCTCAATAAATTATTATAGGAATTTTTTTAAAAAAATTTTGCTATAGGTTTTGGCTAGATTTGCACCAGAATTTCCACCGTAAATGTCATTATGACAAATCGAGTATCAACATTTATGATAGAAATTCAGTCACAAACTTTAACATATTTGTGATAAATTTGTGGTGGGAAATCCGCCTCAATTTGTGGTAGAATATCCTGTACAAATTTGTGTTGAATTGCTAGTCGCAAATCTGCCACAAAAATATGCAATGGATTCACTCTGTTGCAAATAAGTTTATGATGCGCATTTTACCATCGGATTAGAATCCATCATAAATCCACTGAAAACTAGTGTTGTGACTGATATGAAGAGATTTGAGGTGGTTTTTTCTACCACAAATATCTGATTTCCTGTAGTGGATGTTAAAGAATTGAATTTCAATGTCGAAGGACTAAAGAAGAAAAGATTAATACAGTTGAATGAATTGGAAGAAATTAGAAATGATGTTTATAAAAATATAATGATTAATTGAGATAAAATTAAAAAATGGCATGATCGTAAGTGTTTAAGGAAAGAATTTACCCATTGACAAGATGTTTTATTTTTTAATTCCAAAATTAAATAATTTGAAGGAAAACTAAAATTGAAGTGGTCAGGACCACTTAAGATTATGAAAGTATTTTCTTATGGTGTGGTTAAAAGTCAATATAAGAAAAGCTTACATAGTTTAAACTTAATGACCATAGAAAGAAACCCTATATAGGAGGGGACATTGAACATTCGAGAAATATAACTGAGTTGGTTCATCCTAAATTATAAGAATTGGTGTAGTTTGGCTAAAGAATATATGTGCTGATGGGAGGTAACCCACTTGTTTTTGAAGTTCTTTTCTTTTATATAGATCTTTTTATATGTGTAGTGCTATTTTTAGTTTGTAATTTTCATGTTTTGTTATGATAATTTATAGTTAGTACACTTTATTTATTTATTATTGTTTACATCTGATAAATTTCTTTATATTTAAATTATTGTATATTATTCTCTATAGTTATTACACTTGATTACCTATTTAGTCAAATAAAAATTATTTAAAATTAGTATATTAATAAAACCCTATATTATAGTTGGAATTAGCATTACATAATAGTTCATAATTTGAAAAACTAAATAATTAACTAATCTAAATCATTTAAGCTATTGAGCTAATTTTTAATTTAGAAACTATACATTAACTTATATGTGCAACTAAATTGAAAATGAATAAATAAGTTTAATGATTAGTTATGAGTAGCATAAATTAGAAAAATAATAGTAAACTTGAAACTGTAATGAGTGATTTTATTTAATCTTTAAATTAATTCTATAGGTTTGTTAGAGAAGGAAAGTAAAAATTAATATTCAAAATTATTAAGTATGTACTTTACAAAATATTAAAAGGAAGAAAAATGTGAAAAAATCAAAATGGAAATGATACAAAATGAAAAAGACAAGTACTTTCAAACATTGGTATTAATTGTAGCTTAATTTCAATTGTGTCCTACTACTTATCTAAAAAAAGGATAAAATAAGTAAACTTGTACTTGTGACAGTGCACCAATGAATTTTCTATTTAATTCTAAACCAGTAATCCTAGAAGGGATTAATCATTATAATTTCAAAAGTCTATTTAATAATTTCAAAGATAGTGAATTGATTCAAAATAAGCAATAACAAGGGTGACTAGTTGGCATAAATTTTATGCCTTTTCAAATTTGAATTATAACTTGTTCATACCAAACTACTTCTAGACATTGTTGTATTAATCTATACTTTAGTAATTTTAAAGTATTAATTTTTAACATTGGCTATTAAAGTGATCAAGGAGTGAAAGTAAAGGTTGCTTGAGGATAAGAAAATTTTTAAGCTAGGAAAAATTTGATAAGTGTAGATTATATACTATTTTAGTTATTTAAAAACTTAATAAAAAAGTGTATTTTAGTTGTGTTTATATAGAAATTATGCAGGAAAAAGCAAACATTATAAGTATTGAATAGTATTGCAGCACCGTCAAGAATACCGCGACAGCATCGTATCGATCAATAAGAAGATCCAATTTTAATGTGGCGGTGCCGAACTTCTTTATTTATAAGCATAGTAGCATCACAAATGTCAGTGCTGCAGTGCCTCAAAATGCTACTGTGTCCAAGATTGGCATTGTAGCATTGAGTGTCTAGAGAAAATCTACGTAGGAATGCCTGCCTCTCAAACATTGTAGCACTAAAATGTCATTTCAGGCGCGACAACACTCATTTTGTTGGTGATATTTTGGAGTAGTTATATATTCTAAATAACCACATTAATTTAGAGAACAAATGCATTGATTGTGGCCATAACTATGCCTCATTGTCCGATGCCGCTGTAAAGCCAACATCGCAGTGCTAAGGCTCTACTTTATTTTTCATTGCTGCAGTGCCACCTTGTCCAACACTATGGTGCTTGAGTATGATGATTTGCTTATTATAAATAGTTTTCAATTCAGTTATTTCTAGAGTTTAATCCCTTGAGTGAAAATTTTATATTTTTCGATGTGTTTCATTGGTGCCCCCTTAAAGTAAAGGTCTAAGAGAGGCTATGAAAGTGTAAAATACATTTTTTGGGATATCTTAGCATGTGTTTGTATAAGCAACTCTGTAAGTGGTGGAAAAAGGTGTGTAGAGAAGATCTTTTGATCCTTCCTGGTAATAAACTTCTTCCTACTTCTCTTATACTTTTCTCTTTTATGGATAAAATGCATATACATTTTCTTGTTATCTCTTTCATGTCTAGCTAATTCTTTTATTTTGGACTGCTAATATGAAGAGCATATTAATTACTAATGTAAACTCTTACATTTTAATGAAACAATTAAAATTTCAATATTTCCCAATCTTCATTTAATGTATATAATGATATTTGTGTAGTTAAAACCTAGTGTGATGTATAGCCTTGGTGGAAGAATGCTGGAATAATTAGAAATATTGAAATTGACTATTGGCATGCATAGACATAGGGTATATGAATAATCTAGATTCTATGAAGATAGTAAAACTATAGTAAGACTAATAAACTTTCTTATTATCCTAATAGCTTGATAGAGATCTAGGCATGCACATGCTCCGATCCACATCTATAATGAAGAGTCTTATTTGAGATGTTATGTAATGAACTTACATTAGTCCAAAAAATTTTATCTTTTTAGTATTGAAACTTTTACTTATCCTTGCTTTTAGTGGAACAAACTCAAAAACATTATTTTTCATTTCAGTAAGATAAATTCATGCACTTAGAATAAGCTGTAGTAATTTGCTGGAAATTTAGGAAAAGACTTCTTTGTGGGTTTGACACTCTAATTTATCACTTTATTACTTGATTCGACATATATACTTGTATAAATTCATTGTTTATTATAAATTTTATATAAAAGAAAACCTAAGCCTATTTTAGATTTAGTAGATTTTGTTGCGACTCGAGCTCACGAGTTTATATTTTTTATGATAACAAATATTATGGCTCACATCTTTTTATCTCCTTGTATTTTCTTTCTATATATGTTTGTGTGTATAATAATATTTCAGGAACACCATGCACCATCCAACAAAGAATCGGAGCTTAAGATTGGGTAGAATAGGTTATGCTGTAAAGAGTCTGTAATATTCATTGATGTAATTTTTGATTTCTTGAGTCCAATCCTATAAAGGTATTTGCTAGCTTGGTAAACATGCACACACACACTCAAGGGAGTGAGATCTAGTTAAAATTATAAGTTTAATTTTTGAACTAATCGTACTAGATGATTTTAATAGTCTCGGACGATCAGCTCATTGAACTAATCATACTAGATGAACCTTTATGATCATGAAAAATAGCCACCAATGATAACTTAGGCAAGGTTTTAAGATTTAAATTTTATTCTAATCATCCAGGATGATATACATTATACTGGATGATCAATGCAAGTCATGCCTAAATTGATCTTGTGATTAGTGAACTAATTATGATTAAATTGTTCAATCACATCATCTTGGATGATCTGTATACCATACTGGATGATGTTTGCCAACATATTTGATTTTTCCTAATTGTCCAAGATGAAAACCATAAATATCCTCTGATAGTATAGGTAATCATCCTGGATGTTAAGAGACTATTGTGGGACGATATGTTGATTGCCACCCAGCTTGAACTAATTATCCCGGAGGATCGCAGGATTGTACCAGACGATCTATACAAATTGTTGAACTGATCGTATAGGACTATGCTGGGTGTTCTGACTGGGAGGGCTATTTTATACTTATCATACAGGACATTCTCAAGATCATCATGGATGATTTTTGTGCCAAAATTGATTTGTTAGGGTTTTTCAAAACCCTCTATTTAAGCTTTCTCCAATGACATTATAAGTGTCTTTGGCATGCATTGAGTCATTTTTCTTCTGGAGAGAGCATAAAGATAGAGCCTTGAAGGGGAGAGAGGAAAGGGTGGAGTTTGAAAGGGAGAAGATCCTTGGAGGGGGTTTCAAGGGAGTGTGGATGGGGTTTCACATGGTTGCTCTGGCAAGCTTGCACCTTAGTACCATCGGATTCAAGGTTCAACTTAAGTGAAGTTTTGGGAAGAAAAAGATCTCTTTGGTGTCAATGAAATCAGCTCCTCCGCCGCACCGGGGAAGCTAAAAGTTATTCCAGGTTCTCTCCCTTCACCAAGAGAGTAAAAAAGGATTCCAGGTTCTCTGCCTCACCAAGAGGGTGAAAAGGATTTCAGGTTCTCTGTCGTACAAGGGGTGGTGGAAGAGATTTTGTAAGGACTTCTCTGCCTAGCTATGAGGGCTAAAGGAGACTCACTAAAGGTTTACTGCAATACCTAGAAACAGGAGGTTATGGGGAGTGGACGTAGGTTAGGTTGGATCAAACCAATATAAATCTGGTGTATTTATTCTTATTACTTTCCACACTTTATTTTTACTGTAATTAACTGCTTGGGTGAAATCACCGATTTAACTTTTTATTTTTGATTTAATTCATTTTCACTATAAGATATAAAAAGAATTTTATTTTGGTTAAATAATTTTTTTTTAAAACATAAATTCACCCCCCTTCTTGGTTAGCCTCCGGCTAGTTCAATAGGGTTTAACCACCCGCACGAACTTTCAAGTTTCACATAAGCTCATAATTAACCTTTCACTACTCCGCATCACTAACCTAAATGCTTAAAAATGACATATCATTGCACCTTCTTCAAGACTAAAAAAGACTAAAGACAACAATGACATTTTTCCATCTAAAGTATTCCAAATACATGGTCTGGTGAGCTCAAGCTAAGTGGTGGCCTGAGGTGGCTGAAAAACCCAAGAAATAATAATGAATAATATGGGTTCGGCTCAAACTAGCTATTTAACAGACCACATGGTCACAAATCATCCATAGCACATGGACCCTATTAGCCCATCCCTAACTATATTAGTGGCCTACGGTGGTAGTACTCGACAAATCTTGGTTTGATTCAATCATAAAGAGCCCATAATCTTTAATTTTTTCTAAAGGTTCTGCTTGTTATATTTAAATCATTCCTAGTTGATTTCATTGAGTTCCCTGCCTTCCTTAGCACTTTAAACTTCTATTTTAGTGAATTGGATTGAGCTCCAATAAGTTCTCTCTTGCAAAAATCCAATTCCTCAATCATTTCTCTCCATCTACAACCTGAATGATACTTATTCCACAGGACTAAATAAATATGAAACAACCAAAATCTAATTCAATTTTCCTCTGAATCAAGGTAAGATTGAATCCAAAGCCTCAATTTCAATAGAGTTGGTTAAGTGTAAAGTGATCCTTCAATTCAAGACCATCTTGCCATTAGATTGAAGGTTCACCTATCGATGATGCATTATGATAAATTTGATGAAGATTAATCAAGCCAATCTCTTAGATCTTACCAAATTTCATCTATAGTTTAGGAAGAGTGTGAGAAGAACAATACAAAATATTAGCCATTAATTTAATTCAAAATAGATCAATGGTGCTGATGGAGTCAGACAAGATCTTTAGCATCCACTTATGGTTTCAAGCTAATTAATCTATATGATTGGATCTCTGATCCAATGACTATTATGAATTTGTGTTGTCCTAAGGTTCACAACTTATTAAGTGGCAAGTCAGGTATAAGCTTGTGGAAAGCATGACAAACTCAACCACTAACTAGATAAATATTTTACAAAAAATATAGAACTCCTCACATACTTATCTTATTCCTGTAATTATTGGGCTAGCTTTGGCCTATGATTTCTTGCAGTTAGGATGGCTTATCCTCTATCTAATCCTTAGGGTAACATCTTACCTTCTTCTTTTACTAGAAAATAGGGTTTCTTCGATTTATCTGGAATGGATAATAATGGCTCAACTCATTCTTTTAATGATGTTCTTTCTGGAGCATCATTATCTTCTGCTCAGTCCTTTTCTTTCACTCATTCATCTTTCAAAGGTGCTCCTATAGTTTTTTTCTCTTATAAGGATTTGGTTAAACTTGCATCTCCTTTACAATTTATATTTGTGGGGAAGTTTTCTCTTTGTAGACCTAATCTGGACTCTACTCGTAGTTTTTTTTTTTATAATTTAAAACATTAGGTTTAATTTTTGTTGGGTTGTTGTATCCTTTCCATGTCATGATTCAACTGTCAAATGATTTGGATTACAATACAATTTTTACTAGGCTTTCGTACTACATAAATAATTATCAAATGTGAATATTAAAGTGGTCTCCTTTCTTTAATATTAAAGAGGAATATCTGATTATGCTGATTTGGATTTCTTTTTCACTTTTATATCTATATTTTTCTAACAATTATGTTCTTCATACTTTGGGTTTTATATTCAATAATAACTTCTACAACTAGGTTAGCTTTAGCTTCTATATTTGTTGAAGTTGATATATCTAAGAAGCACCCAAAGGAAATTTGGTTGGAGTCTAAAACACTTGGGTATATATAAAAGGTTGAATTTTAAAAGTTTCAAGATTTTTTTCTCATTGCAAGAGTCATTGTCATCCAGTTAATGAATATTTCTGAAAGTTCGTTTGGGTTGTTAAGCCTTTATGAACGAGCCTGAGGCTAACCAACAGGGGGGGGGGGTAAATTGGTTTTTTTAAAAATTTGTGAGCAAAAATGATTTAAAAAATCTTTTCGAATGTTTTAAAATGTTTACAGTTGTACGATGATGTGCAGATGTTGAAAAATCACAAAATAATAATCACAATCACATAATCATCAATAGAAAAATAAGTGCGAAAAATAATTAGAAAGAACACACCAAATTTTATAGTGGTTCGGTCAACTTGACCTACGTCCAAGCCCCAGAGCCTCCCCTCCGGTTATTGCACTGACACTAAGTGACCCTCCTTTTGCTCCCACAGCAAGGCAAAGAAGCCTGTACAAAAATCATTTCCACCAACCCGGTGAGGCAGAGAATGTGGACTCCTTTCACTTCTTCTTGAAGCAGACAGAGAACCTGGACTCCTTTCGCTTCCTCCTGAAGCAGGTAAAGAACCTTGATCTTCTTACAGACGATCCTTCCATAGAGACACCAAGGATAAGAGATGACAACTAGAGAAGATGACTCAGATCCTTGCTTGGAGAAACATTTGTGAACCGCTCAAAAACTCCCCCTCACAAGATCTTCTCTCTCTCTCTCAAGCTCTCTCTCTCTCCTTCTCAAGTCTCTCACAGGAAAGGATAGCAATAAAAGATCTCAATGATAGAAGACAAGATATATTAAATAGTAGGGCTCAAAATTTGCCCTAAATTTTAACTGGTTATCAAATATCGTCCAGGATGATCCTTAGATCTTCCTGTACGATTAGTGTAAATCAGCCCCTTCTGGCCTGGACGATCTGGTTCTTCTGGTCGATTAGAAGACAATTATGTTCATATCATCTAGGATGATTCTGTGACCATCTGGGATGATTAGTTCAAACCAGGAATATCATCCAGAAGATAGCTCGAGACATCCAGGAGAAAAGCTTAGAAGATCTGAAAAAAATGACTTGATCGTCCAGGATGATACATATATCATCCTGTACGATTAGTTCAAAATGACCAAAATCATCCAGCAGATTCCTCAGGTCGTACAACCAAACCATGCTGGACGATTACAAAATGACCTGATCATCCCAGATGATATTTTTATCATCCCGTATTATTAGTTTAAAATTGAGAACATCTTCTAGAGGATTGTTCGGGTCGTCCAGGTGAAATGCTCTAGATGGTCAGGATTTCTAATTGATCATCCAGGATGATCTTGCAATCATCCAGGATGATATGATCAAATCACTCAAACCTTAATTACTTTCCATAATCACCTGACTAATTTAGGTATGATTATAATGGATAATCCAGGATGATACACGTATCATCTGGGATGATTAGACCAAATCTCTAAAAATAAAAACTTGCCTAACTTAGTCTGGCTACTGAGAATTTTTGATTTGAGCATATCATCCTATACGATTGGTGTATCATCAAGGATGATCTTCTTAATCAGACTGACTTAGCATGGTTACCCTAATTAGGGTTTTTGTTTTTAATGGATCATCCAGAACGATGTGAATATCATCTAGGACAATTTGAACAAAATTTTAAACAGAACTCTAAATCACTAAAACTCTCCCCCTGAGTGTGTGTGTGCAAGGTTACTTAGCTTGGGGATCTATTACATTTCAATTGAATTAAAAAAAAGATGAAAAATTATATTGAACCTGAAAACACAAATGGACTGACTCGATCTTGAACTGGCTTGAATTGCACTTGATCTTTTGTACTTAAAATGTTAAACCCTTAAATAAAAACGAAAAGGTTTGCTATCATCAAAATCATAGTCCTTGAATCCAGATTCAAAACAATCTCCCCCTTTTTGATGATAACAAACATCTGTTAGTAATTCCAAAATTTGTAAATAACCATTGTTAATAATTATGATCCAATTCCAAAACACAGAATATTTGAATATTGATAATTTAAAGTACTGAACTGAATTAAAAATAATATTTACAATGACTCACAACATAAATTACTCCCCCTTTTGACATCTCAAAAAATAAAAACACAATATAAACATAGAAGAAAAGAAAATAGTATAAAAAATAACATAAAACATCAGCAAAAATGGACAAACTAGTAGAAAGGGGGATCCTGATCAGATGGAGGAGGTGGTGGTGGCTGAAACAGGCTGTGAAGAGTGAAAAATTGCTCTCCAAACCAGGCCATGTTCTGGTCGTTCTGCTGCTATTGCTAGGCTACATAAGCATTAAAGCGATTGACATCTTCAGTATGCTGCTGCTCCTAGGCAATGGCATAGGAGTCAAAGCATGCCTCCCACTGGTCAAACTGGTGCACCGGGTGATCAAGAGGTGACTCTATATGGAGGGGAACAGGTACAGTGGGTATAGGAGCATCTTCTTCCTCTTCTCCCTCAACATCTGAGTTGGGCTCCGGATGAAGACGTGTACTATGAAGAACATGGAAGAAGTTGTTGGAGCAGAAGGAAGGATTGATATCAGCTGGAATTGGATATTACAGATTATACTTCATTTCTAGAGCATAGGAAATAATGTGTCCTCAGGCTAGATTTGGGCATCTTCTGTAGCCTGAATCTCTAATGCTGGTGAGGTGTTCGATGTAGTGAAAGATGAGGTCAGTTGCATTGAAGTCGTGATGGGTCATAATATAATAGGTAGTCATGGAGAGCAAGGTGATAATATGGATGCGGTCTCCAGCCTTTAGAATGATGGAGGAGCGAAGGACATGCTGGATTATCCTTACATCCTTGACTAGGGAAGAACATACATTATCGTGGTAAGAGGCATTGGTGTTTCTAAGAAAATAATTGGTCACACTCCAGTTAAAATCAAGATCAAAGGACACAAGACGGAGTTTATCACCAGTAATCGAATGTTGAAAAATATCATGAAAATCTTGGGTTGTTAGTTCGACAGGATGGTGGTTAACATAGGAGCGAAGAGCGGAGTAAGCAGAGTCGATGCGAAGATTTACAAAGAAAATACGAAGAAGCTCAGAGCTAAATGGGAAAGCGAGACTCAGAATGAAGGTGAGGGAAATGTGGGCGAAAAGGTCAAGTACCGAATACATGAGGATATGGGGGTTGATAATTCTGGATTGCGTGATCCCCACGTCAAGGTAGCACAGGAAGGCAGCTAGATCGGCAGCTTTAGGAAAGTGGGGATCAACACTTCCCTGGGAGGAACTAGCACTCTGGTGCCTAGATCTCTTTCCACCAGTTATGAGAAGATGAGTAAGGATTAAAGGAAGGGTGTGGTGAAAAGTGGAGGAAATTGGATGTATAATTAGAAAATGGCCAGATTATCTAGGATGATCGCAAGATCGTCCAAGATGATCGCAAGATCGTCTAGGATGATAAGGCAATAATGGTGTCCAGAATAATTGGTCAAAAAGGTGATCGGATCATCTAGGATGATCAATTATCATCCAAGATGAATTAGACATAGGCGATCATCCCGAGGAGTCAAGCTGGACGATCGTTGATGAAAAGAATCATCCAGGATGATATGCAATAAATGAATTCGACAGGCCAAATTTGAATCCTCTAGCTACTGTCACATGGATTGTCCAGGATGACAAGGAGTATCATCCAGGACGATCACTAATAATTGGTGCATATTAATTATTGGAGCAAGATGGGGATGATTTGATCTGATCGTCCAGGATGATGTATGGATCGTCTAAAACGATGTGACAAAAAATTAAAAAATGATGAAGGATGGAGAGGAATGACCAGGGATCCCAAAACATATTAAAAGAAGGAAAAATCAAAATCGAATCAAAGCAAGGAAAAATAGAAATGAGAAAAAACATTAAATTTTTTTTTTGAATCGATGAGCTCCAGTATATTAGAATTTTTCCTTGAGTTACAATTCAAAAGCCAATAAGAAGAAAATTGACGACGTTGAAATCCAGAAAAGTTGGAAAATCAATTTTCGTAAGTCCTACCTCAAACTCCTTATAGGTTCAAATTCCTTTCAAACAAAAGTCAAGTTCAGAAGAAAAGAAATTAGATTTAAAAAGAGATCTTTTAAAGCCGCATTCCAGAAAAATATCTAATAAAATAGTATTGTAAAGTAAGGAATCAGAAATTGTGATTTTCCATCTCAAGATTTTGAAAGTATGAAGTGGCGCATGGATTTCTCTAAGATATTTAAAGATTCTAAAGATTCAAAAGGGAAGAAAGCTTATTTCTTTGTGGGCTCATTTTGTGCCTCTTTTTCAATTTACTTGCCTTTTTTTTTACATCTTTTGAATTTTGATACACTTTGTGTACCTTTTCAATTTGGCAACATTGCGCATCTTTTCAGCTTTGGGCTCATTTTGTGCCTCTTTTTTTTCTTTTGCAAGCTTGCTTCCTTTCATAATCTCTCAATAATCTCAGTTGTGGAATTACCTTCCAGACATATGAGCAGAGAAAACTCACTCTCTTCAATAAGGAGGATTAACTTAGAGAACAAAATCATACTCCACATAATAAGTGCAATCACCTGATTAAGAAAAGCATAATAATGATTCAAAGCTTCAAAAATACTATTCATATGAGGTAGATTACTATAGGAAGATAAAATAGATCTCTATTTTAAAAACCAACTTTTTAATTTTAAAGATGATTTTTATCCAAAAGAAATAATACACCATTAAAGGAGTTAGAGGAAGAGAAACAATCATCAATATTTTTTTCCTTTAACAGATTTAGAGGTGTCATTAACTACTTACAAGCTTCCAAACAAAAATAAGGCAAAACACTCAGTCAGAAATCCAGTTTATCAGTAGTAGTGAGCAGTGATCTGATTTAAAAAAAAATTGTAAATAAAAAGAAGAAAAACAAATACACAAAAATCAGCAATAAAAAATTAGCAGGAAAACAAACGATCTAAAGAGAAATAAATAATCAAATCAAACAAAAAATTAAAAGAAAAATGAAAAGCAGAAAAATTTAGAAATCAGTAATCATCATATTCATGCTTTTATGTCAATCACACCCAATCTGGTCCTTAAAATACTGAATGAGTCAAAGGCCAGTGGTTTGGTAAACATATTAGCCAGTTGATTTTCAGTTGCTACTTGTAACATGGTCCCTAATGAAGGGATGCCTTATGTAAATGTGTTTGGTTCTTGAATGTTGTATAGGATTCTTAGAGATGCATATGGCACTAGTGTTATCACATAGAACTAAAATTGTGCCAACAGATAATCCTAGATCCAGAACTTGTTGCTTCAACCAAAGGACTTGGGCCACACAACTTCCTAAGGTAATATACTTAGCTTCAGCAGTGGAAAGTGCTGTAGAATTTTATTTTCTACTGGACTAGGAGACTAAAGGCTATCCTATGAATTGGCATGTTCCTAAAGTGCTCTTTCTATCCACCCTACACCCTGCAAAATTAGAATTAGAATATCCAATAATCTCAAAAGAAGTGATGTACCTAGGATACCAGGTTCCTATGGTTGGGGTCCCTAAGAGATATCTGAGGATTCTCTTAACTACAGTTAGGTGGGATTCCTTAAGATCAGCATGAAACCTAGTACAAAGACAAACACTAAACATGATATTTGTATCGGCTGGCAGTCAGGTAAAGCAATGATCCAATTATTCCTCTAAACTTCTTCTAATCAATAGATTTTCCATTTGGATCCTTACCTAACTAGACAATAGAACTCATGGGAGTATTTATTGGCTTGACTTTATCTATTTCATATTTCTTCAAGATGTCCTTAATATAATTTAGTTAATTGATAAAGTTCCATCATCTGTTTAACTTATGCTAAACCTTAAAAAGTAGGATAATTCTCCCATCATACTCATCACAAACTCCTAACTCATTGTTTTAGAAAAATCATCACATAGGTTTCTATCAGAAGATCCAAAAAGTATATCATCAACATAGATCTGGACAATGAGTAAATCATCATCTACTCTCCTTAGAAAAAGGGTGGTGTCTACGCTCCCCTTAACAAACTCTCTTTTTAATAAGAATGTGCTAAGCCTCCCATACCAAGCTTTGGGTACCTATTTCAATACATATAAGGCCTTTTTTTAATTTGTAAACATGATTAGGATATTGGGAACTCTCAAAATCTGGGGGTTGCTCTACAAAGACATCTTCCTTTATTACCCCATTTAAAAAGGCACTCTTGACATCCATTTGAAAAAGCTTAAATCCCTTATAACAGGTAAAGGTTACTAGCACCGTAATGGATTCCAATCTAGCTACAAGGGTAAAGGTCTCCTCAAAATCAAACCCTTTTATTTGGTTGTACCCCTTAGCCACTAATCTTGCCTTATTCCTAACCACCACACCAGAATGATTCATTTCATTCTTAAAGACCCACTTGGTTCCTACTACACTTTGATACTTAATTCCTTCTACCTACTCCTAAACATCATTCCTCATAAATTGGTTAAGTTCTTCCTACATAGCTAAGATCCAAAATTCATCTGAAAGGGCTTGATTGATTTTGGTGGGTTCAGTCATTAAGATAAAGGTAGAATGGCTTACTTCCTTCCTAACTCCATGCCTAGTTCTAACACCTTCAGAAGGGTCTCCTAAGATCAGTTCTTTAGGATGACTCGAAGAATATCTCTAATCTCTAGGCAAAGTTCTTTGAGGTTCTACCATTTCCTCCAGATTTACATTTTCAACTCTTTGGGTAATCTCTCCTACCTCTTCTTCTTCCTCAAGTCTAGCCCCCTTAGGATCAGATTCATCAAACACTACATGAGTAATCTCCTCCACCACTAATGTCCTCTTGTTAAATACCCTAAAGGATTTCCCCATACTTGAATATCTTAAGAACACTCCTTCATCAGATTTTGGGTTAAATTTTCCTAAGGATGATTTTCTATTGTTAAGATTGAATTCCTTATAGCCAAAGATATGGAGGTAGGGTGTCTTATTAAGATTGGATCTAACATTTACCCTATTCAACACATAATAGGCTGTGTTCACTGCTTCTACCTAAAAGTATTTTGGAAGAGAATACTTAGCAAGTATGGCTCTAGTGGCTACCACTAAGGTCCTATTCTTTCAATCTGATTCCCCATTCTATTGGGGGGCCTTAGGAGCTGAAAAGTTGTGGCTAATCCCTTGCTCCTCACAGAAGGTTCCAAATTTCTCATTTTCAAACTACCCACCATGATCACTATAGATGGTCAAAATCTCATAGCCTAACTCTTTTTGAATCCAAGTGGAGAGAGATTTAAATTCATCAAATGACTCAGATTTATGTGATAGAAATCAAATCCAAGTGAACCTCGAGTAATCATCGACAATCACGAATCCATAGACTTTTCCCCCTTAGCTGGAAGTGTTAATCGGTCCAAAGAGATCCATGTGAAAGACTACTAAAGGACTAGAGGTGTTGATGTCCTTAATGGACTGGAAAGAGGATTGAACTTGCTTCCCTAGCTAACAGTCATCACACCGGTGGTCCTTAGTGAACTTAAGCTTAGGGACTCCTCTAACTAAGTCCTTTTGGGTGACTCTTCCAAGGATTTTCATGCTAGCATGACATAATCTCCTATGCCACAACCAAGACTCATCAGCAGTAGTTTTTAAGCAAAATGAAGCAGCACATTCAATATTATTTAAATCAAGCATGTAGATGTTGTTGATCCTCTTTCCCTATAAAACAGTGCTATTTTTTAAGCTTCTAATGCATGTGTTTACCAGGAACCTAATACTGAACCCTTTATCACAGAGTTGATTGATGTTGAGCAGGTTGTGTTTCAGTCCATCTACAAGCTAAACACTTTCAATCAAAAGGTTCTTAGAGTTTCTGATTATACCTGCGCCTACCACTTTCATGGTGGTGTTGTCTCCAAGAGTGACCTTGCCTCCAGCAAAATGAATTATTTTGCATCTCCAGTCATATGTCTTGAGCATTCGCTATCCAGGTGCTACATGCTCAAATGAGGTCTTGTGTGAGAGCACTTCTACAAAATCACCAAACATCAAATTTAGGAACCCAAATAGGTTTAGGTTCCTTCTTATGAAATGAAGAATGTAATGCATGTGTTCTATGCTATGAAACATGCAATTTGGGCCTCCACACACAATGTGTACTATGGTGAACAGTGCATGTGTGAGAGATATGTCATAATATTCCACATGAGAATCATCTAACACCAGGAAAAGGATTAACTAATCTAAATGGGTGATAGTGCCTCTTCCTAGGTTTGAACGATGCATGTTTTGATGATTTTGAATGTGATCCTTTAAGTGATGGAGGTTTGTAAAATTGCAAATTTAGGAGGTGTTTTATTTTTCTCAAATGCACTAATTTTTACACTTAGAATTTTATTTTCCTTTTTGAGGCTTGCAATTTCAAATTTAAAATAATACTCATCACTATGAAAATCAGATGCATGAGATTCTAATTTCTTAAATGCAGTTTCTAATTCAACATGCAATATTTTTAGTGAATCATGCTCGATAATTAATTTAGAATGGATTTTTTTAATTCATCAAATTCATCAAGTGATGAAAGGTGATTGCTATCAAATGTAGAATGATCTTTAATCAAAACTTCATGCTCTTTTTCCAAGTTTAAGAATTTTGATTTTAGGCTAGCATGTGTTTTCTTAAGTTTCCTATATAATGAATGGATTTTTTCAAAAACTTTAAGTAATTAATCATAGTTTAGATCACATACCTCTTCTTGCTCAGACTAACCAGGATGATCCTCTGCCATCAAACACAAGTTTGTAGTCTCCTCTTTAGCTTCAGTCTCAGAGGAGCCAGATGCAGAATCCACCTAGAACGCCTTTTGAATCTACTTCTTATCCTTCCTGAACTTGGGTTTCTCCTCACCCTTCTCCTTGCTTGGGAGAACCTTAAGTGTAGGATAATCAACCTTTATATGTCCATGCTTCCTGCATTCAAAACAAACTGTATCAGAAGAACCTTTAAAATTTTTACTACTCTTACCTTTGTTCCACTTCTAAAAGTTCTTATGCTTCTTCCTTAGAAATATTTTGAATTGCCTAGTGATTAAGGCAACATCATCGCTATCAGACTTGAAAGTATCAGTATCCGTATCACTGGACTTCAGCGCCATAGTTTTCGCTTTCTTCTTCTCACCTGCATCAAGCTGTCTTTGGTTCACTCCTTGCTCTTAAGCAATTAGTGATCCAAAAGTTATCAATAGAATAATTATTCAAATCTTTTGACTCAATGATAGAAATTATCTTGGCATCATAGGAAGAGGGTAAACATCTCAAAATTTTGTTAACTTTTTCATAGTTCATGAGTTCTCCTTCAAAGGCATGTAGGGTGGGGACAATTTGAGTGAACCTAGTGTACATTTCAGATATGGACTCTCTAGGTTTCAAGAGAAAAGGTTATAAACTAGTATGTTTAACCTAAATTATTTAACTTCAGATGTCCCTTCATAAGTGATGCATAATCTATCCTAGATTTCTTTACCAGTCGTGCAAGTAGAGACACTCAAGTAATCCTCAGATTTTAAAGCACAGAAAAAATAGTTCAAGTATTTTGCATTCAGTTGTGCTAAGTCACGATCATCAAAGGTCCATTTGGCAAAAGGAAGTTTAGTTTTAATACCATTAACAATTCTAAAAGGTGCTTCATAATCATCTTTAACAAGCATCCACATGCGATAATTAATAGATTGTAAAAACATGGACATGCAAGTTTTCCAAAAATTAAAAGGTATGTTATCAAATAATGGTGGTCATGTGATTGAATATCATTCAACAGTATTTCTATTTATAAAGTTAGCCATGGATCAAATTAAAAAGTTTTCAAAACTATATTTTATGAAATCCCACTATGATATTACTTGAAAGTTCGTTAGGGATGTTAAGCCCTTATGAACGAGCCCGAGGCTAACCAAGAGGGGGGGTGAATTGGTTATTTTAAAAATTCATGAGCAAAAATGATTTAGAAATTTTTTTTGAATGTTTTAAAATGTTTACAATTTTGCGATGATGTGCAGATGTTCAACAATCACAAAATAATAATCACAATCACACAATCATCAATAGAAAAATAAGTGTAGAAAATAATTAGAAAGAACACACTAGATTTTATAGTGGTTCGGTCAACTTGACCTACGTCCACTCCCCGGAGCCTCTCCTTTGGGTATTGCACTGACACTAAGTGGCTCTCCTTCTGCTCCCACAACAAGGCAGAGAAGCCTATACAAAACTCCTTTTCACCAAACCGATGAGGCAGAGAACCGGGACTCCTTTTGCTTCCTCCTGAAGAAGGCAGAGAACCTAGAATCCTTTTGCTTCCTCCTGAAGGAGGCAAATAATCTTACTCTTCTTACAGATGTTCCTTCCACAGAGACACCAAGGATAAGAGACGACGATTAGAGAAGATGACTCAGATCCTTACTTGGAGCAACCTTTGTGAACCCCACACAAACTCCTCCTCACAAGATCTTTTTTCTCTCTCTCAAGCTCTCTCTCTCTCCTTCTCAAGCCTCTTATAGAAAAGGACAGCTTCAAAAGATCTCAATTATAGAAGATAAGAGATCTTAAATAGTAGGGCTCAAAAATTACCGTAAATTTTAACTGGTCATCCAATATCATCTAGGATAATACTTAGATCATCCTGTATGATCAGTGTAAATCAGCCCCTTTTGGCCTGGATGATCTAATTCTACATGATGATTAGAACACAATTATGTTCATATCATTTGAGATGATTCTGCGATCATTCAGGATGATTAGTTTAAACCAGGAATATTGTCCAGAAGATAGCTCGGAACATCCAGGAGAAAAGCCTGGATGATCTAAAGAAAATGACTTGATCGTCCAGGATGATACATATATCATCCTATATGATTAGTTCAAAAAGACCAAAATCATCCAGCAGATTCCTTGGGTCGTACAGCCAAACCATGCTGGACGATTACAAAATGACCTGATCATCCCGGATGATATTTTTATCATCTCATATGATTAGTTCAAAATTGAGAATATCATCCAGGGGATTGTTTGGGTCATCCAGGTGAAATGCTCTGGACAGTCAAGATTTCCAATTGATCATCCAGGATGATCTTGTGATCATCTAGGATTATATGATCAAATCACTCAAACCTTAATTACTTTCCTTAATCACCTGACTAATTTAGCCATGATTATAATGGATCATCCAGGATGATACACGTATTATCCGGGATGATTAGAACAGATCTCTAAAAATAAAAACTTGTCTAACTTAGTCTGACGGTTGAGAATTTTTTATTTGAGTATATCATCATGTACGATTAGTGTATCATCCAGGATGATCTACTTAATCAGATCGACTTAGCATGGTCGCCCCAATTAGGCTTTCTATTTTTAATGGATCATTCAGGACGATGTGAATATCGTCCAGGTTGATTTGAACAAAATCTTGAATAGAAACTCGAACTCAATAAAACTCTCCCCCTGAGTGTATATGTGTAAGGTTACTTAGCTTGGGGATCCGTTACATTATACTTGACTCAATAAAATATGAAAATTATATTAAACCTGAAAAACACAAACGGACTGACTCGATGTTGAGCTGGCTTGAGTTGCAATTGATCTTGTGAACCTGAAATGTTAGACACTCAAACAGAAATGAAAAGGTTTGTTATCATCAAAATCATATACCTTGAAGCCAGATTTGCAACAGTTTTATCCTTCATCCTATGCTTAACAATAATCAAACTCAATCTATTAAAGTGGAGGGCAAGAAACCTGCTGCAGTAGGGAATAATACGAATGATCCTCTTATATATAAAGTGGTAGTTTCCCCTAAGCTGATTCAGGTGTTCAATGGTATTTCTAATCTTAGTATTAGTAATGTGATGTGTTTAACAAATAGAATAGTAGTAATGATATGAATAAACTTGATAATTTAGATTATTTGAATGAGGAGTTGGTGGGTCTTATTTCTTTTATTGATAATAATCCTTTATTAAATAAAATTGCTTTACCCAAATAAATGATCTTCAATCTTCCGCTTTAGTTATTGGGGAACAAAATCAATCTTAACATCTTTGTAATCAAAATAAAACATCTTCTTAGTTTTCTGAGTCTATATCTAGTTCTGGCGAAGATACTTATTCTATTGATGGACCTGGTAATGAATCTAACTTGTTGAGATTTGATGCTTGTGATAAGGGAGAAATTCATCTTATTTATGTTAAGGTTCCAGCTAATAATGACCCTAATGTTCTAATTTCTAAGTTACAAGAAAATGCTCAAACTGGGTAATATCCACTCCTATTATCAATAGTTGTAACATTATAGATGATGATGGTTTTACTATGGTTGGGAAAAATAAAATTAAAAAATAAGAATGTGCCTTTACCCACTCCTCGTTCAATTAAGGCTCAAACTAATGTGAATTCTCTTAATGGTTAAGGCTCTTATTTGGAATGTGTGGGGAGTGGGTGGTTCTAATTCTAGAATGATGGTTAGCAACCTTTGTAGGGTGCATAATTTTATTATTCTTATTTTATTGGAGCTTTTTATTTCTTCTTCTAAATTGATTACTACTGGTAATTGCCTTCATTTTAGTAGGCATTTTGCTAACCATTCCAACAAAATTAGGATAATAATCATGCTAGTATCAACATTATTAATGATTTTCCTTAGGTGTTTCACGCTCAAATTAGTCTTTACCAACTCAAATGCTATGGATCATTTATTTATGCTGCTTGTTTGTATTCTGGTAGAGAAATCCTTTGGAATCAGTTAAATAATTTTTCTACTACTTCTAATTCACCTTGGTTTATTAGTGGGGATTTCAATACTATCTCTAATGCTAATGAAAGGAGTGGGGGAAAACCCCACAAGCCTCGAGCTATAGATGATTTTAATAACATAATTATGGAATGTAATTTACATGATATTTGTTTTTCTAGTAGTGCTTTTACTTGGAACAAACTCGATAGGATCTTTTTCAAAGATAAATGAATTTTTGACTTTCCTTTGACCTACATAGAACATTGGAGTAGAACACCCTCCGATCATTCTCCTCTTTTGCTTAAAAATAATTTTCAAAAATACATTGTGTCTACTTCCTTTAGATTTCAAAACATATTACTTGTAGATGCTTCTTTTTATAATATTGTTGAGAGTAATTGATTGTACCCTTTGGTTTCGGATGATAATATTAAGGGTATGATTACATTTTGATTTAAATTTAAAATATTACAAAATAAGTTAAGCTGGTGGAACAAATGTGTTTTTAAAAGTCTATTTTCTAATATTAAGGAAGCTGAGCAATCTATCAATTATGTGGACAACCTTTATCATTATGATCCATCTAGTGGGAATTTAAAGTTGTTTAATGAGAGTAAAGTTAACTTATTCCATCTATAAGAGATAGAAGAAGTTTTCTGGAGGCAGAAAGTAGCATCAAAATTTTTAGTTGGAGGGGATAGATATACTAAATTTTTTCATGCTATAGCTAATCAAAAGAGGGTCACTAATCAAATTCTTGAGATTCATTTGCAAGATGGCTTAGTTTGTGATGATTATGAGGTAATTATTAATTATGGGGTGGAATTTTTTTTAAAGTTAATTTAACAATATTTTTTCCCCTTTCCTCTTTATAACACTGGTATCTTCCCTCATTTAATTTCTAAAGATGATAACATTCTTGTCAATCAACTTTCCACTGAGAAGAAATCCTTAATACCATTAATGGGATGAATTCTGATTTAGTGACTAGTCCTGATTACTTTACCACCAAATTTTTTTAGAAGACATGGGATGTTATTAAAAAGGATGTGGTGGAGCTTATTAAAGAATATTTTAATGGTACTCATTAACCCAAGTACTTCTCTTCTTCTCATTTTTCTTATTCCTAAGAAAGAGGCCACTACTTATTAGGCCAATTCTGAGCCTATAAGTTTGTATTCTTTTTTGAATAAATTTAATTCCAAGATCATGATGGCTAAGTTGTCTTTATTTCTTCCTAAAATAATCTCTCTTGGACAAACTAGTTTTGTTAATGGTCATGGCACTTTTAATACTATTCTTTGGGCCTAGGAATTAATTCATGACATTAATGTTTTTTTTCTGAAGGAATGCATGAAGCAATTTTGTTAAAAATAATTACAAAAGACTAAGTGATTGAACTACAATCATAGTCCTCCTTGAGTAAAGAAATAAAGCAAGGAGGAACCTTATTACAGCTAAAGTCATCCCAAAAGAAATCAAAAGAACAAACATAGTTAGCACAGAAATCTGCTAACTTATTATATTTCATATTAACACAATGAAATAAGACTTGATTAAACCCAATGAGAAAAGAAAAATCTTCTTTTTTTGGACACCCCTCTTTGACAAGCACCTTATTAAAGAGCTTTTGAACCAATTCAATGACATTCTGATTATCACCCTCAATGATGATCCCTTTGTACTCATACATCTAGTCTTGGACAAACTTCTTCACAGAGAAGATTGTAAATAACTCCAATTGAGCTGAATCACAATGTAAGCAATTCACACCAAAAGCACACAAAAACCAGCCTCTATGATCTCTAAAGACACCTCCAACACCAGCATTTTAATTACTCCCTAAAGAAGCATCAAGGTTCAATATAATCCATTCGGGAGGTGGAGGATGCCAAGAAGAAGACAGCTGCGAGAGCCGGTTGGTATCCCAATATTTCTAATTTCCTTTGAAAGATGCCACAGCCATGCTAATAGCATTAGCAGCAATGACAGTGAAGCAATCCTCCCTTCCACCTTACCTTGTTTCTACTTTTCCAGCTAAAGAACACTGCAGAGCAAAACATATTTCTAATGAAAGGACTAGAATCAACTAAGCTTCTCAAACCCAATAAACACTCTTGAATAGATGAGAAAATCGATATCCTGAACCCCAAACTCCTGAGAATAATGAAAACTTCCGTAAGCTTCAAACAATCTACTTCCATATGAGCAGCATTCTCCACCACCTCACAACCTCTTGGACATCCATTATTCATAGATAACCTTCTATACATCAAAAACTCATTAGAAGGGATAGCATTAATGGATAAACGCCACCAGAACAAGTCTACCCAAGGCCTAAGCTTCAAACCTCTTCTCCAATGCCAATGTGAATCTTCAACTCCACTCCCATTCAGTTTCTGGAATATTAAAGCAGATAAAGATTTACCTGAACATTTGAAGATAAGCTCCAATTGATCACTCCCAAGTTCAGGATAGATAAGAACAAGCTTGATTGCCTCTATCAGCTACTGTCCAAAGAACTACTGTAATTTTACCTCATTCCATTCTCCTTCACAAACAGAGCTATCCAGAAATTGCAAAATTTCATCCATATTCGCAACAAAAGTTGTCCATCTAGCAATGGATTTATCAAAAATCCAAACATCATCACAGGTCTTGATAGAACAGCTAGAAGCTACTTTCCATCTCACTATTTCCATCAGATAATTGAACCCATTAAGAATAATCCTCACCGTACGAGAGATATACCTCTTTAAATGAAAATTCCACACTTGATCCCCATACTTAGCATGCAACACCCTATTAAGGAAGGAAGAAGGCTGAGAGATTAAATTCCATGCAAATTTAGCCCGAAGAGGACCAGCTTTGGAAGCAATGGATTGAACTCCTTGCCCACCTAATCTTTTCGGACTGCATAACACCTCCCAAGAAACATAGCGAAGACCCTTACTTCCATCATGCTTATTCCACAAAAAATCCCTACACATTCTATCCAAATCATGTAGCACACCCAATGGAACTAAAGAATGTGTAGTAAGAAAATTAGGGAGAGACGAGAAGATGGATTTAACAAGAAGCAACTTCCCTAAAAGAGAGATAAATTGATTACCCAAGACATTTAGATATTTAGAAGTCTTTTCCAAAAGAATATTGAAAGCAGCTACTGTCATTCTTCTCATAGCAATCTTGATACCAAGATACAAGAATTCTTTCACTATTTTGAACCCTAGGATTTTGGCTAGAGACCTCCTTCTAGTTCTTCGTACTAATTTACCAAAGAGAATGGAAGATTTTTGAACATTCATATTCTAACCAGACCACTTGCAATAATCCTTTAAGATTTTGCTTGTTTTATTCACACACTTAACATTGGCTTCCAAAAACATGACAATATTATCAGCGTATAATAAATGATAAACTTTATTTGCAATTGGAGATACTTTAATACCCAAACATCTCCCTCTTTTGGCAATAGCATCAGACAGGAGTTGAGAGAAGAGAATAAAAAGATAGGGAGACAAGGGGAAACCTTGTCTGAACCGACTCCTAGCCTTAATCCAAGTAGAACACTGACCATTAATCAAAAATGAGAACTTCGGGTCAGAAACACACTGAAGAAGCAAGATAGAGAACCTATCAGGAAATCCCAAATTGTTCAAAATTTGTCTAAGAGTATACCATCCCATACTGTCATAAGCTTGTTCCATATTTATCTTAATAGCCATAAGACCCTTCTTAGATTTAGAATATCTAAACTTGTTTAGAACTTCTTGAGCATGCAGGACATGATCTGAAATAGAACAGCCTTTAATAAAAGCTGCTTGTTCCTTTGAAATCAACTTAGGAATGACTCCTACCAATCTATTTAATAACATCCTAGCCACTATCTTATAGATCGACAAGCAGAGGCTTATAGGTCTATAATTAGATGGAGTAACCGGGTTCTCAATTTTAGGGAGAAGGACCACCAAAGTCTCCTTCCAATTAGGACTCATATAACCCGTCATTAAAAAGAAAGAAACAACCTTCTAAACATCACCTCTAGTAATTTTCAAATAATATTTAATGAAAGAGTAAGAAATACCGTCAACTCCTGGAGAAATGTTTGATTCCAACTAAGCAACCACCCTATCCAGCTCCTCTTCCTTGAAATCTGCTTGCTGGTAATCTTTATCATTGTCTTCCAGCACATGTAAAGTTGACGGCCATCCCCTCAATCTACAATTTCTATCCTTCCATTTACTCATAAAAAAATTTATTGAAAACTCCTTCAATCAGCTTTTGTTCCTCAACCAACTTACCTTCACTGTTTAACTTGGTGTATCCAATTAGAATTACGCCTTCCTGATGCAAAAGCATGAAAAAACTTTGAATTGGTATCACCATCAGCTAGCCACTTAACTTTTGCTCTTTGCCTCCACCATGTATTAAGATGAGCAAGAGTAATATTCATTTCATGGACTTTTGATTTTAACAGTAGCAGCTTCTCTTCAGTTAACCCACCAACCTCAGCTTCTTCAATTTATAGGATAAAAATTTCCTTCTTTAAGTTCTCCTTCAATGTCATTAGATCTTGATGCTTAGAGTTACTCCAGAAAAAAAGAGCTTTCAAAACTCTCCTAAATCCCACATTAAGTGAAGTAGCAGCATCTCCCTGAACTTTCCTTCCCCAAGATTTAGACACAATCGCAGCTAAAGCAGCGTACGAGGATAAAAACTCCTCAAACCTTAGTAGATGGTTCTTCTAAAAAGAATAAGGAAACATCTTGATGAGAATGGGACAATGGTCAAACACTACATGAAGGAGATGTCGAACAATCGACATTTGGATAGCCTCCAAGGCTGCATTATTTAAAATACATCTATCTAGTCTTTAAAGGATCCTAGCTCCACCTATCTTATTATTACACCAAGTGTACTTTGAGCCAATAACTCTCACATCATGTAGACCACCATTACTCATAAAACTACTAATATCAAGAGCACTTTGATAAATAATAAATTTTTCCCCCCCTCCTTATCCTCCTGGGACATTATACGATTGAAGTCACCTCCAATAACAATGGGGCGATTAAATTCTAAAATCCTTTCCAGTTTACTCCACAAGCTTCTTCTCTTATAAGAATCATTACTGCCGTAGATAGCAGCAATGATCCACACACCTTTGTTAACAATTCTCAATTCCCCTACCACTACTTGAGATGAAGCTTCCAAAACATTAAAAGAAGCTAAGTCCCTCCTCCAACAAAACATAATACCTCTAGATAAACCTTCACCTGGATAAATGAAAAAATCCCAAATGTCACCAATGAACCTATTACACTCTAGTCTTTCAAAAGAAGAGATCTTAGTCTCTAAAAGACCAACAAAAATCACATCAAACTCTTTCACAAATTCCTTCAAGTAGTGGGAGGCTTTACATTTCCTAGCCCCCATGCAATTCCAAAATGCTGTGGAAGACATTTAATGATAAGAAATGGGATTGCTACCTTTCCTACCTTTAACAAACCCACCACACCTCTTACCATGATTAATAATATTACCCTTCCCCAAAGATCTTATTTCTTTTTAAAGATTGAATTCAAAATTCTGATAGGGAATACTTGAGTTCCCAAGTAATCCAGAAGGACCTACTTGAGTTCACAAGCAACCCTTCGCAACGTTACCATTCGAAGAAGAAGGAAAAACAACATTATCTGGGTCTATCCCTAGTGAGTTTTGGAAAATAGCCACCTCACTTTTACAAAGATCAGGAACAATTTCAACATTTAATGTTTTCAAAATAATATCCGAAACAATGATTGAATCTTCAACAGCAGCTAGAGATTTAAAAGTAGAACCCTTATCTCCTTCAGGACAATTTAAGTCTTCTATGGGCGGGTTAAGAATACAATCTGAGACAATTTCTCCTTCTTCACCTTCCACAACACCCTTTCTCTCCAAATTTGTATCTGGGTTCATATCAGTCTGCTTCCCACCATTGTACTTAACATCAAGAAAACATCCCCTACCAGAGATGGTTCATTGTTCTTCAAATTTCCAAAGACTACCATAGATCCACCACGAGTAGCTCTCTTACTTCTTTTGTAATTGACATGTACCCAAGATCCATAAGTATCATTCTTATCCACATCTTGATCCTTGATCTCCAAACTTCCCAAGCTTTGCTTCTGAGTTCCATCACCTAAAACTTTAGTTACCAACTCTTTCTTTTTATAATCTTTTTTAACATGACCAATCAATCCATAATCAAAGCAGAAAGTGGAAATCCTTTCGTATTCAACCTTTTGAAAGAACCTACCCGCCATACTCTCCACCCAAACTCCCAAGGGAAGCACCTGGTCCAATTTCACACGAATACAAACTCTATCAAACTCCCTTCTTAACCATTGAAACATGTTTCCATCTATCATCAATGGGGATCCTATCATAGAAGCAATTCTCACTACAGTTACCTCATCCCAACACTGTAAAGGCAAGTGAGGCATCCTAATCCAAATAGGAGAAGATAATCCTTTCATGGATAAGGGAGAAAATTCTGGAGTCCACTTATCCATACCTATAGTGTGACCATTCACAAACCAAGGACCTCCGGTGAGAACTCCCTCCAAAGCTTCGGCATTTCTAAAAGAACAGAAGAACCATCCCTTTTATAGGGTAGTGAAGTGAAACTGACCAAATTGAATCCATTGATGTCTTAATTCCATAGCCACAATATGCGAAGGAACTTCTTTACCAAAAACCTTTGTCACCAAAGAATTTTTAAGAGTATTAGCATTTGATAACTCTCTTGCTTCATGTAGCTTGACAGCCTTGCTATCCTCTATCAACACTTTATCCTTATCATTGAAACAAACTCTTATATGTTCCTTTTTGTTCCAAGGATTATTAACGCCAAAGTCTTTAACAACCTTCTCAGGCATTTTAACAAAAAATAGTATCTCCATTCCCACTCACCAACGAAGAAACATTTGCAGTAGAAGAATTCGGCTGAACGGCCTCCACCACCTTCACATTTTGAATATTTTTGTTGACTGAACTTAGGGAATTCACATTTATCACACTGTTGTCAGGGTTAGCATTTGAATTCCCGAATCTATTAAAAAAATTTTTCAAACCAGAGGGCGATGCGTGATTATCGCTAGGCTTAGATGGAGAAAAATCATTTGCCTTTTCACAACAGGGAGTTTTATAATCATAATCAAGAGAAATACCCTTTCCTTTTCCTTTAACATGTAAATTTACCTTTGGAACATCTTCCAAAAAATCTCTAATCACTAAACCCAAAGAGTGCCTCTTTTGCATCTCATCAGCTTCAGGAATTGAACCAGACCTGGATCAAAAAGAATCACCAATGTAATTAGCTAATGTCTCTCCTAATGGAGAACCTGACATTGGAAGGTCCACCGATGGCTGGCAGCCATCTACTGCCATTTCTGATTAAAATGTCGAAGAAGATGATCAGAAACTGAGAAGAACAAAATTTGAAAAAAATGGCACTCTCTTTCTAAAAAAATGCCACTTTCTCTCTCTCAAAATTTCATGACATTAATGTTAAGGTTAAAGGGGTAACCCTGTTCTTAAACAAAATATCAACAAATGTTATTTTAATCTTAATTAGAAGTATCTTTATGATATTTTACCTTGTATTCTTTCTTTAACCTTATAAAGAATTCCATTGAGAATTGCTTCTTCTTTTTTATCATCAATGGGAGGAGCCTTGGTTCCTTCTTGTCTTCAAAATGCATTAGGCAGGGTAATCCTATTGAAAGTTTGAATAGGTTGTTAGACCTATTACTCACGTCCCTAGGCTAACCAAGCAGTGGGGGGGCGAATTGGTCCTTCAAAAATTACACTTGGGATTTTGGAAAAATTTTAATGCTAATCGTACAGTACGACATAACTTCGTACAGAACGAACAGAGTTAATTTCTGCTCTTTTTTAAACTCAGAAATTCGACCATAAAGAAAATAAATTGAAGTAAAATAAAATGCGAAAAAGTAAAAAGTGAACAGAAAACATCAGAATTTATAGTGGTTCGGTCAAACACGACCTACATCCACTCCCTAGAGACACCTTCTCTAGGTATTGCGCTAAACTCTAGTGACTCTCCTTTTGCCCCCTTAGCACGGTGGAGAAGCCTTTACAAACTCTCTTCCACCAACCCGGTGCAGCAGAGAACCGTCATCCTTTTAACCTTCCAAGTGCGGTAGAGTACCATCATCCTTTTCACCCTCCAAGTGCGGCAGAGTACCGTCATCCTTTTCACCCTCCAAGTGCGGCAGAGTACCGTCGTCCTTTTCACCCTCCAAGTGCGGTAGAGTACCGAAATCCTCTCGAACAACACTCTTGCAGAAGTCTCCAAGGAACCAGGAAGATGCTTGAAGAACAAGTAAAATAAATCATCTCAATTGGATAACCTTGTGAATCCCCTCACAATTCTCTCTTGAAAGATCTCTCAATACTCACTCCCAAACACTCTCCCAATCACTCTCCTTTTACTTCACAAAATAATTTTCACAGAAGGATCTTTCCTTCAGTCAGTTTTAAGACATATTTATACTTGGGGCATAAAAAAACTGTCCAAAAACTGAATTTTCAAGTTTAATCCATGTCGATCGTCCCGTACGATCGACGATCGTACTGTATGAATAGTTCAAAATATTGAACAATCCGTCCCATACGAACATTGAGACGATTTGAGCAGAGCACTTCGTACAAATAGTTTGTCTCGTATGAACCCTTGGACGAATCAAACAGAGTGCTTTGTCTAATGATTTCATCCCGTATGAACCCTTGGATGAATCAAACAAAGCGCTTCGTACGAACATCTCGTCCTGGATGAACCCTTCGACGATCCGAACAGAGCGCTTCGTCCGATCAATTCGTCCCGTACGAACTTTTGTACCAACCCAATTTTGAGCAGTTCGGACAGCAAAAACTCATGTATGTATAGTATTCGTACTGTACGAACATGCCTAAGAAAAATTTCCTCGCCATATGGGTTCGATAAGCAGGACATATTCTACAGATTATCCCATATGATTTAAAATTGTACTATATAATCAGTTTAAAAATTTATGATTTTTACTCCGCCATTGTGTGTGTGTGTACAGTTATCCAACTTACAATCACACTCTCTTAGACTCAAGAAAAAGAAAATTTACAGACTTCATTTATAGTGAACAAGTGAACTTGCAGTCTTCAGTAATCAGGAGTGTGAATTTCCTGAAAAATACTTTAGTACACACAACAAAAACTCAAATAGTTGTTAGGAGAAGAATAACAAATAATAAACTTTTGTAATCATCAAAAACATAACTTGGATTAGAATTTACTTGAACAAATAAATGTACCCAAATCATAACAATCTCCCCCTTTTTGATGATAGCAAAATAATTATGGTTTGGTTAAGAAACATTTCTCCTAAGCTCTCATTTTCTTCCATAAATATTCGCTCCCCCTAAATAATTGATCTCCTAAGCTCCCCATAAACCCTAAATGACACAAGCGAATAAGAGGTTAGAGACTAAATGACACAAGGGAATAAGAGGTTAGAGGATCTAACACGGAATACACAAGGGAAGAGTAGAAAGGATTAAAGCAAATACACACACAAGCAAATGTACAAGCACACATACATGAAAATATAATCAAATAAATAAAGACAAACAAACAATACAACACTCCCCCTTTTGACAACAATAAAAAGGGAAGACACTCAAAAGAGTTGTGGATTTGAAAAATGTTGAAGAAAGATTGACTATAATTTAAAATTCACATTGCAGCAAGTAAAGACTCAAAAAGATCTTGATTGCATACAATAATTAGGATAAGAAAAGTTAATCTACGATATTAATGTATTATACAAATTAAGTAACCACAATAATTGAACAGAAGATGAAATAAGATTACCAAAAAATTCTAAATCAAAAGTGACAATCATTGATTAGTGAATTTGGAGAAAATGTTAAAGGAAAGAACAATTGGCAACATTGCGCATCTTTTTCATAATTTGGGCTAATTTGTGCCTCTTGTCAAATTTGACAACATTGCGCATCTTTTATGGAATGACACACTTTGTGTGTTTTTTTTATTTGGCGATATTGCGCATCTGTTATTGTATGGCATATTTTGTGCATCTTTTCAAGCTTTGCTTTGAATGTAAGATTCTTTCCAACAACACAATCTCTTGGTCACTTTTACAATAATGAATACTTTGATATAGGAATTATAAGTAATATTAAGACATCAATTATATAAAGATTTAGGCTAAGTAATACAAGTGTAAATTAAGATAAATTAAGATCTTGTAATCTACACCAAATCATAATGAAATCTAAATATTTTGAGAATTTAATTTTATGCACAGCATTTTTATTATAATAAATTCTCAATTTACATTTTAGAAATCTGATCAACTACAGTCAAGTGTGTTAGTGTAAGAAAAATTTCCTGTTAAAATGCATAAAAGTACTAAAACATTGCTCATTTCAAAATGATTCAAGATACATCATACAACTACTGATAAAAACAAACACAATAGCAAGTTTTCTGGTGCAGTACATAGAAAAAGATAAACTTGCTAACCTCTTATACAACTCAACAATAACAAACACATAACAAAGAACAACATAGATAAACTATAATCACATCCAACCAAGCAAAATAAAATAAATACTAATAATCAGAGGGACCCTGATCTGGAGGAGGTGGCTGATTGCCAAACAGTGCAAAATAGCTGTTTAGCATTGCAATGTTAATATTCACATATTCAAATTGATCCCTAACCCAGACTCTATCCTCATTGTACTGATCATCTTACCTCTTCAAATGCACCTCCATGTGATCAAATCTTTGATCCATTCTCTCAAAATGTTGGACCATATTTTGATGGAAATCTTAAGATGGTCCAGATGCAGTTGAGGGTGCAGTTGAAGGAGCAGAAGCAGAAGGAGGCTTATCATCTGAGATGTCAGTAGTACCTTCTTTCCCAAATAAAGCTCGAAAGGAAGCGTCAGTGAAGTACAGAGGTAGTTCAGAAGGACCAGAAGGATGGAGGTTGTATTTCTTCTCAAGGATATAGCACACAACATGTCCTAAAGCAATGTTTTTCTTCCTTTTCACACTAGCCAAACCAATATCAAAAAGATAGTAGATATAGTCTAAGATTATTTGGGCTTCATCTATAGGTTGGCCAGTCATAATAAGAAAAGTTATTGATGAAAGAAGTGGGGTCATATTTATCCGATCTTCTGCTTTAGGAATGAAAGATGTCATTAGCACATGCTGAATTATTCATGCATTTTTGTTCAAGGAATCTACCCGGGAAACATGTCCTAAGAACTCAGTTTATTTTCGACCAACCATTTTCTGGTCTAGTGGAGAAGGTGTGAACCCTAGTCCCATCGGTTCTCAGATGAATATATTCCCCTAGATCCTCCTTGGTTATCACAACTTTTTGCTTAAGGACAAAAGAAGAAATGATAGTGTGATCCTGGTTGAATGTCATGTTGGCCAGAAACACATGAAAAAGATCCTTGTTAAAAGCATAGATTAAAGTCAACAGAAAAGCTAATTGGGTGGAGTCAAAAAGAGGCATTACAGCAAAGTGAATATTTTCCTACAACAGTATGCGGAAAGGGGTAACCTTAGATGTAGCATACCTAAGGTATGCTTCCTTATTCTCCTTACTCAGAAAGTTCTCATCCCAATTCCTTCTAGAAGTAGGACCCCTAGCAACACGTGCTCTCTTTCCACTGCCTGACATCTTCTCTCAAAGCTCTAAAGGGTTCTAGATAGAAAGTAAAATGAAAGAAAATGACCCTCCTTTATATAGAAAAAGCCTGAAATCGTACAGTACGAATCAACTTCGTACAATACGAAATTATTTTCATTCGGGATGAAAAAAATTTCATCTGGGATGAAGGAAAGAAGTTAAAATGAAATGGTTTTTCATAAACTGCTCGTCCTAAGGCATCCTTTCGTACAGGCTTTTTGACTTACTGATCGTACAGACGATGACGTGTTCGTCCGGGACGATCAAAAAATTAAAGGTCGTTCAGGCGATGGTTAGGTTCGTCCCTCATGCGAAATGACATGTGGATCGTACAGACAAATGACATATTCATACGTACAATCACCAATAATAATTGACTTTAACCGTACTTCTTCCCAATTCGGACAGACGAAGTTCATGTACGATGATGTAATCGTACAGTACGATAAGCTAATCTTACAGTATGAATATGCACAATAAACTCTGATCTCTCCAATCTTACATGCTTTCAACATTCAGTCAAGGAAAAAATACAACAAAAATTTTGTTTTTTTTTTAAAGATAACACATAATAAACCAATAAAACATAAAACACATCCAATGAACAAACCAATAAATACAGATAAAACACACATTTGTAAAAATTTTAATTAAGCATTTAAATCAATCACACCTAGCCTTGTCCTTAACATGCTAAAAGTGTCAAAGACTAAGGGTTTTGTAAAAATATCTGTAAGCCAATCTTTAGTAGCGAAATGATGTAGTTCAATTTCTCTTTTCGCTACATGATTTCTTATAAAATGATGCATTATGTCAATATGCTTGGTTCTAGAATATTGAATAGGATTCTTTGAAATACAAATTACACTAGTGTTATCACAAAAGATTGGAATGGTGCCAACTACAAATCCTAAATAACTCAATTATTATTTCAACCAAAGCACCTGTGCTACACAACTCCTAGCCACTTTCTGCTTCAGCTATAGAAAGTGCTACTGAATTTTATTTTCTACTGGACCAAGATACTAATGAATTTCCAATGAATTAACATGTCCCATAAGTACTTTCCTATCCACCCTATAGCCTGCAAAATCTAAATCTGAGTATCCAATAATATTAAAAGAAAAACTATTCTTAGGATACCAAATTCCTAAATTTTGAGTTCCCAAAAGATATCTTAAGATCCTTTTTACTTCTGTCAAATGTGATTATTTTGGATCAGCTTGAAATCTAACACATAAGCAAACACTAAACATTATGTCAGGTCTGCTAGCAGTCAAATAAAGCAAAGATCTAATTATTCCTCTAAACTTCTTTTGATCAATAGATTTTCCCTTAGGATCCTTATCTAATAGGACTGATGAACTCATGGGTGTAGTTACTTGTTTAGCATTATCTATTTCATACTTTTTGAGGATTTCCTTAACATATTTAGATTGACAAAGAAAAGTTCCTTCCTCATTTTGCTTTATGCTAAAACTAAGAAAATAACTCAAATTACCCATCAAACTCATCTCAAATTCACTACTCATTGTCTTTGAAAATTCATCACATAAAGCTTTATCAGTTGATCCAAAAATGATGTCATCCACATATATTTATACAATGAGTATTTCATTTCCAATTCTTTTCAAAAATAGAGTGGTGTCCACACTTCCTTTAACAAATGACCCGTTTAATAAGAAAGTGCTTAACCTCTCATATCATGCTCTAGGTGCCTGTTTTAGTCCATATAATTCCTTTTTCAATTTAAAAACATGATTAGGGAATTTAGAATTTTCAAAACCAGGAGATTGCTCAACAAAACATCCTCTTCTATCACCCCATTCAGAAAGACACTTTTGACATCCATCTGATACAATTTAAAATCTTTAAAACAGGCAAAGGCTAACAAAACTCTTATTGCTTCAAGTCTTGCTATAGGGGCAAATGTCTCCTCAAAATTAATTCCTTCAGCTTGATTATACCCCTTAGCTACTAATCTAGCCTTATTCCTCACAACTACTCCTGAATCTTTCATCTTGTTTTTAAACACCCACTTAGTCCCAACTACACTTTGATCTTTTGGCCTTTTAATTAACTCACAAACATTATTTCTCCTGAATTTATTCAACTCTTCTTGCATTGCCAAAATCAAAAATTCATCCAAAAGTGCTAGTTCTATGTTAATGGGTTCAATCATTGAAATAAAGGTTAAATGATTTACTTCTTTCCTCAAACCATGCCTAATCCTAACTCCTTCACTTGGTTCTCCTAAAATTAACTCTTTAGGATGACTCCTTACAAATTTTTATTCTCTAGGCAATTGGTTTTCTTCTTCTTTTTCAACCCTTTCTTCAACTTTTTGATCTTCAAGTTTTTGGGTTACTACCTCAACCTCATCTTCATCCAACTTAGACCCTTTACTATCATAAGATTCATCAAAAACAACATGTGTGGTCTCTTCAACTACCAATGTTCTCTTATTAAAAACTCTATAGGATTTTCCAACACATTAATATCCTAGAAAGATTCCTTCCTCTGATTTCGGATCAAATTTTCCTGGAAGAGTTTTATCATTATTATGAAAGAACACTTTACATCCAAAAATATATAGATGCGAGATGTTGGGACTTCTTCCTTTAAGAAGTTCATAGGGTGTCTTGTTCAATTTAGACCTTATGTACACCCTATTCAACACATAGCATGCTGTACTAACTTCTTCAGCCCAAAAATATTTAGGAAGTGAATATTCTGCCAACATGGCCCTAGCAGTTTCAACTAATGTCATGTTCTTTTTTTCTACAACTCCATTCTGTTGAGGTGTCTTAGGAGCTTAGAAGTTGTGTTCAATTCCAAGAGATTTGCAAAAATCATTAAACATTTCATTTTCAAATTCTCCCCCATGATCACTTTGGATACTAACTATTTCAAAACCAAGTTTCCTCTGAATTCAAGTGGTAAAATCTCTAAACTCTTCAAATGATTCACTCTTATGATTCAAAAATCTAATCCAGGTGAACCTAGAATAGTCATCCATAATAACATAACTAAATCTTTTTCCTCCTTGGCTGAAGGTACTAACAGGTCCAAATAAATCTATATGAAGAATTTCTAAGGGCTTACTAGTACTAACTTCCTTGACTGAATTGAAGGAGGATCTCACTTATTTTTCTAATTGACATGCATCACACAAGTGATCTTTAGTGAAATCTAATTTGGATACTCCTCTAACTAGTTGCTTTTGAGTGATTTTCCTAAGATTTTTCATGCTAGCATGACAAAGCCTTTTATGCCATAACCATGATTCATCAGATACAGTTTTCAAACACAAGGCAGTGGAAGGTTTAACAGAATTAAAATCTAGCATGTAAACATTATTAATCCTATCACCATTCAAAACAACAGATCCATTTAGACTAATAACATAACTTGTAGGTAAAAACTTTATATGATAGCCTTTATCACATAATTGATTAATACTCAACATAGTGTGTTTCAAACCTTCAACCAATAGTACATTCTCAATCACAAAGTTTTTTGAATTTCCAATTATACTTGTACCTACCACTCTCTTGGCGGTATTATCTCCAAGTGTCACCTTGCCTCCATTCCTGGCATCCAGTGATATAAATTGATTCGTATCTCCAGTCATATGCCTTAAACTGCCACTATCCAGGTACCAAATACTCTCACGAGTTCTTTTGTGAGAGCATTCCTACAAAATGATCAAACGTTAGTCTTGGGAACCCAAATAAGTTTGGGTTCACCTCTTGACAATTTTAAACCAAATGCATGTGTGATATGCTGTGATTTATGCACCTTAGGTCTCCATAATAAATGTGTTCTATATTTAAGTGTACAGGTGTGGGAAATATGTCCTAAACTACCACAAGAAAAACACTTTATCCCTGGAAAGGGAATCACCAACCTATTCTTCCTAAAAATTTTCTTCTTAGATCTTGAATCAATGATCTTGTGGTAGGATTCTTGAAACTCTTCAAGTTTAGGTGGATTTCTATTTTCCTTAAGTGCTTTTATCTGAACTTTAAGTTAAGCATTAGCACTTTCTAGAATTGAATTGTCAATTTTCAACTGATGCTCTCTAGAATCTAATTCATCCATAAAAGTCTTAAAATCATTTTCAAGTTCAGCGTGAGATGATTTTAAAAGATTATACTGTTTGTTTAAATCATCAAACTCATCCAACAAAGTCATGTGGTTGCTATCAATTAATTCATGATTTTTCCTATGGATCTCATATTCTTTCTACAGCTCTAAATAATCCAAATTTAATTTAGCATGCAGCTTTTTTAGTTTCCTATATGCTGTATGTATGCGTTCAGAAACTTCAAATAATTTTTCATAACTTAAGTCACATACCTCTTCTTGATCTGATTGATCAAGATTGTCAGCCATTAAGCACAAATTTGTGACTTCCTCTTCTGGTGCAGTTTCTGAAGAATTCGAAGTTGAGTCATCCCAAAAAGCTCGTTGTACTCTCTTTTTACCCCTTTTGTCCTTTGGTTTCTCCTTGGCCTTCTCCTTGCTAGGATTTCCTTTGAGATTGGGGCAGTATGTCTTTATGTGTCCTGGCTTCCTGCACTCATAGCAAATAACTTCATTAGAAGCCTTAATATTCTTTTGGAACTTACCTTTGTTCCACTGTTGGTGTTGCAAATCTAGTTTTGATGATGACAAACATGTTTCCAGTGTGTTTTGCTTGGCTAATCTGTTTCAGGCACAAAAGACCGCGAGCCACTCAAGCCAACTCAAGATCGGGTCCAAGTGTGTCAAATGTATGATTTTTCTTTTTATTGAGTCAATTGTAATGTAACTGATTACCTAGCTAAGTAACCTTGCACACACACACTCAGGGAGAGAGATTGAGTGAATTAGAGTTTCTGTTAAAAATTTGTTCAGATCGTCCTGGACTATATCCACATCGTCCTGGACAATTCAGTTAGAATAGAAACCCTAATTAGGGCGACTAAGTTAAGAGGGTCTGATTGAGCCGATCGTCCTGGACGATCTACGGATCGTACGGGACGATATTCCCAAATCAGAAATTCTCAGCCGCCAGATCAAGTTAGGCAAGTTCTTATTTTTAGATACTTGGTCTGATCGTCCCGGACGATACGTGTATCGTCCCGGACGATCCAGTACAATCATGCCTAATTTAATCTGGTAATTAAGGAAAACAATTTATTTTTGGTTGATACGATCATATCGTCCTGGACGATCGCAGGATCATCCCGGACGATCTTGATCGTCTAGTGCATTTAAGCTGTACGTCCAGAACTATGTACAGGACGATTTGGGGCCTTTTTGAACTAATCGTACCGGACGATGACCCTAGTCCGGGACGATCAAGTCATTTTTTGGTCGTCCAGCACAGATTTCTGTGGACGACCCGAACTATCTTCGGGACGATTTCCCTCAATTTGAACTAATCGTCCCGGACGATCGCAGGATCGTACGGGACGATATGAACAACTTTTTCTAGTGATCGTCCAGAAGGGCCAGATCGTCCAGGCTGGAACAGTTGAATTTGAACTGATCGTCCTCGACGATCTTGGCCGACCAGTTGAGATTTAGGGAAAATTTTAAGCCCTCCTTTAAAAGAACTTTTTCCAAGATTGGAAAAATTCTTTTGCTGCCTTCCTTCCCTGAGAAACCCTAGAGAGAGAGAGAGTTGGGAGAGAGAGAGAAGATCTTATGAGGGGGAGTTAGTGAGGGATTCACTAAGGTTGCTCCGAGCACGGATCAAAGTCGTCTTCTCCGCTCGTCGTCTTTCGTCTAGTCAGTGTTCGTCGTGGGAGGATCGTTCGCAAGAAGATCCGGGGTTCTCTGCCCGCTTCAGGTGGACGCGAAAGGAGTTCTTAGGCTCTCTGCCTGCTTCAGGAGGAAGCGAAAGGAGTTCGAAGGTTCTCTGCCTGCTTCAGGAGGAAGCGAAAGGAGGTCGGGTTCTCTGCCTCACCGTGTGGTGAAAAGGAGATTTTTGTACAGGCTTCTCCGCCTTGCTGTGGGAGCAAAAGGAGAGACACTTCTGTTTAGTGCAATACCCGGAGGGGAGGCTCCGGGGAGTGGACGTAGGTCAAGTTGACCGAACCACTATAAAATCTGGTTTGCTTTTCTGATTCAATTCTGCACTTTAATTTTTCCTGATATTAACTGCTTGGGTGAATATCTGTGGTTGATCTTTTTATCGTTGTTTTAATTCATTTTCTGCTGCACGTTATAAAAAGATTTTCATAGTTATCATGAAATTTTTAAATAACCAATTCACCCCCCCCCTCTTGGTTAGCCTCGGGACTAGTTCACTAGGGCTTAACATCCCTATCGAACTTTCACGTGGTATCAGAGCGGGATTCAAAATTTAAGTTTAAAAACTTTTGAATTTGATCCATGGCTAACTGTAATAATCATAATACTACTGAAGGATATTCTATTACGAGACCTCCGTTGTTTGACAATATTCCTTTTGATTTTTGGAAAACACGCATGTCTACTTTTCTACAGTCTATTGATTATCGCATGTGGATGTTAGTTAAGGACGGATACGAACCACCTTTTAGACTGATTAACAATGTGAAAACTGAACTGCCTTTTTTGGATTGGACGTTTGATGATCGCGATTTAGCACAGTTAAATGCAAAATGCTTGAACTGTTTCTTTTGTGCTTTAAAATCCAAAGACTATATGCGTGTTTCTACTTGTACAACGGGAAAAAAAATCTGGGATAGATTATGCATAACATATGAAGGTACAACTGAAGTCAAACAGTCTAGGTTAAACATCTTGCTACATGATTACGAACTTTTTCGCATGAAACCAAGTGAGACTATTTCAAAAATGTACACAAGGTTCACTCAGATTATTACCTCTCTACATGTTCTAGGTAGAGAACTTACTAACTACGAAAGAGTGAACAAAATTTTAAGATGTTTACCTGCTTCTTATGATGCTAAGATTACTGCTATTACTGAATCTAAAGATTTAAACACTTACTCTATTGACAGCTTACTTGGATCACTTATTGCTTACGAGCAAGGGGTGAACCAAAGGCAACTTGATGCAGGTGATCGCAAGAAAGAGAAGACAGTGGCACTAAAGGCCAAGGATTCAGATGCTAGCTCTTCCGGGTCTGATAGCGATGATGTTGCCTCAATCACAGGGCAATTTAAAAGCTTTCTAAGGAAGAAACATAAGAACTATCAGAAGTGGAACAAGAGTAAGTCCAATAAAAATTTTAAGAGTTCATCTGAATCTGTTTGTTTTGAATGCAGGAAGCCTGGACACATAAAGGCTGATTATCCAACACTTAAAGCTCATCCAAGCAAGGAGAAGGGTAAGGAGAAACCAAAGTTCAGAAAGGACAAGAAGCGGATTCAGAAGGCATTCTGGGCAGACTCTGCATCCAACTCTTCTGAGACTGAAGCTGAAGAGGAGGAAACAAACTTGTGTCTTATGGCTAATGATCACCCTGGTCAGTCGGACCAGGAAGAGGTATGTGAGCTTACCTACGATCAATTATTTGAAGTTTTTGAAAGAATTCATACATCGTATAGGAAGCTTAAGAAAACTCATGCTAGTTTGAAATTAGATTACTTAACATTGCAAAAAGAGCATGATTCTGTAGTTAAAGATCATTCCACACTTGATTCAAATCACATGTCTTTGCTTGATGAATTCGATGAGTTGAATAAAAAATATTCTGATTTAGTTTCTGAGCATGATTCTTTGAAAACCACACATGTTGATTTAGAAAAAGCTTTTAAAGAGTTAGATATAATGGCATGTGAAGTAGAAAGTAACAATGGCGCTTTAAAATTTGAAATTGCAAGTTTAAAGAAAGAGAATGAGTTTTTGGAAGTAAAAATCAGTACTTTTGAAAAGAACAAAATACCCCCTACCTTTGAACAGTTTTATGCACCGCCACCTTTTAAAAATTCTGTTGCAAGTTCATCAAAGCATGTTTCATACACTACTAGGAAGAGGCATTATCATCCACGTAGATTAGTTAACCCTTTTCCTGGTGTTAGATATTTTTCATGTGGCATGTTAGGACATATTTCTCACACCTGCACTGTTCACCGTAGTACACATTGGGTGTGGAAACCCAAACTGTCTGTTTCACAGCACAGCACGCATGCATTGCATTCTTCTTTTCATAAGAAGGAACCCAAACCTGTTTGGGTTCCTAAGACTGACATTTGATACTTTTGTAGGTGTGCTCTCACACAAGACCTCGTGAGAGCATGTGGTACCTGGATAGCGGATGTTCTAGACATATGACTGGAGATGCAAATCAGTTCATTTCGCTGGAGGCCAGAGCTGGAGGCAAGGTTACACTTGGAGATAACACCACCAGGAAGGTGGTAGGCACAGGTATAATTGGTGATTCAAAGAACTTTATGATTGATATTGTTTTACTTGTAGATGGACTGAAACACAACCTGCTGAGCATCAGTCAACTCTGTGACAAGGGATACATCATCAAATTCCTGCCCACTGGCTGCATTTTAAGCTTAAATGAAGAAGTTGTTTTGCAGGGGCAAAGGATCAACAACGTCTACAAGCTGGATGTAAGTAGCATTAAATCTGATAATTCAATTTGCTTAAAAACTTCTGCTGATGAGTCTTGGTTATGGCATAGGAGATTGTGTCATGCCAGTATGAAAACCCTTAGGAGAGTCACCCAAAAGGACTTAGTTAGAGGTGTGCCCAAGCTTAAGTTCACTAAGGATCACCTGTGTGATGCCTGTCAGTTGGGGAAGCAAGTCCAGTCCTCTTTTCACTCTGTTAAGGACATTAGCACCTCTAGACCTTTAGAAGTTCTTCACATGGACCTCTTTGGACCCATTAGTACTGCCAGCTTAGGGGGGAGAGTTTATGGTTTTGTGATTGTAGATGATTATTCGAGGTTCACTTGGGTTAAGTTTTTGTCACATAAATCTGAGTCATTTGATGAGTTTAGATCCTTCTCTATTTGGATTCAGAAGAAGTTAGGATGTGAGATTATTACCATCCATAGTGATCACGGAGGGGAGTTTAAAAATGAAAGATTTGGAAGTTTTTGTGAGGATCACGGGATTAGTCACAATTTTTCAGCTCCTAGGACCCCTCAGCAGAACGGGGTAGCTGAAAGGAAGAACAGGACCTTAGTGGAAGCCGCTAGAGCCATGCTTGCTGAGTATTCACTTCCAAAATACTTTTGTGCTGAAGCGGTGAACACTGCCTGTTATGTGCTGAATAGGGTGAATGTGAGAGTCAAACTGAGCAAGACACCTTATGAGATCATTAAGGGTAGAACTCCAAATCTGTCCCACCTCCATGTCTTTGGCTGTAAGATTTTCATTCTGAACAACGGGAAGTCACCCTTAGGAAAATTTGACCCCAAATCTGATGAAGGAGTGTTCTTAGGATATTCAAGTGTGGGGAAATCCTTTAGGGTGTTCAATAGGAGGACTTTGGTGGTGGAAGAAATAACCCATGTAGTGTTTGATGAATCTGAACCTAAGGAGTCTAGATCTGAAGTAGAAGATGAAGAGATTATTGAGGTTACCCAAGGAGTTGGAAATACAAATTTGGAGGAAAGGGTAGAACCTCAAACAGAGTTGCCTAGAGATTGGAGATATTCTTCGAGTCATCCTAAAGAACTGATCTTAGGAGACCCTTCTGAAGGTGTTAGGACTAGGCATGGACTTAGGAAGGAAGTAAACCATTCTGCCTTTATCTCAATGACTAAACCCACCAACATCAATCAAGCCCTATCAGATGAATTTTGGATTTTAGCTCTGCAGGAAGAATTGAATCAATTTGTAAGGAATGATGTTTGGGAGTTAGTAGAAAGACCTAAAAATTAAAGTATTGTGGGAACCAAGTGGGTCTTTAAGAATAAGATGAATGATTCTGGTGTGGTGGTGAGAAATAAGGCAAGATTGGTGGCTAAGGGGTATAATCAGATAGAAGGGATTGATTTTGAGGAGACTTTTGCCCCTGTAGCTAGATTGGAAGCCATTAGAGTGCTACTAGCCTTTGCCTGTTATAAGGGATTTAAGCTGTTTCAAATGGATGTTAAGAGTGCCTTTTTAAATGGGGTAATTAAAGAAGATGTTTTCGTAGAATAACCCCCAGGTTTTGCGAGTTCCCAGTATCCAAATCATGTCTATAAATTAAAAAAGGCCTTATATGGATTGAAACAGGCACCCAGAGCTTGGTATGAGAGGCTTAGCACATTCCTGTTAGAAAGAGAGTTTGTTAAGGGGAGCGTAGACACCACCCTTTTTCTGAGGAGATTAGGAGATGACTTACTCATTGTCCAGATCTATATTGATGATATAATTTTTGGATCTTCTGATAAATACTTATGTGAAGAGTTTTCTAAAATAATGAGTAAAGAGTTTGAGATGAGTATGATGGGAGAATTGTCCTACTTTTTGGGGTTTAGCATAAGACAAACGGATGATGGAACCTTTCTTAATCAATCAAAATACACTAAGGACATTTTGAAGAAATATGAAATGGACAAAGCCAAGCCAATCAATACTCCCATGCCCTCCTCAGTTCAGTTAGATAAGAATCAAATGGAAAATCTGTTGATCAGAAGAAGTATAGAGGGATAATAGGTTCACTGCTTTACCTGACTGCTAGCCGACCTGATATCATGTTTAGTGTCTGTCTTTGTGCTAGGTTTCAGGCTGATCCTAAAGAGTCCCACCTGACTGCTGTTAAGAGAATTCTTAGATATCTTTTAGGAACCCCAAACCTAGGAATTTGGTACCCTAGGCACAGCACCTCTTTTGAGATCATTGGATATTCTGATTCTGACTTTGTGGGGTGTAGGGTGGATAGGAAGAGTACTTCTGGGACTTGTCAATTTATAGGACAGTCGTTAGTCTCCTGGTCTAGTAGAAAACATAACTCAGTTGCACTTTCCACTGCTGAAGCTGAGTACATTGCCTTAGGGAGTTGTGTGGCCCAAGTTCTTTGGTTGAAGCAGCAAGTCTTGGATTTAGGAGTACCTGTTGGCACAATTTCTGTTATGTGTGATAATACTAGTGCCATCTGTATCTCTAAGAATCCAATCCAACATTCTAGGACAAAACACATTGACATTAGGCATCACTTCATTAGGGACCATGTTACAAAAGGGGACATTGAGCTACACCACGTAGCAACTGAAAATCAGTTGGTTGACATATTCACTAAACCACTAGCCTTTGACTCATTCAGTATTTTGAGAACCAGATTAGGAGTGATTGATATAAATGCTTGATTCTGATGACTGCTGATTTATGATTGTTATGATTGGTATTCTGATTTTTGTTAGTTAGTTTTTTGTGTATTCTGTTTTCTGATTTCTGTTAGTTAGTTTTTGTATTCTAATTTTTGATTTCTGTTAGTTAGTTTTGGTTTGATTATTTGCTTTCAGTTGATTTTATTTCTTCTGCTGTTTTCTGTGTTACTCGTTTTGTTAGTTTGGTTTGAGTATTTACTTTGCTATGATTTTCTACCTGTTTCTATTTATTTACGGGTTCATATCTTGCACTTACTGTTTTATGCTTTTCAATATCTGATCACCGCTCACTACTTTTGGTGATCTGAATTTTTGACTGGGAGTTTTTATCTTTTTTTGGTTTGGAAGCTGATAAGCAGTGATTGACTTCGCTGAATCTGTTAAAGGGAAGAAACATTGATAATTGTTTCTCTTCCTCTAACTCCTTTACTGGTGTGTAGTTTCTTTTGAATAAAAATCCTTTTCAAAATTAAAATGTTAGTTTTTGAAATAGAGATTATTTTATCTTCCTACAGTAATCTGCCTCATATCAATAGTGTTTTTCAAAGTCTTGAGTCATTAGTTTGATTTTCTAAACCAAGTGATTGCATTTATCATATGTTGTATGGATTTTGTTTTGTGAATCGTTCTTCCTTACTGCAGAGAGTCATCTCCTATGTCTGGAAGATAATCTCACAGCTGAGACTATTTAATGATTATGAAAAGGAGAAAGCTTATAAAAGATGCGCAGTGCGCCAGATAATTTGAAAAAGAGGCATAAAATGAGCCCAACACTGACAAGATGCGAAATTGCCAAATTGGATACACAAAGTGTATCAAAAATCAAAAGATGCGCAAAGCGCCAACCAATTTGAAAAAGAGGCACAAAATGAGCCCAAAACAAGCTTTCTTCCCTTACAGATTGTTAAATGTCTTAGAGAAATCTGTGCGCCACTTAATATTTTCAAAAACTTGAGTTTTGAAAATCATGATTTCTGATTTTTTACTTTGTAACACTATTATATCAGATATTTTTCTGGAACGAGGCTTGAAAGGATCTCTTTTTAAATCTAATGTCTCTTCTTTTGAATCAGATTTTTGTGTTGAAAGAGGTTTGCATCGATAAGGTGCCCGGGGTCAGAGTTACGAAAGTTGATTATTTCCAACCTTTTCTGGATTTCAGCGCTGTCAATCGTCCTGTCATTGGTTTTTGAATCTAAAATCAAGGAAAAATTCTGATTTTCCTGTTTTGTTGTTGTTCTATGTATGTTTTATTTTATGTTTTATTTCCGTGTTATGTTTTTCGCTCCTCCTTTTTATGATGTCAAAAGGGGTAGTCAGCTGTAGTCGTGTCTGTTTCATGTATTGTTTTAGCTGTTAAATGAAAATTTAAAAAATGTTTGTTTGTTTGATCTTCTAGTTTACTTTTATTTTCAGACTACTTTACAAATATTTGTCATCATCAAAAAGGGGGAGATTGTTGCAAATCTTGTTTTGATGATGACAAACATGTTTCCAGTGTGTTTTGCTTGGCTAATCTATTTCAGGCACAAAAGACCGCGAGCCACTCAAGCCAACTCAAGATCGGGTCCAAGTGTGTCAAATGTATGATTTTTCTTTTTATTGAGTCAATTGTAATGTAATTGATTCCCTAGCTAAGTAACCTTGCACACACACACTCAGGGAGAGAGATTGAGTGAATTAGAGTTTCTGTTAAAAATTTGTTCAGATCGTCCTGGACGATATCCACATCGTCCTGGATGATCCAGTTAGAACAGAAACCCTAATTAGGGCGACTAAGTTAAGAGGGACTGATTGAGCCGATCGTCCTGGACGATCTACGGATCGTACGGGACGATATTCCCAAATCAGAAATTCTCAGCCGCCAGATCAAGTTAGGCAAGTTCTTATTTTTAGATACTTGGTCTGATCGTCCCGGACGATACGTGTATCGTCCCGGACGATCCAGTACAATCATGCCTAATTTAATCTGGTAATTAAGGAAAGCAATTTATTTTTGGTTGATACGATCATATCGTCCTAGACGATCGCAGGATCGTCCTGGACGATCTTGATCGTCTAGTGCATTTAAGCTGTACGTCCAGAACTATGTACAGGACGATTTGGGGCCTTTTTGAACTAATCGTACCGGACGATGACCCTATCGTCCGGGACGATCAAGTCATTTTTTGGTCGTCCAGCACAGATTTCTCTGGACGACCTGAACTATCTTCTGGACGATTTCCCTCAATTTGAACTAATCGTCCCGGACGATCGCAGGATCGTACGGGACGATATGAATAACTTTTTCTACTGATCATCCAGAAGAGCCAGATCATCCAGGCTGGAATAGCTGAATTTGAACTGATCGTACAGGACGATCTACCGATCATCCTGGACGATCTTGGCCGACCAGTTGAGATTTAGGGCAAATTTTAAGCCCTCCTTTAAAATAACTTTTTCCAAGATTGGAAAAAATCTTTTGCTGCCTTCCTTCCCTGAGAAACCCTAGAGGGAGAGAGAGTTGGGAGAGAGAGAGAAGATCTTGTGAGGGGGAGTTAGTGAGGGATTCACTAAGGTTGCTCCGAGCACGGATCAGAGTCGTCTTCTCCGCTCGTCGTCTTTCGTCTAGTCAGTGTTCGTCGTGAGAGTATCATTCGCAAGAAGATCCGGGGTTCTCTGCCCGCTTCAGGTGGAAGCGAAAGGAGTTCTTAGGTTCTCTGCCTGCTTCAGGAGGAAGCAAAAGGAGTTCGAAGGTTCTCTGCCTGATTCAGGAGGAAGCGAAAGGAGGTCGGGTTCTCTGCCTCACCGTGTGGTGAAAAGGAGATTTTTGTACAGGCTTCTCCGCCTTGCTGTGGGAGCAAAAGGAGAGACACTTCTGTTTAGTGCAATACCCGGAGGGGAGGCTCCGGGGAGTGGACGTAGGTCAAGTTGACCGAACCACTATAAAATCTGGTTTGCTTTTCTGATTCAATTCTGCACTTTAATTTTTCCTGATATTAACTGCTTGGGTGAATATCTGTGGTTGATCTTTTTATCGTTGTTTTAATTCATTTTTCGCTGCACGTTATAAAAAGATTTTCATAGTTATCATGAAATTTTTAAATAACCAATTCACCCCCCCTCTTGGTTAGCCTCGGGACTAGTTCACTAGGGCTTAACATCCCTATCGAACTTTCAAGTGGTATCAGAGCGGGATTCAAAATTTAAGTTTAAAAACTTTTGAATTTGATCCATGGCTAACTGTAATAATCGTAATACTACTGAAGGATATTCTATTACGAGACCACCGTTGTTTGACAATATTCCTTTTGATTTTTAAAAAACACGCATGTCTACTTTTCTACAGTCTATTATTATCGCATGTGGATGTTAGTTAAGGACGGATACGAACCACCTTTTAGACTGATTAACAATGTGAAAACTGAACTGCCTTTCACAGATTAGACGTTTGATGATCGCGATTTAGCACAGTTAAATGCAAAATGCTTGAACTGTTTCTTTTGTGCTTTAAAATCCGAAGACTATATGCGTGTTTCTACTTGTACAACGGGAAAGAAAATCTGGGATAGATTATGCATAATATACGAAGGTACAACTGAAGTCAAACAGTCTAGGTTAAACATCTTGCTACATGATTATGAACTTTTTTGCATGAAACCTAGTGAGACTATTTCAGAAATGTACACAAGGTTCACTCAGATTGTTACCTCTCTGCATGTTCTAGGTAGAGAACTTACTAACTACGAAAGAGTGAACAAAATTTTAAGATGTTTGCCTGCTTCTTATGATGCTAAGATTACTGTTATTACTGAATCTAAAGATTTAAACACTTACTCTATTGACAGCTTACTTGGATCACTTATTGCTTACGAGCAAGGGGTGAACCAAAGGCAACTTGATGCAGGTGATCGCAAGAAAGAGAAGACAGTGGCACTAAAGGCCAAGGATTCAGATGCTAGCTCTTCCAGGTCTAATAGCGATGATGTTGCCTTAATCACAAGGCAATTTAAAAGCTTTCTAAGGAAGAAACATAAGAACTATCAGAAGTGGAACAAGAGTAAGTCCAATAAAAATTTTAAGAGTTCATCTGAATCTGTTTGTTTTGAATGCAGGAAGCCTGGACACATAAAGGCTGATTGTCCAACACTTAAAGCTCACCCAAGCAAGGAGAAGGGTGAGGAGAAACCAAAGTTCAGAAAGGATAAGAAGCGGATTCAGAAGGCGTTCTGGGCAGACTCTGCATCCGACTCTTCTGAGACTGAAGCTGAAGAGGAGGAAACAAACTTGTGTCTTATGGCTAATGATCACCCTGGTCAGTCAGACCAGGAAGAGGTATGTGAGCTTACCTACGATCAATTATTTCAAGTTTCTGAAAAATTCATACATCGTATAGGAAGCTTAAGAAAACTCATGCTAGTTTGAAATTAGATTACTTAACATTGCAAAAAGAGCATGATTCTGTAGTTAAAGATCATTCCACACTTGATTCAAATCACATGTCTTTGCTTGATGAATTCGATGAGTTGAATAAAAAATATTCTGATTTAGTTTCTGAGCATGATTCTTTGAAAACCACGCATGTTGATTTACAAAAAGCTTTTAAAGAGTTAGATACAATGGCATGTGAAGTAGAAAGTAACAATGGCGCTTTAAAATTTGAAATTGCAAGTTTAAAGAAAGAGAATGAGTTTTTAGAAGTAAAAATCAGTGCTTTTGAAAAGAACAAAATACCGCCTACCTTTGAACAGTTTTATGCACCGCCACCTTTTAAAAATTCTGTTGCAAGTTCATCAAAGCATGTTTCATACACTACTAGGAAGAGGCATTATCATCCACGTAGATTAGTTAACCCTTTTCCTGGTGTTAGATGTTTTTCATGTGGCATGTTAGGACATATTTCTCACACCTGCACTGTTCACCGTAGTACACATTGGGTGTGGAAACCCAAACTGTCTGTTTCACAGCACAGCACGCATGCATTGCATTCTTCTTTTCATAAGAAGGAACCCAAAATTGTTTGGGTTCCTAAGACTGACGTTTGATACTTTTGTAGGTGTGCTCTCACACAAGACCTCGTGAGAGCATGTGGTACCTGGACAGCGGATGTTCTAGACATATGACTGGAGATGCAAATCAGTTCATTTCGCTGGAGGCCAGAGCTGGAGGCAAGGTTACACTTGGAGATAACACCACCAGGAAGGTGGTAGGCACAGGTATAATTGGTGATTCAAAGAACTTTAAGATTGATAATGTTTTGCTTGTAGATGGACTGAAACACAACCTGCTGAGCATCAGTCAACTCTGTGACAAGGGATACAGCATCAAATTCCTACCCACTGGCTACATTTTAAGCTTAAATGATGAAGTTGTTTTGCAGGGGCAAAGGATCAACAACGTCTACAAGCTGGATGTAAGTAGCATTAAATCTGATAATTCAATTTGCTTAAAAACTGCTGCTGATGAGTCTTGGTTATAGCATAGGAGATTGTGTCATGCCAGTATGAAAACCCTTAGGAGAGTCACCCAAAAGGACTTAGTTAGAGGTGTGCCCAAGCTTAAGTTCACTAAGGATCACCTGTGTGATGCCTGTCAGTTGGGGAAGCAAGTCCAGTCCTCTTTTCACTCTGTTAAGGAGATTAGCACCTCTAGACCTTTAGAAGTTCTTCACATGGACCTCTTTGGACCCATTAGCACTGCCAGCTTAGGGGGGAGAGATTATGGTTTTGTGATTGTAGATGATTATTCGAGGTTCACTTGGGTTAAGTTTTTGTCACATAAATCTGAGTCATTTGATGAGTTTAGATCCTTCTCTATTTGGATTCAGAAGAAGTTAGGATGTGAGATTATTACCATCCATAGTGATCACGGAGGGGAGTTTGAAAATGAAAGATTTGGAAGTTTTTGTGAGGATCACGGGATTAGTCACAATTTTTCAGCTCCTAGGACCCCTCAGCAGAACGGGGTAGCTGAAAGGAAGAACAGGACCTTAGTGGAAGCCGCTAGAGCCATGCTTGCTGAGTGTCCACTTCCAAAATACTTTTGGGCTGAAGCGGTGAACACTGCCTGTTATGTGCTGAATAGGGTGAATGTGAGAGTCAAACTGAGCAAGACACCTTATGAGATCATTAAGGGTAGAACTCCAAATCTGTCCCACCTCTATGTCTTTGGCTGTAAGGTTTTTATTCTGAACAACGGGAAGTCACCCTTAGGAAAATTTGACCCCAAATCTGATGAAGGAGTGTTCTTAGGATATTAAAGTGTGGGGAAATCCTTTAGGGTGTTCAATAGGAGGACTTTGGTGGTGGAAGAAACAACCCATGTAGTGTTTGATGAATCTGAACCTAAGGAGTCTAGATCTGAAGTAGAGGATGAAGAGATTATTGAGGTTACCCAAGGAGTTGGAAATACAAATTTGGAGGAAAGGGTAGAACCTCAAACAGAGTTGCCTAGAGATTAGAGATATTCTTCGAGTCATCCTAAAGAACTGATCTTAGGAGACCCTTCTGAAGGTGTTAGGACTAGGCATGGACTTAGGAAGGAAGTAAACCATTCTGCCTTTATCTCAATGACTGAACCCACCAACATCAATCAAGCCCTGTCAGATGAATTTTAGATTTTAGCTATGCAGGAAGAATTGAATCAATTTGTAAGGAATGATGTTTGGGAGTTAGTAGAAAGACCTAAAAATCAGAGTATTGTGGGAACCAAGTGGGTCTTTAAGAATAAGATGAATGATTCTGGTGTGGTGGTGAGAAATAAGGCAAGATTGGTGGCTAAGGGGTATAATCAGATAGAAGGGATTGATTTTGAGGAGACTTTTGCCCCTGTAGCTAGATTGGAAGCCATTAGAGTGCTACTAGCCTTTGCCTGTTATAAGGGATTTAAGCTGTTTCAAATGGATGTTAAGAGTGCTTTTTTAAATGGGGTAATTAAAGAAGATGTTTTCGTAGAACAACCCCCAGGTTTTGAGAGTTCCCAATATCCAAATCATGTCTATAAATTAAAAAAGGCCTTATATGAATTGAAACAGGCACCCAGAGCTTGGTATGAGAGGCTTAGCACATTCCTGTTAGAAAGAGAGTTTGTTAAGGGGAGCGTAGACACCACCCTTTTTCTGAGGAGATTAGGAGATGACTTACTCATTGTCCAGATCTATGTTGATGATATAATTTTTGGATCTTCTGATAAATACTTATGTGAAGAGTTTTCTAAAATAATGAGTAAAGAGTTTGAGATGAGTATGATGGGAGAATTATCCTACTTTTTAGGGTTTAGCATAAGACAAACGGATGATGGAACCTTTCTCAATCAATAAAAATACACTAAGGACATTTTGAAGAAATATGAAATGGACAAAGCCAAGCCAATCAATACTCCCATGCCCTCCTCAGTTCAGTTAGACAAGGATTCAAATGGAAAATCTGTTGATCAGAAGAAGTATAGAGGGATAATAGGTTCACTGCTTTACCTGACTGCTAGCCGACCTGATATCATGTTTAGTGTCTGTCTTTGTGCTAGGTTTTAGGCTGTTCCTAAAGAGTCCCACCTGACTGCTGTTAAGAGAATTCTTAGATATCTTTTAGGAACCCCAAACCTAGGAATTTGGTACCCTAGGCACAGCACCTCTTTTGAGATCATTGGATATTCTGATTCTGACTTTGCGGGGTGTAGGGTGGATAGGAAGAGTACTTCTGGGACTTGTCAATTTATAGGACAGTCGTTAGTCTCCTGGTCCAGTAGAAAATAGAACTCAGTTGCACTTTCCACTGCTGAAGCTGAGTACATTGCCTTAGGGAGTTGTGTGGCCCAAGTTCTTTGGTTGAAGCAGCAAGTCTTGGATTTAGGAGTACCTGTTGGCACAATTTCTGTTCTTTGTGATAATACTAGTGCCATCTGTATCTCTAAGAATCCAATCCAATATTCTAGGACCAAACACATTGACATTAGGCATCACTTCATTAGGGACCATGTTACAGAAGGGGACATTGAGCTACACCACGTAGCAACTGAAAATCAGTTGGCTGACATATTCACTAAACCACTGGCCTTTGACTCATTCAGCATTTTGAGAACCAGATTAGGAGTGATTGATATAAATGCTTGATTCTGATGACTGCTGATTTATGATTGTTATGATTGGTATTCTGATTTCTGTTAGTTAGTTTTTTGTGTATTCTGTTTTCTGATTTCTGTTAGTTAGTTTTTGTATTCTAATTTTTGATTTCTGTTAGTTAGTTTTGGTTTGATTATTTGCTTTCAGTTGATTTTATTTCTTCTGCTGATTTCTGTGTTACCCGTTTTGTTAGTTTGGTTTGAGTATTTACTTTGCTATGATTTTCTACCTGTTTCTATTTATTTACGGGTTCATATCTTGCACTTACTATTTTATGCTTTTCAAGATCTGATCACCGCTCACTACTTCTGGTGATCTAAATTTTTGACTGGGAGTTTTTACCTTGTTTTGGTTTGGAAGCTGATAAGCAGTGATTGACTTCGCTGAATCTGTTAAAGGGAAGAAACATTGATAATTGTTTCTCTTCCTCTAACTCCTTTACTGGTGTGTAGTTTCTTTTGAATAAAAATCCTTTTCAAAATTAAAATGTTAGTTTTTGAAATAGAGATTATTTTATCTTCCTACAGTAATCTGCCTCATATCAATAGTGTTTTTCAAAGTCTTGAGTCATTAGTTTGATTTTCTAAACCAAGTGATTGTATTTATCATATGTTGTATGGATTTTGTTTTGTGAATCGATCTTCCTTACTGCGGAGAGTCATCTCCTATGTCTGGAAGATAATCTCACAGCTGAGACTATTTAATGATTATGAAAAAGAAAAAGCTTATAAAAGATGCGCAGTGCGCCAGATAATTTGAAAAAGAGGCATAAAATGAGCCCAACACTGACAAGATGCGAAATTGCCAAATTGGATACACAAAGTGTATCAAAAATCAAAAGATGCGCAAAGCGCCAACCAATTTGAAAAAGAGGCACAAAATGAGCCCAAAACAAGCTTTCTTCCCTTTCAGATTGTTAAATGTCTTAGAGAAATCTGTGCGCCACTTAATATTTTCAAAAGCTTGAGTTTTGAAAATCATGATTTCTGATTTTTTACTTTGTAACACTATTATATCAGATATTTTTCTGGAACGAGGCTTGAAAGGATCTCTTTTTAAATCTAATGTCTATTCTTTTGAATCGGATTTTTGTGTTGAAAGAGGTTTGCATCGATAAGGTGCCCGGGGTCAGAGTTACGAAAGTTGATTATTTCCAACCTTTTCTGGATTTCAGCGCTGTCAATCGTCCTGTCATTGGTTTTTGAATCTAAAATCAAGGAAAAATTCTGATTTTCCTGTTTTGTTGTTGTTCTATGTATGTTTTATTTTATGTTTTATTTCCGTATTATGTTTTTCGCTCCTCCTTTTTGTGATGTCAAAAGGGGGAGTCAGCTGTAGTCGTGTCTGTTTCATGTATTGTTTTAGCTGTTAAATGAAAATTTAAAAAATGTTTGTTTGTTGGATCTTCTAGTTTACTTTTATTTTCAGACTATTTTACAAATGTTTGCCATCATCAAAAAGGGGGAGATTGTTGCAAATCTGGTTTTGATGATGACAAACATGTTTCCAGTGTGTTTTGCTTGGCTAATCTGTTTCAGGCACAAAAGACCGCGAGCCACTCAAGCCAACTCAAGATCGGGTCCAAGTGTGTCAAATGTATGATTTTTCTTTTTATTGAGTCAATTGTAATGTAACTAATTCCCTAGCTAAGTAACCTTGCACACACACACTCAGGGAGAGAGATTGAGTGAATTAGAGTTTCTGTTAAAAATTTGTTCAGATCGTCCTGGACGATATCCACATCGTCCTGGACGATCCAGTTAGAACAGAAACCCTTATTAGGGCGACTAAGTTAAGAGGGTCTGATTGAGCCGATCGTCCTGGACGATCTACGGATCATACGGGACGATATTCCCAAATCAGAAATTCTCAGCCGCCAGATCAAGTTAGGCAAGTTCTTATTTTTAGATACTTGGTCTGATCGTCCCGGACGATACGTGTATCGTCCCGGACGATCCAGTACAATCATGCCTAATTTAATCTGGTAATTAAGGAAAGAAATTTATTTTTGGTTGATACGATCATATCGTCCTGGACGATCGCAGGATCGTCCCAAACGATCTTGATCGTCTAGTGCATTTAAGCTGTACGTCCAGAACTATGTACAGGACGATTTGGGGCATTTTTGAACTAATCGTACCAGATGATGAACCTATCGTCCGGGACGATCAAGTCATTTTTTGGTCGTCCAGCATAGATTTCTCTGGACGACCCGAACTATCTTCTGGATGATTTCCCTCAATTTGAACTAATCGTCCCGGACGATCGCAGGATTGTACGGGACGATATGAACAACTTTTTCTACTGATCGTCCAGAAGGGCCAGATCGTCCAGGCTGGAACAACTGAATTTGAACTGATCGTACAGGACGATCTACCGATCGTCCTGGACGATCTTGGCCGACCAGTTGAGATTTAGGGCAAATTTTAAGCCCTCCTTTAAAAGAACTTTTTCCAAGATTGGAAAAAATCTTTTGCTGCCTTCCTTCCCTGAGAAACCCTAGAGAGAGAGAGAGTTGGGAGAGAGAGAGAAGATCTTGTGAGGGGGAGTTAGTGAGGGATTCACTAAGGTTGCTCCGAGCACGGATCAGAGTCATCTTCTCCGCTCATCGTCTTTCATCTAGTCAGTGTTCGTCGTGGGAGGATCGTTCGCAAGAAGATCCGGGGTTCTCTGCCCGCTTCAGGTGGAAGCGAAAGGAGTTCTTAGGTTCTCTGCCTGCTTCAGGAGGAAGCAAAAGGAGTTCGAAGGTTCTCTGCCTGCTTCAGGAGGAAGCAAAAGGAGGTCGGGTTCTCTGCCTCACCGTGTGGTGAAAAGGAGATTTTTGTACAGGCTTCTCCGCCTTGCTGTGGGAGCAAAAGGAGAGACACTTCTGTTTAGTGCAATACCCAGAGGGGAGGCTCCGGGGAGTGGACGTAGGTCAAGTTGACCGAACCACTATAAAATCTGGTTTGCTTTTCTGATTCAATTCTGCACTTTAATTTTTCCTGATATTAACTACTTGGGTGAATATCTGTGGTTGATCTTTTTATCGTTGTTTTAATTCGTTTTCTGCTGCACGTTATAAAAAGATTTTCATAGTTATCATGAAATTTTTAAATAACCAATTCACCCCCCTCTTGGTTAACCTCGTGACTAGTTCACTAGGGCTTCACATTCCTATCAAACTTTCAGTTGGCGTCTTCTCTACTTCTTTTTTAGGAAACTTCTAAATTACCTTGTCATCAAGGCGATATCCTATTCATCCTCAGGTTGTGACTGATCACTTTCAGAATCGTCAACCTTCAAAGCATATTCTTCTCCTTTCGCTTATCACCTGCATCAATCTGTCTTTGAGTCACAGATTACTCGTAAGTAATTAGTGATCCAAGAAGATTATCAATAGAATAAACATTCAAAACTTTAGATTTTATTATTGCAGTTATGTTTGTATCATATGCGGTAGGTAAGCAACGGAGTATCTTGTTAACTTTTTCTATATTTGTTAACTCCCTACCTAAAGTATGCAATAAAGTGGATATATGAGTAAAATATGTGTATATTTTTTAGATTGATTCATTCGGTTTCATGCGAAATAGTTCATAGTCGTGCAAGAGAATGTTCAATCTAGTTTGCTTCACTTCATTTGTACCTTCATAAGTAATGTAAAGCCTATCCCAAATTTCCTTTCCTGATTTACAAGTCAAAACACGCATGTAATCTTTTGATTTTAAAGTACAAAAGAAACTAATCAAACACTTTGCATTTAATTGAGCTAGTTCACGTTCTTCTACAGTCCATTCGGCAAAAGGTATTTGAACTCTAACTCCTTCTACAATTCTAGTAGGTTCAGTATAACCTTCCTGTTCTAACATCCACATGCGATAATCAAGAGATTGTAGAAATATAGACATGCGAGTTTCCAAAAATTAAATGGGATATTATCAAACAAAGGTGGTCTAGTGATCGAGTAACCTTCTAAAGTATTTATATTTCCAAAATTAGCCATGATCGAATTTCAAAAAATATTTTAAACAGTTATTTTTGAAATTATCTTTGATACCACTTGAAAGATCGAATAGGTTGTTAGACCTATTACTCACGTCCCTAGGCTAACCAAGAGGGGGGGAGGTGAATTGGTCCTTTAAAGATTACTCTTGGGATTTTGGAAAAATTTTAATGCTAATCGTACAGTACGATATAACTTCGTATAGTACGAACAGAGTTAATTTCTACTCTTTTTTAAACTCAAAAATTCAACCACAAAAAAATAAACAGTAGTAAAATAAAATATAAAAAAGTAAACAGTGAACAGAAAATACTAGAATTTATAGTGGTTCGATCAAACACGACCTACATCCACTCCCTAGAGACGCCTTCTCTAGGTATTGCACTAAACTTAAGTGACTCTCCTTTTGCCCCCATAGCAAGGTGGAGAAGCCTTTACAAACTCTCTTCCACCAACCCGGTGTGGCAGAGAACTGTTGTCCTTTTCACCTTCCAAGGGCGGTAGAGTACCATCATCCTTTTCACCCTCCAAGTACGGCAGAGTACTGTCATCCTTTTCACCCTCCAAGTGTGGTAGAGTACTGTCATCCTTTTCACCCTCCAAGTGCGGCAGAGTACCGGAATCCTCTCGAACAACACTCTTGCAGAAGTCTCCAAGGAACCAGAAAGATGCTTGAAGAACAAGTAAAAGAAATCCTCTCAATTGGATAACCTTGTGAATCCCCTCACAATTCTCTCTTGAAATATCTCTCAATACTCACTCCCAAACACTCTCCCAATCACTCTCCTTTTACTTCTCAAAAGAATTTTCACAGAAGGATCTTTCCTTCAGTTAGTTTTAAGTCATATTTGTACTTGGGACACAAAAAATCGTTCAAAAATTGAATTTTCAAGTTTAATCCGTGCCGATCATCCCGTACGATCGACGATCATACTGTACGAATAGTTTAAAATATTGAACAATCCGTCCCGTATGAATAATGAGATGATTCAAATAGAGAGCTTCGTATAAATAGTTCGTCTCATACGAACCCTTGGACGAATTGAATAGAGCACTTCGTCCGATGATTTTGTCCCGTACGAACCCTTAGACGAATCGAACAGAGCGCTTCGTACGAACATCTTGTCCTAGACGAACCCTTGGATGATCCAAATAGAGTGCTTCATCCGATCAGTTCGTCCCGTACGAACTTTTGGACGAAACCACTTTTGAGCAGTTCGTACAGCAAAAACTCATGTATGAATAGTATTCGTACTATACGAACATGCCTTAGAAAAATTTTCTCGCCATATGGGTTCGATAAGGAGGACATATTCTACAGATCATTCGGTACGATATAAAATCATACTGTATAATCAGTTTAAAAATTTAGGATTTTTACTCCCCCATTATGTGTGTGTGCACAATTATCTAACTTACAATCACACTCTCTCAGACTCAAGAAAAAGAAAATTTACAGACTTCATTTATAGTGAACAAGTGAACTTGAAGTCTTCAGCAATATGGAGTGTGAATTTCTTGAAAAATACTTTAGTACACACAACAAAAACTCAAATAATTGTTAGGAGAAGAATAACAAACAATAAAGTTTTGTAATCATTAAAAATATAACTTGTATTAGAATTTACTTGAACAAACAAATGTACCCAAATCATAACACCTATATCTCCTCCTTTATTAATTATTTTAGTGGAATTTCTATCTAGGATATAGATAACCTTTTTAATCAGCATTCTACTTTACATTACAATACATCTGGTGATTTTTCTATCTCTCATCTGAGCTTTGTAGATGATTTTATCATTTTTACCAATTCTTTTATTAAAATGTTAAAAATTCTTTTTTAATTTCTTTCTAATTTTTAACTCTTTCGAGAATTGAGATTTTTCAAGGACAAAAGTTGCTCCCACTCTGGAATTAATAATAAAAACCAAATTTGGTTTTGCCCCTCAAAAAAATCTGATTACATATTTGGGCACTCCTTTGTTAAAATGTAGGAAAAGATCTCATCTGCTTAAAGATACTTTTACTTCTATTTATAAGAAGCTCGAATCTTGGGCTAATAATTTTTAATCTTTTCATTGGAGACTTGTTTTAATAAAAAAAATTTTGTGCTCATTGACTATTTACATTTTTCAAACTATTCAACCTATTAATAATATTTGTTTACATTTGGTAAGGCTGATTAACAAGTACTTTCAGGGTTCTAAGAAAAATTCTGCTTACATTCTTTGGGCTTCCTAGAAGAAGTGTTGCGATGTAGTTGAGGATGGAGGTCTTGGTTGCAAAGGTGTTACTGATATGGCTCATGTTTTTTCTTATAATTTTTGGTTTTCTTTTAGAGCTAACAAAATTTTATGGGATAAATTCATGTTGAGCAAATATTGCATTGATAAACATCCCATTATATGTTATTATAATGGTAGTGACTCTTTAGGGTGGAAAAGGATTTGTTCCATCAAATGCGAGACTGGGAACCTTATTCAATGGGGCATTGGTGAAGGTAAGGTGTTTTTTTGGTAAGATAACTGGATGGGCCATTATTCTATTGACACTTATTTGAATAATCATACTACAATTTCAACTAGAGTTAGTAATTTCATTGTGAAAAATAATTGGGGTGATAACAAGTTAATGGATGTTGTTCTTGAATTTTGTGGGACAATTATGAAAATTCCTCTTTAAATTGACACTGAGGATCAAATTTTATTAAATTTATCCTTATCTACAAATTTCATATTTAAGAAGGTTTGGGAGGATATTAGAACTACTAATACTAAGTTTGCTTTATTTTCAATTATTTTGCATAATAGTATTCTTTTATAATATTCCATTTTAGATTAGAGAGTTATTAAGAACTTCTTGCTAATTGAGGCCTTATTCTTGAAAAAAAGTTTCATTATCCTATCAAGATGTCAATACTACTACCACATTAAGACATTAAGTCATGTTCTTCTAAATGGTCCTATTGCTACTAAAGTGTGGAGGTACTTTGATGATATGTTTAGTAGTTATAATTTTATTAACAAGTCTGATATCTATTCTATTTTACCTTCTTTGTTTTTGCCTAGTAAAGGGCATGTTAGAAATCTTATTCCTGTTCTTATTTTGAGTTTTCTCTAGGTTAAAAGAAATGACTCCAAACATAATGATGTTAAGATGAATGCCAATCGTATTATATCTAAAATTAAAGCCAAAATCCATCATTTTCGTTCAATTAACCTACACCATGAAAAAAATTTAGGAATTACTAGCGTGTTACCAACAACTTTGGCTTTAATTTTTTTAGTTATTTTGGGGATTTAAATTTGATGATTATGTGGTGGAATAAGCCTAAGCTTCTTTTGATGAAACTAAAGACTGATGGCTATATAGACAGTCTATCGACTGGCTGTGGTGGGATTATCAGAGATTATTTGGGTAATACTTGGTATGCTTTTAAATCCTTTAAATTCCTACTTATTTTAGTCTCTATTAAAGCTATTTATTTTTGGCTTAATTTATGCTATGACATGGATTAAGGGTGATTGGATTGAGGTGGATGCTATGGTGGTATTGCATTTCCTACAAGGTGATGCATCTAGTAATCTTAAAAATTTATACCATATTAAAGAAATTATGCATCTTCTTAGTCATTTTAATTTTTCCCTGATGCATATTTACAGAGAAGCCAGTTGTTGTACAGATTGGCTGGCCAAATTTGGACTAGATCTACCTTACATGTTAAGGGGAATGGCTATTTGGATAAAGCGGGTTTGTTATTTTTCAGGAGGTGAGGTTTTGTGACTCTTTGGTTCTTGGTTTTATTATTTTATTAGTTTTTCTTGATTGTGTTATGTTGTTCTTGGCTTATATTAGTGGTGGTTCTTTGCTCACCTCCTAGTGGAATTTTTTTAGGTTATTTTTTGTAGTGTTGCTTCTTAATTTTTGGGGTCCTATGTCGGCTCCTTTCTCCTCCCCCATGTGTATTATGGGTTGTTATGGTCCTTGTTGCTGCTTCTTTTTCTATAGGGGTTGTTGCCTTTGGCTTGCCTTCTAGTTATGTGTTTTCTTTATTATCTTCCTCTGTGTTTTTGGGCTGTTGCCTTTGGCTTAATTGTGTTATAGTTTGTCTGATGTTTCTTTTAATTATTTCTTCAGTGAGGGTTGGGAAGGTTTAGATTATTCCTTGCTACTTTTGGTGCTTTATTATAATCCTTTTTTCCATGTCCTTAAATTTTTATTTGGTGCTTATGTGGTGGGTGATTGTTTGTATCTCTGGTAATTCCATAGTTCTATTTTCTCCAAATTTGTATATAAATTTTCCTTATCTTCTGGTTGGTATTGGTTAGGTTGTTATGAGTAATGATTGCCTCAGGATGGTTAGAATTATTCAACACTACTACTCAAATTTTCCATTACTACCTTTTATAAGGATTTCCTATAATATAGATATGGGGGCTTTTATTATCTTACAAGATGTGGGGTTTTTTTTGTGGTGGTGTGTGAAGCTGGCTTTTCTATTTAGCTATTCAAGTTTCATTTAATGAGATCTTTTAACTTTTTGGAGTGTTGTGTGGACGCTATTCATTTGAGCATTCTTTTGCTTACTAAGTTCTACCTTGTTATGGGGTTCCCTGAGATTGGGATGTTTCCTGTGGGTGTTGATTTCACCTTGCTTTCACTTTTTTTGGCTAGCTGGTGCATTAGTGCAATTACTCCTATTATAATTTCTATTTATCCTTGGGGATCCCTTTGGGCTTGTTGGTCATTCCTTTGATGTGGCTGATTTTTTTGGGCTTAGTTTGTTTTGGAATGGTTTGGAGCAGCTATGCGGTATTTATCACGATAATTATTTAAATAATACTTTGATGAGCTTTCTATGCCTAACCTATTCCATCCACTTGACTCTTGTTGTGATTTCTTTTTTGGACTTTTGTTATATTTATTGTTGCTTTATTCCTTCCAGATGTTCCTTATCTGCTGGTTGTTTGAACAAATTTTTCATTTGGGTTATTTCACTTCTACTTTTGGTTGCTTCTACTTTTGGTCAGTTTTCTCTTTGCTTCAAGATTTAGGTCCTGTGGATATTCTAGGCTATGCATATTATGGTTCTATTTTATTAGCTCTAGGCTGATGTGATCAGTAATAGTTTCCCCCTAATGGTTCAATATATATTGTTGTTACTGGTTGTTTTTACCTCGATCTTTTGGAAGGGCTTATATATTATAAGTTTCTCAGTTCTGTCAAGCACGATTCTAATTGGATAATTTTGTTGGATGTTTGTGCTAAAAATTTTAGCGTTGCTAATTTTTTCAAGCAATTTCTGGACTATGAATTATTTAAAACCCTTGGATCTAATACCAATACTATTTAGGATCTATCAGATCATGTTTATGAAGGAAAAAACTTGTTCTCTATCCCTACAGGGTCGTGATAGAAGGGTTACTTGGGTGGTAGAAAAATAGAATTGAAACTTTGGATAAATTTAGAGTTGAAGGGTTTGAGTTCTTACAAGATGTATTTTTCTTAAATAAAACTAATAAAAATTTATAAATCAAAGGTTTAGGATGTTAAGGAATCAATGGTAGTGTTTTTATGGGTTTTCAGTATCTGGTTTATGAGTTATGATAGTTTTAATTTGCTTGCTCAAAGAAGGAAATTATCTCCCTATACTGAGACTTTGGCTATGGTATCTTACGATTATTGGGGATTTGAGGCTTTGGAAGGTTATTGTAGATGTGAGGAAATGTTAGGGAGATTTTAGAATAGGTTTTTATTGGTTTTACGATTTAACAAAGCTAGGCTCAAGGCTAAGTGGATGCAATGAAAATTGTTTTGGGAAAGGAGAATTATGATAAGAAGAGATTACCAAGGACTCACCAATGCCCTATGGATTGCCCATCAAGATTCACCAATGAGTAGGGTATCCACCAAGACCTTTCACATAAAATTTGAGCAATCAAAAATAATTTGTATTCTATAAATCAAAAGTGCAAAGCAAGGTCCTATTTATAACCCTTTTCAAGAAACAACATTGAAAAAGCTTCTAGAATAATAAAATGGATTGATGACATTTAATAATAAAATGGAAAATAAAATTAAAGAAATAATATAATATTAAAATCTTTCAAATCCATGAAAATTTTAATTGGCCAAATAAAGCAAGTGGAGTGGTTTTAAAATCAATTAATTTATAAAGAAATTTTCGTTCCTGACTAGTATTGGTCACCTACTCATCATTGGGCCTTAAATTAAGCATCAAAAGCATTATGATATTATTTTATGTGTACTTTGAGATCTTCATGGTCTTGCATGGAGAACTAAGGATGATGAATGGCCCAAATATTGATGTAGGGTTTTGGTTTGTGATTTTGTCCTAGGCGTTTATCTTATTGCTACATCAGTTCTTATTAAGGTTGTAAGATGAAAAATCACTTAGGAAAAAGTGAGAAGGGAGGCTGAAAATTTTGGCAAAAGGAATTATTTGGTGGGAATTAGAATTGATTATTTAGAAATTTGAACAGAACAAACATTTCAATACTTCAAATTCTAGCCCAATAAGATTTGGAAATAATTTTAAAATTCAATAAAAAATGAAATCAATTATATTGATGTAATGAACCCATGGAGTAAATTTAAAGTAATTTAAATCAATTTGATTGACCCAAATCCATGAATGAAGGAGTGGCCAAGGGTTTCCAAATGAGTATACAATGGTTTCAAAAGATTTGAATTGAGATATTGAATCCCATGAAATATGGTAGCATAGATATGATGAAATAAATAAACGAAATACAAAATGATGGAACTTAATCAATTATATGGTTGGCCTATATAAGAATACAAGGTTTTAATGCATTATGCAATTTAAGGTTTTTTTTAACTATATGAATTTTTTAATTTGGAATAAAATTGGAAAGTTTTAAATCGAAATTTGGTAAATTAATATAAATCTTCATTTGAAAATATTTTAAGCTAAATTCAAGAATGCTATAATTTCATATGTTGAAAATAATGCAAGAGGGAGAAAAGAATAAAGTAGGAGAGAGAAAGAGAATAATGTAATAATTTAAAAAAATATTTTCATTATGTGCTAAATTTTATTATAATAAATAAATGTATTAATAAATATGGATAATGAACAAGTAAATTATGTAACTTATATTATAAGTAGCATGGTAAAAATGCTATTGAATAAATGCTTATTTAATGCAAGTGATAAAATTTATCAAAAAATTATAATTACAAAATGGTGCAAATAATATTAAATAATGAATGAAAATTATTTTAAATTATTTCAATAAATAAAATAATATCTATTTTAGAATGGATTTTAATTTTTTGTGCTAAATTTCTCTTTTTTTTTTTTGCAAAATAATATATTATATAAGAAAGCCTAACCTATTCTTACATTAGATTTCCTAAATTGAATTTGATATTTTACCATGAACACATAAAATTTAACTGAGAGTAACTTCCAATTATAAGTTTGTTATTATTAAAATTTAAACTATAGTCAAGTGGTTCATGGGGTTATTAATCTCTACTAGTTTAATGATGACTAACATATGTTAGAAATGGTGGAAGAATGTGCAAAATGACAGAGCATTACCCTTTTAGTTATTTAATTTTTAATTAATAAGATTTTTCATGTATCTTACCCAAAATGTATACATGAAATTAAAATATAAAAAAACTAACATACTTATTTCTCCCCAGTTTGTCAACATCAAAAAGATATAAGCGTAATTTAAAATAAGTGAAAATAAATGCATAAATTTAAATATTGGGATCAAGCTTGCCAAACATTCATCTAAAATTATAAACATTCTTCAAATAAAGGTTTAGTAAAAATGTTAATCAATTAAAATTAGTACAAAAAAATTCAATTTTAACATAACCCTTACAAATATGATCCCTACTAAAATAGTGTTTGATATCAATGGTCTATATGTGTGAATTGGATTCTTAATTAAGCTAAAAGAACTAGTGTTGTCACACTGAATAAAAATATACTCTAGCTTACCTCCAAAGTCTTCTTCTTATTAGTTTATCTAAATAACTTGAGTAACACAACTACTTGTTGCTATGTTCTGTGCTTCAATAGTACATAAAATCAAAGAATTCCTTTTTTTAGAGGATTAAGACACAAGTAATGAAAATAAATATGACATGTACTAATGTTCTTATTTTATTAATTTTAAAACATGCATAGTCAACATCAGAATAAGTAACCAACTCATATGACAGATGTTTTTTAGGATACCATGAACTTCACATAAATATGCCTATTAAATAAAAAAATATACACTTGACTTCTATTAAATGACATTCTTTAGGATTGGCTTAAAAAAGGGCACACAAATACATAATATAATATCAGGTTTGGTAGCATCAAGGTATGAAAGTGTGCCTATCATGCTCCTAAGAAGCTTTTGATCAACAATATTACCTAATATTTATAAATATTTATTTGGGTCTCTTTATATCAAAACTTTTAATAAATTTCATCATTGTGAATATATTTCTATCTCCCATCATATGCCTTGAGCATCCATTATCCATGTTCCATAAGTCTTCACTAATTTATTTGTGTTTGATAGCCTATCTACCTTACATGTACTAGACATGAAAGCATGGCTTTTGAAGTTGTGCTTTTTCTGGTTAGCTGGCAGTCCACTCTAAGCATACCTAAGTCTAGATTGCATACACACCCTCTATATCTTCTCTCCATGAGGGTTATCCAAATTTAAAATTTAAATTTAAATCAAAATCTTAATCTAAATCATTTCTTTAAAAAGAAAAACTAAAAATTAATTATTAGACTCTAATCATTTCTTTTTCTTATGAAAGAATCTAAACTTCTTGATTAAATCTTTGTAAATTTAAAAGTTGTAGTCTCTAGTATAATTAAGAATTTTCTCAAGAGTTGTGTCGAGATGTAACTAAGAAGCATTGGCCCTTTAGGGAATTATGAACCAAATTTAAATAAACCCTACTCTAATCCTTCAAAGCAAGGGAAAAATCTCTTAGGATATACTATAGGTTATTCCTTGGCTAGTTTCATTTGAAAATGATAGGTCAGTACCTCTTCTATCTTTTGAGATTAATTTAACATTCCTTATGGTGTGTTTAATCATAAAAATAAAAATCATTTTTTCTTAAATCAATAGTTTGAGTTTTTTCTATCTTTTGAGGTATTATAATGTTCAGTTACGTAGATTCAATTAAAGAAATAATAAAGCAAATTAGTGGACATCCACTTATTTTTATTTTCCTATAGGACTTGTTTGGTGACTCCACTGTTGAATAATTCTTCTCATCATCTTTAGAAGAGACTATTTTTTTTTTAATTTATATAAATTTAATCAAGTCTTTGAGATTCTTTCTTTTTATTTAAATTTAATTTAGCCTGATATTAAATCTTTAAGTAATACCCAGCTTCAATCCTTTAGTCTAAAGTATTCCATTAGTAATAAGATTCAGATACACCATAAATTTAAATCTAAATGTAGATTTCTCCTATTAAGCTTCTGGTAGGAATTCAATAAATTCAAATGCAGTATATTTTCTAGACCCATAGTTCAATCTAAACCTAGTAAATTAACATATTGATTCAAACTTTTATTTCAATTTTTGAAAATATTAAGAATGTTAATCTTCAACATCACTGTCAACCGGGCCCAATCTACTAGGTCTCCCAGATTAAGTTCGAATATGGATTCAATAACTTGTAGTTCTCTTTCACTGAACCACAAGCTGAAGTGGTCAAGACTACCAAGATCTTTATTAAATAATAGACTACTAAGATCATTATTGAGGGTGGGTCTGAATTTGCTCCGACACATGTCAAACACTTAATGTTCTCTAGGTTGGCCTTTCCTAAGCCTTTGTGTAACCATGTGTTAAATAAGTTGCTCAGCCAAAATTCCCTATCTAAAAAAATTTGGGATTGTGTCATCTTCTATTTTTAACAAGATGACTAAATCTCATAGTAGAGAAATAAGAATTATCATATAAGGGAAAGGGCCAAGATGGCCAAGCTGCTAGAAGAAGAAAGGCCTATCATTCTTGCAGCTGAGGAAGCCATAGATGAATTTGCTAAAGTTCCCTTAAATTCCATAATATTGGGTGGAAGTCACTATCAACCTATGTCAGCTGCTATTATAGAGGCGGTTATTATGTTGATATCCAACTCTCCACTCCCTGCTCCCTAAAATCAACCAATTCTTTATTTCTTATCTAAGAGGAGAAGGAAATTTAAATCTCTGCTAGATAGATTAATCCATGATTGTGCAACTAGTTATCAAAGATTTAGTTTTTTAAAACCATCAAAGTTGTGATCACTGCTAGAGCTTAATTAGAGGTACGTAAATAAAAAGTAGCTCCACCTTATTGACTACTTTTTTGTTTGAGGTGAGAGCCCTAAATCAAAGAATTAGCCTTTATTCATAATTCCTTGAAACCACATCTAAGTTTTAGACTAGTTTCCCATTGTGCTCTGGCATTATGATACAAATATTAAACTCTAATAATCTCCTTTAATGGTCTTTCGATCGACAACTCAATCACTGTCAATCACTCGATGATCATTAAAGATCTTAACATTATATAATAAAAAAACTTTCAATCATTGATAAATTTAAAATTCTAAAATAAATCAAAATTGTAATCCAACTTAGAACAATAAACATTAGAATTTAATGTTCAAATCAAAAGCATAAAGCCTTTGGACTTTCCCCTTTTTTAGGGGAATTTTCAAAACCCCGTGTGAAGGCTCTAGAATGGTATTTGATCATTTGCATATTGATTAGGTCTATCATAGAGTCTACCTAATAATTTTTTAGGCTTACTTGTTCTTCTAAACCCTAAAACACAAAGCATTACCTAGAATTGCAAAACCTTCAAATATTTATAGCTATTGTGACTACACATGGCATCTTATTACATACTACCTTGGGAAGCTTCAAAAACCTATGAAGTAGGTTCATAATCATAATAATATTGATTTTAACTCCCTTGAACCATTTGTGGACCGTGGTTGACGAAGAAATCTATAGACCATAAAAAACCTTAAAAAAATTCCTTCTGAATGAACTCGTCTTGGCTCAACCATTTCTTGAACCAATATCACTTCCAACAAACTATCAAACATATTTAGAGTTGATTGAACCTAAATCTATACCCTTATCAATATTGGTTGACCAAGTAAACATATGTAGACCAAAAGGCCCCATTAACCCTAGAAATTGCATATATGCATCTAAACCTTACTATAGCATAAAACCTCCTCCAACAAATTCTAAATATCATTTGGAATGAGTAAGACCAAACCCCAACCCCTAGTCAAACTAATTGATCAAGTAAACTATAGTTGACCTTAAAAATTAAATTCATTCATTTAGACTAAAGCAAGGTGCCCAAACCCATGGGATTGTGCATTTGGCCCCTAAGAGTTAGCAAAAAAGGATTTAACGCATGGGCCCACTTAGGCTAGCAACATGGCTTCACCCTAATGAACCTAAAGGGGTGTCTTTTACTGAATCAAAAACCTAGTATAATTAAATTGTATAAACACTTACATTAGATATCCATGGGCCCATTACACCAAACCCAACTAACAAAGCTAATGGGTTGACCCAAAATATAAAAAAACCAAAATTATTTGGCCTATTCAATTCCTAGTTCATGTTTAAACACCATAAATTATTCAACTATATTCTAAAATGTTAATTATACTTATTCTAGTTAGTTACATCCATGAGGAGGGTTGATGGGCAAGATTCCTCAAAAGAACCCATGTACAATAATTAGTTCAGTCATAACATGCTAAAAAATAAACCACACAGGCTCAAACTTCTTAGATGAGCTGATTAGCTCCTTATAGAGGGTCCCTAACTTGATTGGTTACTGGCAATTTACTAATATAATAAGAAATTTGAATTATTCCTCCATTCTCTCTCTCTCTCTCTTTATCCTATAAATACCACATTATTTTTTTGAGCAAGGGTTAAATATTTGGATTGTATTTTCTCATTAGAACTCACTATGGTCTCTATACGCCTTCCGGAGCTCTCAAATCCATTCGATGTTAAGTTCCAAAGGCGGCCACGAGTTGTAAACCTTCAAAGCTAGAGGATATTTGATACAAAGCTCTTTTAGCCTTGTGGCTTTGAAGGAAGATAACGATAAGCTTCCAAGGAGTCCAACAAACAGTTAAATCAAGAAAAGTCATCCACTAGTTAGAGGTAAATATAAAACCCTTGATCAAGATCAATATTTTAAATACATTAATATCTTACGTCATAAAACTCCTAAACTTTATAGATTACAGTGTTAAATATCCAAGAACCCTTACCTAAAATTTCACTCAATTTGGCCAAAAAAATAAAAAGTTTAAAGCCCTCTTCTATATACTTCAAATTCAAACTAAATGAACTGTTCTATCACTGAGCCATCAGATCGCATGTTTATCTAATCAAACAATCGAGATCTAGTTAGACGGTGTAATTCTTTCGATTGAATCAAATGGCAGGATAGACTTCACATCCATATGATGCGATCATGATAGTTTATTTAAACCATAGAAGATATAATGACCAACAATGCGATCTGATATGGTTAAATTATTTGATTGCTACCATTCAGCCAGAAACCAACCATGCGATGACACACATTCTATTTAGGGATGTCGTAGCAGTTGCAGTACGATGGTGCTTATTGGATTTGGCTTTAAATCATTTCATTAATGCATAAATTGGCTAAAAATTCAAAAAGTGACCCTAACTTAAAACTTAACCAAAAAATGTATGTAAGGGCTCTACGGAACTAGCATGAGTAAGTCTTCAATCTAAAAGAAAACTCAAGTCAGTTTAATGTGTTTAATGAGTAATTTGTAATTAAATGTTAACTAATTTTTTACAAATACTCATTGTATACTTATCCGATAGATTTCAAATATGGATAGGTAATAATAAGTCATATCCTAGAGCTACAATAATTAACTTTGGCCTATTTGATAAGTTTATTTGCATGAGTTAAATCTATAATGGTATAGGTCATTTTCTGACCTAGATCTTTGAAAAATTCTATGTAAAACTCCCTAGATCACTGGATCATAATTATTTGTGGTGAGCTAGCTTAGTGTCCAAGGGTTAGTTAGCCCTAGTTTTAACTCTATACATTATCTACATTATTCAATTTAAATTTAAAAAGTATATTTTGTATTTACATTAAAATTTGATCAAACCCCCTAGGAAGACTTTAATAACTTCAAACATCTTTGGTTTGGTTTTTAGGTCTAAATTGACCAAGGGTTTAAATTTTAGAAAGTTTGGAAATCATTTGGTTTATTTATTAGTGAACTCAATTTCCCCTTGCATAAATGACCTAGGATTTACAATAAACTCAGTGAACCCTTATTTACCTCAGGTTTTTTAGTTCGGGTGCTGGTGGATGGTAGTATTCTTTGAGTTTACTTGCCTACTTTGGCGAATTTTGTATTCTGTACCGGCATAGGAAATATTGTTACACTAAGATTTAGGATTTTTTATGGGATTCATTTTAACGTTATGCCATATTCTGGTATAGGTTCAGAACTCAAAATGGTTATGCTGATTACAATTCTTTTATTTTCTCCATTTCACCTCCTCAAGAGTGTGCACAAAGCTGCTTCTCTATTCAATTTTATTACACATTATAACACTATTAATTAGTGGTATAATTTTCCTTTTAGTGGATTATTAGTTTGTTATATTATCTAATGCATTGGCTTTGGGAATGGTGGTCTCAATTGCGTGTTACTTGACTATTGGTTGTTTTCTAATGTGTTTCTATTTTGCTAGAAGGATCTCTAGGTTTGGATTTCCCTAAACTTGATGGTTTTGCCTTTGTTTGTATGTTTATTTCATGTAGGTAACAATTGTGATAGATTCAAGGATGCCTCCAAGCATTGGCTTTTTGGACTTTTTAGCTGGAATATGCAATCTCGAAGCACTATTTCTCCTCTTTTTGGGGTGTTGGCTCCTAGCCACCCTAGAATTTTTCATAGGTTTTTTGGATTATACTTTAAAAGGATTTTGAGCTCTAGTTTTTCTTTTCAGATTAATGTAGCTCTTTTGAGCATTAGTGAGCTTGAAATACCTCTTAAGGACTTGTACTTCTTTTCTTCATGGAACATGTTGGCCCTTCCATGGGTTTTAATTAAAAAAAAAGTTTTGCAATAAATCATCAAAAATTCAAATTAAATAAATTGCATTCAACTCTAAATTTAAGGAACTTAAAACAAAAAAATAAAATCCTTACCAGAAACGTTTAAAATAAAGGATAATTTAAAATTAAAGAAAATTTAATAAATAAAAAATAAATTAGTTAAAATATATAAATTACCAAATGATTTGAAACTATTTTTATCAATTTTTGAGAATATTCTTAACCTATGGTGATGATTTCAAGTGGTTTAGAATTGATTTGGATCCAAAAAAAATCCTAATTACTTGAATTTTAATTCAATTAATTGAGCTTATTTTATAAAAGTTTTAAATAATTGTAGAAAATTTTACAAAGTAAAGTACGATGCATTCAACTCCAAATTAAATATAAAATTTATTAAAAATTGGAAACCTCTAGAATTTTAAGTGAAAATAAATGTTAAAGTTTAGTCAGTCAATCAATAAAGAATATTAAATATTAAAGGAAACTCAATTAAATCCTAAAAATTTTGAGGCTAATCAATTAAAAAAATCAAAATCACAGAATAATTGGTAAAAAAAATTGCTTTAAAAATTTATTAGATTAAAATAAAGCTTAAATTAATTAAATAAAAAAATTAAAAATATAAATTAAAAAGAAAAATAAACCAAAGGACCCTATACACTTTATTTGATCTCTTAGGGGTATCAAATGCTGAAGAATTTTGAGCTTAGGATCGTTCAATTGAGAGCGTCAAGTCTTTGAAGTGATCAACTAGCAAGATTCCTTAAAACAAAATTATTAAAATGCTTAAATAAAATGAAGGACTCTATGCATTCGATTTCATCCCTTAATGGGACATCAAATGTACTACAAATATGAGCCTAAGGCTTGTTGGTCAGTTAGGAGTTATTGAGCACTATATTCTTTAAAGCCCAAAATAAATAATTCTAATATATAAAATATATCTTTAAAAGAAATAAAAAATTACAAATCTTTAAAACTTAAATTAAAATAAAATCCCCTTTTGACTTGAAAAAAATTAAAAATTAAAATGCTAAATTGCTTTAACTATTAGAAACCTAGGACCTATCCAAATGACACAACTTCTTACACTCACTTTAGTTGGTTCGTGGTGTGGTTTGTTTTGTTTGGAGTACCTTACCTAAAGGGTATTCAAGCTTTGTGTGTTTACTTTATATACTCTGGATGTCAAGTTTATATTTCTTTTAGCGCACCTTGGGCTCTCTAGGATTGCATTAGTCTCTTAGGTTATGTTATAGTTTATACATATACACTGTATTGCATTAAATTTATACATTTTATATAAATTGGTTTTATATTCCCGTAGAATGTAGAATGTATTTAGAGAATAATGTAAATATAAAGGTGTAAATGTAAAAGTTTTAGATTCTTTTCAAATCCATAGTCGAACATAAGTTTGTCTTTTGATGAAATAAATATTATGTTATATATATTTGACTAAAGAAACACTAAGTCAAATCACTATGGGAAGCCCATTAAAATTTATCCACACACCTTCAATTAAAAGAAGAGTGACTTTTGAAGGCTTAAGCCCATTATCACAATAGATTTTTATTAAGGATCAAAGAAGTTCGTAGTTGTCAAAGATCAGGCAGTGTTATTCATTACTTAGAATCTTTGAACTCCCCCCTCGAGACATTTCAGGTGCAAATATGGCTCCAATGACATCATTGGGATACACAGCACAAGCTTGATAAAGGCATAATCTTATATCTCCCACTTAATCAAATCAATCAAGAAATAATCCAAGTAAAGCTTGTCATAAATGTTTGGATTATCAATGACCAAAAGTTTATCGACACCACTTAGAGGGTAGCAAATAATCTTCTTGTCCCGATAGAGGGAAGCTAAAATCCATAAATAAGTTGACCTTATTATCTGATGGGAAGAAGGTTTAGTGGCCCAAGTTGGTTGCCACTTTAACTACACTTATTGCCCATAAGAATAATGCAGTAGAGGAAAGAAGATGAAAAGGTAAATTTTAGTTGAATCATCATCTATTAGAGAATACACTATGATTAACCCATATAATGTGTCAAGAAGATTAATCGAGGAAATGATGAATCACCTGAAATGAGGATTAGATAAATAGTTGAAGAAGAAGCCACTAAAATTGAAGATAAATTCTATATAGATGATTCTGAGGCTTCTTTTAATACTCTTTTAGGTGGACCATAGCTCCAGAAATATAGAATGATACCTTCCACCCTTCATCAGTGTGTTAAATACTCACACTAGGGAGTTGAGCACTATATTAAAGCGATTTGTAACCATTTTAAATTCATGAAGTCATTATATATGAAAATGCTTCATATTATATGCATAGAAAGTAGATAGTGTTCTCTAGAAATTTCAAACTTATTTATGTAAAATAAAAAGAAAAGAAAGGAAAAGAATTTAAAAAAAGTTGAAAGAGAAAATGAAATGTACCTCGATCTCAAATATGATGTTCGTTGGCATCCTGCTCGTCATTAACAAAGAGGTTGTAGAATAACTCAATGATCTTAATTGAGAGGTCCTTGATGGGAAAATGAAATAATAATAAAAAATAAAGAAGAGTATATGGAAATAATGCTACCTATAATACATATAAATTTGGAATCTATTTTCGAGGATGAATCCTATGTGTTTGAGAAAACCCGCAAGTTGTAGGGCATAGGAATAATATTTAACAATAAATGTTTGAAATTTCTATTGAACTTGATAGCGATAAGGATGGGGTCCAAATCATGAGGGAAGATAGAAGGAGAGGTTAAAGAAGTACATGAAAAATATAACCTTAATCTAATTATCCCAAGATAACATAAAGCAATTAACAGGGAAAGCCTATCATGTTTTAAACCAAGATTGTAATGGAATTACTTTTGTACCCTCCACCAACAAAGCCATAGAAACGGATGTAATCCTTGATGATCTATTCATGGATGAAATAATAGAATTAATATTTGACTGGTCCTTGAGCTATATAAATAAAATTATTATATAATGTTTGACACCTTTAACTTAGACTAAAGGTGAAGCCCAATTATTTTAAAACCTATATATTACTAAATATTATTAATATATAAACAAGGTCGGTGTTGGATTTGCTACTCTAAGTTCATTTGATGAAGATGATGAATATTTCTTAGTCATATAAAATAATCTAGAGTCTGATAGTATGTTTACTAAAAATGTTAAATCTTTTAATGAACCCTATTTCGAGATTATAAATAATTAGATGACCTTCATGTTAGGGATACACCCCCCAAGCTTAAAGAGTAAATTAAATATGTAATAGATGAAGTGAAAGAAATTAATTTGGGTGATGACGAAGACTCTCGTCTGATCTACATAAGTTCTTTATTGAATAAGGATGAGTCAAGTAAAATGATCAAATTACTTTTAAAATTCAAAGATTATTCAAGATGGAGTGATAAAAAATGCCAGGATTATCTTTAGACATAGTAGTACAAAAATTAAAACTTAAACCTGAAATTCTTTAGGTAATGTAAGCACCTCGACTGATGTGGCTCAAAGTCAAGCAACAAGTAATAGTTAAAGTGAATAAGCTAATCAAAGCTAGTTCTATTAGAGAGGAGAAATATATGACCAAGTTAGCAAGTATTATCCTAGTAAAGAAGAAGAATGGTCATATCTATATTTGCATCTACTACAAAGATTGAAATAATGCTTATCCTAAAGATAATTTTTAGTTTCCTATACCAAAATTCATGGTTGATATTGCTTCCTCGCATACAACATTCTCCTTTAAGGATGCTTCATCTAGTTAGAACCAGATTAAATTGTGTTTTGATGATAAAGGTATATAACATTTAAAACATCGACAGGAATTTACTATTATAAAGTCCTACCTTTTGGATTAAAGAAAGCTGGTGCAACATACTAGTGAGCAATAACGAGTATTTTTGAGGAACTTACCCACCAATAAGTTGAGTGTTATGTTCATGATCTAGTCGTTAAAGGTATTAAAAGAAATGATTATTTATATGACTCAAGAATTATATTAGAAAGATAATGTCAATATAATTTAAAAATCATTCATCTAAAGTGTGCTTTTGACGTCAGAGAAATTTATAAGTATTGTGGTTCAATAATGTTGAATAAAAATAGATCTTAATAAAATTAAAGCAATAATAGTAATGCCACCTCCTAAGAGTCTCACTCAATTGAGATTATTTCAAGGTCAATTAGCACACAACAGAAGATTCATATCAATTTTCTCAGGAAGATGTCAACCATTGCAACTTTATCCAAAAAGATATTCATTTTTAATAGGATGATAGTTGATAGAAAGTATTTGATATTATATAATAGTATTTTAAAAATATTATAGTTTTGGCTTCTCATATCTATAGGAAGAAATTAATCCTATATACAATAGCATAAAGTGAATATCTCAGCAACTTGCTAGCTCAAGTTAATGAGAAAGGAAAATATAGTGCACTTTATTATTTATGTATATGGTTGCTTCCAACCAAAATAAACTATTAACCAATCGAGAAACATTTTAGTTCTTTAATCACTGCTGCTCAAAATTTAAGGCACTAAATGTTATCTCATAAATTCAATCTAGTTATTAGAGTAAATTCATTGTAGTTCCTGATGAATCATACATTTTTTTTAGGGGAAACCCACGAAGGGGCTTACGCGTTTCATACAAAAAGCGATTACACGGTCCTTAAAGGGAACTCAAACTCACTACTGCTCAGAAGAGCTACAAAAATAAAAAGCAAAAAAAACCTAAGAGCTCGAGTTCCCTACTAAGCAAAAAAATAAAAAGACCTAGGTACATTCTATGGTGCATAAGAGAAAGCACCCAAAAAATGAAAGAGCTACAAAAAACTGCAAACTGTCCAACATCCCCATCAACAGCACATCACCATGATCATCTGCATAAAGCACATTCTACATGAAGGAATAATAAACTGAAACACAAAAATAGTAAAAGTAATAGTATAGATTAGGTTGAAAACACTAATGAGAATACCAATAACCACCAACATGTAAGCAACCTGAACCAAGGAGATACGACCACCTAAGCCACCAACTCAGAGCCATGTAAAAAAGCATAAGACTCAAATCACTAGACCTCTAGGAACACAAACCATCTAGCTCAAAAGAAACCCATAAAAATAGACCTTGAAAAAAACCACCATCCAAAACCAAATGCAAATGAGCTGACGAGCCAAAACATCAAGCACCCAGGAACAATTGAAAATATCCCTTATGAGAGAATACATAGAACCAGTACATTAACATTCAATAAGCCTCAAAATGCCAAACCACACACCTATAATATGGTAGTAAAAGGAGATAGAACTAGATAAAAATGCACCAGCATGGACAAAACAACCAGAAGGAGAAAATAATAGAAAAGCACAGCCTAGCCACCCGTAAAAGCACCCATCTAGACAACAGAGAAGGGAAAACTGGAAATAATACTACCAGACAGACAACTAACCAAAAGCCAATAACCACTACAATATTAAGAAATAACATATGGTAAACCAATCCTATCCAATCTTAAAAGGCCTTTCACATGAAGAGGAAGATTAGAAAGCAGGAAATCCGCCATAGAATCCAATCCGCAGCCCCAACTTGCAATAGAATGAGCACATGCATTACCCTCCACACGAATAATAGAAAAAGAGCAATTTAAAAGGCTCAACAAGTTCTTAATGTCCCGCCTCATGTAAAATAACATAGAAGAATAGATAGTGTCATCCCTCGAGGTAAAAGACTGATAACAGTAAGAAGAACCAACCTCAACCATAATATTGATGTAATCAAGATAGAAACACAATCTTAAACCATAAAGAATAGCATAGGTGGTAGCAAAATTGACATCACAATTAGCAAGGGGACTAGCAAAATATAAAATGCAGTTATCACCTGAGTCTCTGATGACACCACCATAGCCCAGAATAGAGTTGATGCTAACAACATCCACATTTAACTTAAGCAAGTTAGCAGGAGGCTTCGTCGAGAAGATACTCCTGGGAATTATATGAGAACTATCCACATCTAGCTTAATTCCAAGATCAACCGCAGAAGTAAAATAATTTTCAAAATTCTTAACATAAAGTAACTTAGCAGAGTAAAGAGCCACAATCTTATCTTTAACATTTTGAATAATTCTATGATGATTCATATCCACACCATTGAAACGACAATTATTCCTATCCAACCATAAATACCAAAAGATAAGGGAAGGAATAACATTCCTGATATGACCTTTGGAATTAACAAACCAATAGTTAAGTAAAGAATTAATAGAGACATTAGCATTAAAATAATTTAAGTGAAAAATATCTTCAAAATATATCCAGGCTTTGGCAGCAAATAGACCAGAGATAAAAACATGGTGCATATTGTCCATATGGTAACAGCATTGGCATTTAGATGGAAGAAAAAAACCTCTTTTAATCAAATTATCATCTATAGGGATAAACTTATGTAAAATTCTACAAACAAAAATAGAAACCGTGGAAGGAATACTTTTATTCCATAACATCTAGAAAATCTTAGAAGCCTCTTTCTTAGATCTAAAGGAATGCCAAGCATCCTTTAATCTAAAGTTACCATCTTTAGATAAAGCACATAACTGAACATCAAGAGAATTAGTGCTCAAAGGGATCTATAAAATTTGCTGAATAATAAAATTAGGAATGACTTTAGAATGTTTCTCAACATCCCAACCATTATTAGTGAAAACATAATTAACCTTCATAGTAGCATTGGAGGAAGTATTAATAATAGAATCAATGGATTGGCCACTCAACCAAAGATCCTACCAAAAGAAAGTATTACCACCACCAAGACCCCAAAGGATAAATGTCTCAACACCCCATTTAACTTTACAAAGATGTTGCCAAACTTTAGAGTTACCATTACAAAATCCACATGTGGTAGGGTGCTTCCTCCCACAATATTTGGCAACCATAAAATTAGCCCAAGGGCTCAAATTAGCACATAAATTATACCATAACTTAAAAGAGAATGAATATGCCAAATCATTCATAGACTTACAACCTAGAGCCCCTTCATCCAAAGTACCACAGCATTTATCCCAAGAGGACCAGTGGATTTTGGAATTGCTACTAGCCCCTTTCCAAAAAAACTTATTAAAAATTCTATCAATCCTGTTACACACAGCCTGAGTAGGAAGCAAAGTTTGAAAGCTATAAACAGGAATAGAATAAAGAACACTCTTAATAAGAATTAACCGAGCTCCAAAGCTTAAAAAATTGGAATCTTAAGACAAAAGTCTATTTTGAACAGCCATAGTGAGATCATCAAAAAGAAAAAATTTCTTCCGACCCTTAAAAAGAGGCACACCAAGATACTTTTGTCTTAAGATTCCAATTACGATCATGAATGAAACTAGTTAAATTCTTAATAGCCACATTACGATCAAAAGGGACTTTCTTAGCAGAGATAAAACAACACTTATGTTTATTAAGAGCCGGCCCACTCACCAATTCAAATTAGTGAAAAAACCTCAAATGTTTTTGAATCCTATTCAACCAAGCATTCATAAAAATAATAAAATCATCAGCAAAACTAAAGTGTGGAATATGAAAACCACCTAAACTTCTAAAATAAAGGCTATGATACTTCTCAAAAAGATTAGAAAGCCCTCTAGAAAGGTACTCAGCCGCAATAATGAAAAGGGCCGGAGAGATGGGATCACGCTGTCTTAGCCCAAGAGAAGCCCTAAAAAACCATTAGTCTTACCGTTAATAATGATAGAAAAATAAAGGCTTTTAATGCAAAGCTTAACAAGGTTGATAAAATTTAAATCAAATCCAAATAACTTCATAATATCATAAAGAAAATTCCAATCAATATTATCATAAGCCATAGCAATATCAAGTTTCAGAATCATATTCCAACCTCTAGCCTTGGCACCCAAATCTTGACAAAATTCATGAGCCAAAAGGATATTATCATCAATAGCACGCCCTTTAACAAATCCCATTTGGAAAGGAGAAATAATTTTAGGCAGAAAAACTATTAACTGATTCATCAAAATTTTAGAGATCAGTTTATAATAAAAGGTGCACAGACTAATAGGTCTAAAGTCATTCCAAGTAGTGACAAAATTATTCTTAGGAAAAAGTACAATTGAAGACAAAGTATAAAAACTTAGGAATAGAATTACCATCAAAGAAGTCAATAATAGAAAAAAAGAGATCATTACCAATAATATGCCAAGTTTTTTGAAAAAACTTCATCATGAAACCATCTGGCCCAACAACCGAATCACAATTCATACCAAAATAGTGTCTTTAATTTCCTCAAAAGAAGGAGATTTTGACAAGAACACATTATCCTCTTGAGAGATAAGATTAGGAATAATGTTAGGAATATCAATAATAGAAGGGTAAAAGATTTTATTTAGATTATTTCGATAGTGTTGAATAGCTAAATTTGCAATTTCAACACCATCCTCATTAACAGAGCCATCAACCTAATTAATTTTATTAATACAATTAATAGCATGTTTCCTCTTAACCAAGGCATAAAAATATTTAGTATTATTATCACCCTCAACCAGATGTTTCATAGCCGCTTTTTGCTTCCAAAAAATTTCCTCCTGGGCTTGTAATTTATAAAGGTCATATTTAGCCTCTTTCAATAAGCAAAAATTAGCTTTAGAAGGCACCAATTGACACTGAGCCTCATGGGAGTTCACCTTATCTTCCGCAATTAAAATGTTGGAAAAGGGATTCTTAAAAACATTGTGATTCCACCACTTTAAAACAAGCTTAAGCCTTTTCAGCTTAAACCAAAATATTCTCATACCAGAAATAGAATTATCGTGATATAAAGGGGCAAGCCAATTATCCTTAACCAAATCCATAAAAGAATTCCACATGTTTTGAAATCTAATTTGAGAGGGAAAATCCCTAACTCTAGGCTTAATTTTAATAAGTAGAGGAGAATGATCAGAGAGGGTCCTTCTAAGATGTTCAACATTTGTAAACTCAAAAGAATTCCACCAATAGTCATTAAATAAAACCCGATCTAACCTTTTCCATAAATGCCCACAATGACTAGTAAAGCTATCATGAGAGTAACCAATATCAATAAGGTTACAATCCATAATCATACCATTAAAATCCTCCATAGAATTATAGAAAGGGAGAGAGCCCCATATACGCTCAGACGGGTTAGCAATGGTATTAAAATCTCCTCCCACAAGCCAGGGAAGGTTACAAATACTTTGAAATTGAGAAATTTGATCCTATAAAATCTTTCTAGTATAACGTGAGGAAGAAGCTTAAACAAAGGAAGCACAACATTACAAATTAGAACATTCAACATTACAATGAATAACTTGATGTAAATCACCAATAATGTCAACCAGAACTAAATCTTTCCAAAAAACCCAAATTTTATTGGACACATTCGACAAGGCATGTTTAAAACCCAAAAATTTAGCAGTACTAAGTAACTTATCAGAGGAGATAAGAGGCTAAAGCAAAATAAGAACAGAGACATTATAAATACGACATAAGTTTTTAACTCTGAACTTAGAAGAAGGGCATCCAATGCCCCTAACATTCCAAATAATGGTGTTAAACATAAAAATAATATATTAATAAGAAGTATGTATGTGGGTGCTTCTAGGCGATTATAGAATGACATTCTTTTGCTTCCTACCTCTCCTACCACATCCCTTGGTATAACTAGTATCATTATCATCTCCAGCAAAGCATTTAGCCAACAGTTTCATATCCTCAGTGTCAGCAAAAGAATCACTATGGTAATGATCATTCAAAAGAGGCTTACTTTCACTAATCATACCTAATTGCCCCCCAGAAAGTGGCAATTCTCCTTCCTTATGGAAAACATCGGCTTCCACATTGGTTACATTATCAACAGCATTACCACCAAACTTTTCCACATCTGTTTGGGTTAACACCGAATCAATAACAATAGTTTGATTAAATTCCTCATTCACAATAACGTTATTAACCAATTCAGCCTCCATGAGAGGCTTAATAGAAAGGGAGAGATTATTTAGATTAGAGTCAATACTTTGGTTATTCACTTTATGAGAAATAATAGGTAAAGAAGTGATAGAGTTAGGATTGACTTCTTGGCCTTGAAACAACTCATCAACAATAATAGGATTTGCTTCAACCTAAATAAAATCCAAAATTAGGGACTCATTAATAGGATCTTGCACTTGAGGAACAATACCCACATTTCCATTATGATGAAGAGTAACAGTATCCAATTCAACTAAAATTAAATCACTTTTATGTGACGGATTAGTAGAATCCTTTCCCTTCTGGAGGTGCGGGTGTAACTTATAACATGCATTAACGCAATGCCCATGCATCTTACAATGAGAATAAAAAATAGGTAAATTTTTGAATTCAACCTTTTGAAAATAGCCGCTAAGTTCCTAACCAATCTAGACTTCATTGGGATGCTTCTTCGATATATTCGATTCAACTAACACACGTGCTACAGATGGCCGTGAAATGGACATTGTAGCTTGATCAGTTTGCAACAGTCTACCAAAGATAGAAGCCAAGCCAAATAAGATTTGGGAATAAAAAAAATGCAATCAGATATTAGGAAAAGAAATCCAAACAGGAGCTATAAGAGATTCTTCACGCACATTGAAATTAGGTGACCATTTCAGCAATCTCATTCGACAACCCTGAATGAAGTAAACTCTTCTAGAGAAAATATGGCTATAATCTAAATCATTACTCAGTTGAATCACAATGTGCCTGGAATCCAATAAACTAACTTAAAATGAACCAAAAAGTTTTAGATTCAAAAGGAACTTGCAAATAACATCCAGGTTTGATCGCTTAAGTACGAACTTACCAACAAGTTTGAGCGCAAAAGAGGTAGCCAGCATAGAAACCACGAAATCCTCAAGCAACAATGCCGGACATCCTTCAAAAGAGGAATGAACAAAAGGAAGTTTGGCAGAAGAAGAAGACGAGCTAGCTAACACTTCCTTAAAAGAATGGGACTTACCATTCGGAAGCACTACAGGCGGAGGGATAGATAACAATAACATCGACATCTCCCAAAAACCATAAAACCCAAAGACACTACCAAGAAACTAAATAAAAAGAAATTGAAAAGAGACTCAAAGGAACAAGATGAGCAGAGAAAACCATGAAAGGAAAGCTAGAAACAAAAGGAAAAGGAAGATGGAAACAGAAACCCTAAATCACCTCAAAATTGCCTCAGAGCAGAGAGCAGTGTCATATATGACCCAAATTTTTGAATCTCTAGGTACAAAGATGAATCATCCAATATTATTAGAAAGATTAGCCTAATAGTTGATCATTCTACTATACTTTAAAATTACATTTATACCTTTACGTGCTATAGAAGTATATGCTCTCATAAGAATCTTAATAGTACATCAAGTTCAGGATGATTGTCCAATAAAAATTGAATTACAAGATGATGATATTTGGAATGCAAACTAAATGAAAAATCCACTTAGAAATTCTATTTTAATGGTGTTGCTTTCGGGAAAAAAAGAGCATTACATGATACTTCCCCAAGGAAAGTTGGAATTAGCATAGTATTTGTCACTCTAGATAAAGCCTTAATGTGTAACTCCTATCATTTCTTAGAATCCTCTATGAACGATGAAGCTATTTCTGAGGCCTGATAACCAATTTGGAGTTGATAATCTTAAATGAAATTCAGGAAGTCAAAATCTTCATAAATTTGTAGCTTATTATTAATCACGTAGCAGGAATCTATAAAGTGCTAAATGAAAGTCTTATCCCATATGATTGATATACAATGCATCTCCTTGAGAAAATTTGAAATATAACTTCATATAGGATACTACATGGAATGAATTCCATGGTGTATGCCCTAACACAGATTGCTAATGAATTGGCTTGTCCTGAAGTGGACTTAATTCAAGTAGAAGTACAAAGTAAAAAATCCGTGTCACCCATAAACAATGAGTATATGAATAGAAAATCCCCATCCAAGGTGAAAATTGTTCTTGTGGTAGGTGGTGAAATGATATATTAGAAAAAGACCTTGATTGACTAGTGAGAAAATAAATTCCCTCATGATAAATCAATAGAAAATTAGTTCAAAAGAAGATCATTATCATATACTTTAATCAATGACACCTTATACACAAGATTATTTGACCCTATATGGTTGCATTATCTAAATAAATTTGAAGTTCAGAAAACCATAAAAGAAGTGTGGGATTATAGGGTGCACACCATTTTAGATCAAAAATGAAGATGAAAATTAAATGAATGAGATATTATTGGCCATCAATAATATATTATGGTATGAATGTTATATATGGTTGTCATAAGTTTTTAGTGTACGGTGTTGTTATTCACCAACCACCAATTGTACTTCATCTAATAATAGCTTCATGGCCTTTCAAAAGAGGGTACAAATATAATCAGTCTACTTAGTCCATCATCTTTTTAAGGTTATAGATTTGTACTAGCAACAACATATTTCATCTTGAAGTGGGTAGAAAAAGTTTTGCTATGAAAGGTTAAAGCACATCATGTTCTAAATTTCTTCAAAGACCATATCATACATCAATTCAGGATTCCCCATTTGATTATATTGTATAATGGTCCATCATTTAGAATCACTAAAATAAATAACATCACCAGATCTCATAATTAAAATTAGAGATATTTAACAAACTATTACCCTTAGGCAAATGGATTGGCTGAGGCCATCAATATAACCTTAGTGTAAATTCTTAAGAAAAACTTAAATAATAATAAACATTAATGGCATGAAAGTTAGTTGATGCTTTGTGGGAATATTAAACCACTTATAGAACTTAAACTCAGTGTATGCCATATGCTTGGGTCTTTGGAGCTGAGGCTGTTATTCCTTTAGAGGAACAGTTTGCCTTAACTAAGGATTGCAATAAATTGTGCCATTACTTTAGAAGAAAATTCTAAACTCTGGTTAGAAGGGCTCAAGATTTATATGAAAATCTTTTCAAAGCACAATAAAACCTTGAGTTATATAATGCTAAAATGATTCAAGTGCACAACAAATTGGTTCATCTCAAAACCTTCCAAGTAGGAGACTTAGTCTTAGTTTAATGAAGAACAAATGTTGGCCCATTGGAAATTGGGAGGTAAATTTGAGCTAAATGGAAGGATTGTTTGTGTTGGAGATGGTTTATTAGGGAGGTTCGTATAAACTAGTAGATTGTAAAGGAGATCGCCCCATATTACCTGTCAATAGATAATATCTTAGGAAATATTATGATTGGTGATGTATTTTGATATGGTCAGGTGAATGCAAGATCCTTTTAAAGTTTTGTCTTTCTATTTTTATTTGGTTAAACAAACATCCAAATCTGTTAAAATCTTCTCATAATTTTGCTTTGTTTATGTGAGTATCAAAATTTCCTCTTTCGCTTTTTTATATAGTTAGGTGAATATAAGATCCATTTATAGTTTTGTCTTGTTATTTCATATGGTCAAACAGACATCTAAATCTTTTAAATCCTACTCACAGTTTCAATTTGGTTTGTGGAGAATCTAAATTGTCTTTTGTTATTTTTATATAGTCAGGGGAATATAGGATCCTTCAAAACTTTGTCATGCCCACAATGTTCAAGTGGACATCTAAATCTTTTAAATCCTATATAGGTTTCAATTCAGTCAATTAAGTTCTTAGATTATTATCTTTGTTATTCCAATTTGGTCAAGCAGAGTTTCAATTTTTCTCCCTTCCAAACAGAAGTTTATTTGAATTTGCTTGTTTAGGATAGAGTTTTTATTCAAGTCATTCCTTCTAGCTTAAACATGTCTATCAGGATTAGTTTCATTCAAGAATTTGTCAAATTAAGTTTTGTTAGATTATGTTAATCTTTTTGGTCAACACCAACACATGTGATTTAGTTTTCAAGCTCACTATACCTATTGGGGGTCCAATTATTGACATCATTTTCAGTTGAGGTCATTCAAACCATAAATCCCTAAATACATCATATTGTCTTATCGTCAATGACTAGTCTAGATATTTTAGATGTTGCCACAGAACCCCAAGCTCCCCAAACTAAAGAAAAATAAGAGTAAATCAATTCAAAAACCTAATCTACATCAAATTTACCCAATGGATCACACTTTATAATGCACTTGTCACCTAACTTTAGACTTTGCATAAATAATTACCATAGGAGCTCAGAACATGAAATTCCACAACCCTAGCTTCCTATGATATAGGTTGACACTGGTGATCGAGTTGTGCTTGCTTAGGCTATCTCAATTGACCAAACCCTTGCATTGACCTAGTATAAACCCAAGTTCCCCATGAAACCTCACAAAATTAATTTAAATAAAGCTCCTTGTAGATTACACATGTTTTATTAACCAGTACTTTGGTCAAACTTATGAAAAATTGGTCATCTTTATATAAACATTAAAACCATTCAAGCAAACGCCAAAAACTTTACTCAATCAGCCTCTAGTGACTCTCCATTGTCTATCCTAATCAACTTGACCTCGGTTGATAAGTCAAATTAGTCAAACCCATTAAAAATACATAAATGGTAAAAAAAACTTAAACTCACATATCTAACATATGCCAACCAACTAACCCCCCTAAAAATAACTCTACAGCATTCATAAATCTCACTTGAACCTAACCCAAGCTTTGGGCTAACCCAATTCAACCCATGTAGTCCTCCCATTAGAAAGGGACCTCATGTCACTATCTCCTTTTCTAGACCACCTCTTTTCTCCCTAACCACCTTCGACACCTATCAATCATCTAAGAAGCATGCCTGATCAATCTTATCCATTGATTTCACAAACATACTTGAAATTCTTGGAAGAGGGAAAATGTTCCAGAACCTTCGTAAAGATATCACATGCAAACTAGAGCTTCCCAAGAAATTTTTAGATATTTTTAGATTCCCAAAGATTCCTCCACATTTTCAAGAGATTTCCAGTCATTTCTATATCACTAGTGGTGTGCTCTAGAGAGCTTCTAGCCACCTTTCATCCCAAGCTCTTGATTACTTCATTCAAATGTCCTTCAGCCACATAATATTCATAAAAGTTGTTTCAATGGATATAATGAAGAAAATAAGATGAAATACTCCCTCTGAGATCCATCTTATAGTGTTAAATTGCTAACTCTAATCTTAAGAAAGTAATGAAAAAGAATTAGTTCAAAAAATAACAGCGAAATCTATTTGCAAAAAAAAAAAAAGGATTAGGTCAAAAAATCATCGAACCTTACGCACTCAAACCTGCTCTCTAACAATTTTTGGGCAATCTAGGGTTTCCTCTGTCGCCTCACTCCTATGCATTCATGGAGGAATTTTTTAGCTTGTTCTTGTTTTCCATTTTCTTCATGATTTTTCCTTTCACTATTTTGCTGTTTTGACCATTTCATTTTCATTTGTGTCTCTTTTTTCTGGTCAATGGTGACTCCATCGTCATCAAACCATTGGACCTCTATTTTGCCAGTTGATCCTTCCAAAGCTGCGGTGGGTAATGGGATTTTGAATAATGCTTCTTATCATTATTTTAAATATATAGCTGCTAGTGACCCGCAGTCTCATCATCTAAGTTGGATCTGGTTCATACATCCTTCAAGGGACTTCGAGCTTTAATGTTTGAAGAATCAGTAATTTCTAAACTTGCTGCACTTTTGAGTTTACATTGGATGGAAAGTTTATGCTCTGTCATCCTAATCTTGATGTCATTCACAAATTCTATGTTAACCTAAAACTTTCTGGTAACTTTTCCATTGCCTATTGGATCAAAGAAATATAGCCATCCAACTTACTAATGATTTGGATTATAGTAGGCTATTTTCTCATAGATCTTATTACATTCAAGATTGCCAAATGGGGTTATTAAAATGGACTCCTTTTGATGTCAAGGAAGAGTCACCTATTGCTACTATGTGGGTGTCTTTTTTGAACTTGAGATTATATTTATTTTACCCCCAAATCTTATTCTATTTTGGATTGATTTATGGTAGGCCTCTTCAAACTAATTAGGCTACGGCTTCAATTTTATGGCCATCTATTATACGTATTTTGGTTGAAATTGATGTCTCCAAGAAGCGTCATAAGGATGTTTGGCTTGGGCCCGAGCAATGTGGTTATCTTCAAAAAGTGGAATTTGAAAACTTTCCAATTTTTTGTAACCATTGTAGGATGCATGGAAATAGAATCATGGAATCTTTTCATTTACATCCTAACCTTTGTGCACAAAAAGATTCAACTAAAGAGGCAAAGGGGAAAGGAAAATTTGATTCATTGATACCTTCTTTAGAAGATAATGTTGAACAAGATCGACGGGTGCCAATTGAAAGCAATATTGATATAGATGATTCATCAAGTGGAAAAAGTTCCTAAGTTTAATAGTTCAATTAATCTATGTCATGAAGTTTCTGATCCAATCAATATTGATGAACAAATGGCTGTTATGGTTGCTAAGAATAACAACACTTTAACTTGTTTATAATTACATTGCTCTACTAACAAGAATCTTTCTGAATTTGATTTTGTTTTGAATAATAATGTTTATGTTAATTCTAATAGTACTAATGTTGTTTCTAATGGTCAGGCAAGCGAGGAGTATCTGTTGGAAGAAGAACTTGCATAGGATAATAATGAGGAATGTACTATTAATATTGCTAATAAATTTGGAAAGGGTTGTAAGCATTCTAAAACTCTATCTCAAATTAATGTTTATGTGAATGATAATGAACCTAAGGATGATCCTACTAAAGGTAAGATGGATGAGGATAGTTGGTATAATCATGTGCAATCAAGACAGAATAAGAAAAATAAAAATATTATGTTACAATCCCCAAGAAGAACCAGGTCTCAAACTTCTCAACTACACACTAATGTTTAAGTCTCATATTTGGAATGTTAGGGGCATTGGTTATCCATCTTCTAGAGTTAGAGTTAAAAATTTATGTCGTATTTACAATATCTCTTTGCTTATTTTGATTTAGCCTCTTATTACTCCTGATAAATTAGACAACATTATTAGATTTTTGGTCTTTAATCATGCTATAGCTAATATATCCAACAATATTTGGGTTCTTTGGAAGGATCCGTTTATTATTGATATTGTTGGTGATTCATTATAGTATTGAATTTATGCATTATAAATATTTTGCTTCATTTTTTTATGCGGTTTCTTCATGTATCATTAAAAGAACCTTGTGGGATCAGCTTATTTATTTTCATAGTGTTGTTAATTCCCTTTAATTGGTTGGTGGTGACTTTAATACTATTTCTAACCCTAATGAAATGCTTGGGGGGTCCAACCCTAATTATCAATCTATGGAGGATTTTAATAACATGATCTCAGATTGTAACCTCATTGATATTGGGTATATAAGTAGCAATTTTACTTGGAATCATGGTACTCTCTGGCAATGGTTAGATCGTGTACCTTTTAATGGAAATTAGATTAATTCCTTTACTTCTACCCCTATTGAAGACCTGAGTAGAGCTCTCTCTAATTATGCCCCTATGCTTATTATCATTAATCTAAGACAAGACAGCTCTTCTTCTAACTTTAGATTTCAGAATATGTGGCTTCTAGATAATTCTTTCATTAACATGATCCAGGAGAATGGGCAAGCTCCCCTTCATCCGGATAACACTATTTTTGGTATGAATAGATTGTGGTTTAAGCTGAAAAGATTGAAGTATAAAATTAATTTATGGAATTATAATGTTTTTAAAGATGTTTTCACTAACATAGCCATTACTGAAGAGAAAGTTAACTCTTGTGACAATAATTATCAACACCATCAGTCTGATGCTAACTTTACTCTTCTTCAACATGCAAAAAATCTTCTCTTTAACCTTCAAGCTCAGGACAAAGTTTACTGGAAATAGAAAGTGGCTTCAAGGCATCTTATTGAGAGGGATAACAACACTAAGCATTTCCATGCTTTATTTAAGAGGAATAGAGCTAGAAATTGGATCCATAAAATTGCTCATGATGATGGATCCTTTACTGAAGATGTTGGTGAAATTTTTAATTATGGTGTGGATATCTTTAAAAGTTTGTTCAAAAAAGCTTTCATTCTAGATCATATTGATAATCCTAATATTTTTCCTCATGTTACTAATCATGATGATAATTTGGCTCTTACGGCTACTCTAACTTTGGAGGAAGTTACGAAGACTATTTTTGATTTAAATACTGACTCTATTATTGGCCTTAATGGTTATACAACTAAGCTTTTTCAAAAAGCATGGGACATTGTAAGCCATTATGTTTTTAATGCTATCCTAGATTTCTTTGCAAGTAATAACATGCATAAGTTCTTTTAGTCGTTGTAATTGGAATAACCTTCGGCCTATTAGTCTCTGTAATTTTTTTAGTAAATTGATTTCTAAAATTCATATGAACCGCCTTTCCTATTTACTTCTTACAATCATTGCTCGTAATCAAACTAGTTTTGTAAAAGGTAGATCTAATTCGGATAACATTTTACTCGCTCATGAAATCTTATATGATTTGGATATTAAGGTGCCTGGGAGTAACATTATCCTTAAATTAGATATTGCTAAAGCTTATGATAACATTAATTGGAATTTTCTTTATCATATTTTCCATTTTTTTGGATTTAATCTTGCTTTCATTAATCTTATTAAATAGTCCATCGAAGGTGTCTATTTTTCTCTTATTATTAATGGCAAAAATAATGGCTTCTTCAAATCCTATCATGGGCTAAGACAAGGTGACCCTATCTCTCCTGCCCTCTTTATTATTTCTATGGAGTATTTGTCTAGAGGTATTACCAATCTTTTTGAAAAGTATCCTAGCAATTAATGTAGAACTTTGGGTGGTTTTCCTATTTCCCATTTATGTTTTGCTGATGATATTATTATTTTTTCTAATGCCACTCTGAACTAGGTTAATAGATTAATGAGGTTTTTAAACAAGTTTGAAATTTGTAGTGGTCTTTTTATTAATAAAAATAAGACCTATTTTATTGTGTCTAACAGGGTCTCTCAGGATCGCATGCTTTCTATTAAGAATAGTACTAACTTTTTGCAAGGCATTTTACCTATGAAGTATTTAGGAATGCCTCTTTATAAAGGGAGGAAGAAAACTTTTCTTTTTGATAATCTTATTACTTATGTACATAAAAGGATTCATTGTTGGGATTCTAACTTCCCTAGTTTTAGGGAGAGATTATTTCTTATCAGAAGTGTTTTATGTTCCTTACCTCTTTACATCTTCCAAATCCTACAACTTAGTCATACTTTTTGTATTAGAATTGAAAAACTTTCTAATAAGTTTTTTTGGCGTGGTTCCAACATGAATTCTAAAGTTATTGGTCCTCTTGGACCAACTATTATGGGGTTCTTGAGGAAGGGGCACTGGGTAGCAAGTGTACGTATGATTTATCTTTTGTATACTCTATTAAATTGTTGTTCAATTTTTGTGCTAAATGTTCTCTTTGGGCCAAGTTTATGACTAAAAAGTACTGTGTGGGTAAGCACCCTACCATGTGCTGCTTCAATAATGGTGACTCCTATGTGAGGAAAAGACTTTGTAGTATCGGGTGGAGTGTTGAACCTCAAGTAAAATTGGGTCTTGGTTGGGCTAACCTCTTCTTTTTGCAAGACCATTGGCTTGGAGGTCAATCCACTGATTCTATCCTTAACTCCTTCTCTACTATCGCTACTAAAGTAGAGTCTTTTATCAATGACAACACTTGGGAGTCCAATAAACTTTTTGACATTCTACCTTAGCCTGTTATTTTTAAAATCTTAAATTTGTCCATAAATATTGAATTTGATGATTTATTATTATGTGACTTCTCTTATAATGGTATGTTTAGTTTAAAGGATGCTTAGCATGAGTTTAGAGTGAAGAACTATGTTAGAAATTTTTTTTCTTTAATTTGGCATAAAAGTCTTCCTAAGACCATTTCAATTTTTATTTGGAGAATCATGCACAATTATATTCCTATAGATGATGATTTGAGGAAAATAGATTTCATTTTAACTTCTAAAAGCCAATTTTGATGATATTTTCATATTGAATCAATTTAGTTCTAATATATCTATCTACACTTTGATTGATTCTTGGCTTATCAACCCTAAAGGGCATATCAGAAATGTCATTCCTTCCCTTATTTTGGGGTATCTATGGATAGCCAAAAATAATTCTTTGTTCAACAATATTCACATGGATTCTCATCATATTATTTAGAATATTAAGGAGAAGAAAGATTTGGGAGACCATTATAAGGACAAAGATTATCATCAAAAGAATAGTGGGGTAGAAGAAATCATAGAAGCCAAGCCTCCTACCCATAAACCTGAACCAATCCATGAAATTAGTAGACCCATTAGAAAGGTTTTAGAGAGATCACCACCACCTGTTCACCAAAGGTAGATCAAATAAAACATAAATAAACAATTCTAAATATTCTTAGAAGTGTTTAAAAAGTTAACCATCAATATACCCTTTTCTTAAGCCATAGAGAAGATGCTCAGCTTTGCTAAATTCATGAAGGAAATTTTGAAAAAGAAAAGGAAGCTAAGAGAGTTTTAAACTATGGATTTATCTGATAATTGTAGTGCTCTTATTTAAAAGAAACTTCCTAAAAATTTGAAAAACCTAGGCAGCTTTACTATTCCCATGACAAAAAGAGATAAATTATATGGTAGAGCTTTGTTTGATCTGGAATATAGCATAAATCTTATGCCCTCATTCATTTAAAAAGATTTATCTTAGGAGATGTTCAACCCACCACTATTACCCTTCGGCTTGTTGATAGATCTTTCCCTTATTCTAAACGAGTTGTAGAAGATATTCATGTTATGGTAGATAAGTTTATTTTCCCTGACAATTTTATTATATTAGAAATGGAAGAGGATAAGGAGACACCGTTAATTTTTGAAAGACCTTTCTTGGCATCAGGGTAAGCTATTATTGATGTTTAAAATGGGGAATTAAAAATGATGGATCAAGATCAAGAAGTGACCATTAATGTTGTTAAAACCAAGAGATTCCCTGATGAAAAGAGCAGAGATTATTTTAGAGTTGATACGGAAGAAGTATTAGTGGAGTACTTTAAGGAAGAATTGTTAAGGAAAAACTCATTGGAAGATGATTTTGAGGAAAATGGTGAGGACTTTGGGAATATGCTCAATCTATTAGAGATATTATTAAAATATATAGAGGGAAGTTTGAAACCTTAGATACTCCATCTGTTTAGAAAATTTAGAACATTCATTGAGGAAGCCCCGTTAAGGTTTTGCCCAACTATCTTAAGTATGCCTGTTTAAGAAGATATTGGACTTTACATGTGATAATTTTTAGGAGCTTGGAAAAAGAATAAGAAGGAAAGTTGATTAGGGTTTTAGGAGAGTATAATAAGGCTTTTGGTTGGTATATTACTAACATTAAAGGAATTAGTCCCGCACTTTGTATGAGTAGGACTTTAATGGAGGCTAATTCTGAACAAAAAGTTATTCCTCAAAGAATACTAAACTCATCTATGGAAGTGATTATAAAAAGGGAAAAACTCAAATGGCTAGATGCAGTAATCATCTATCCCATTTCAAGTAGTGCCTGGTTGAGTCCTCTTCACTTTGTACCTAAGAAGGGTAGTATGACTATAGTATCTAATGAATTCAATGAGCTTATCACCACTAGCACAGTCCCAGGTTAGAGAATCTATATAGAATATAAGAAGCTGAATAAAGACACTAAGAAAGATTATTTTCCTCTACCTTTCTTTGGTCAGATGTTAGATAGATTGGTATAACATTAATTTTATTATTTTCTAGATGGATACTCATAGTATCACTAGACCCCTATAGCACTTGAGAACTAATACAAAACTACTTTTACTAGTCCTTATGGGACTTCTGCTTTTAGAAGAATGTTTTTTGGTCTTTATAATACCCCTACTACTTTTTAGAGATTTATGATGTCTATCTTTTTAGATTTAATTGAGCAGGGTAATGAAATTTTTATCCATAATTTTTATGTATTTTGTAGTACTTTTATTTAATGTCTTAATCATTTAATATATGTACTTAAATGATGTGAGGAAATAAATTCAGTACTAAATTGCGAAAAAAATTAGTTTATGGTTATTAAAAATATTATTTTAGGGCATAAAATTTGTAGGGAAGGATTAGAGGTGGATAATACAAAGCTTCAAGTCATAAAGAAACTGCCCCCACTCACTTCAGCTAAGAAAATTAGGAGCTTCCTTGGACATGTAGGATTTTATAGAAGATTTATTCAGGACTTGTCAAAAATCTCTAAACCAATATGCCATTTGTTGGAAAAGATGTTTCTTCTATTTTTGATATTGCATATCTTGAAGATTGTAAAACTTTGAAATGATAATTAATTTCTGCACCAATTATGAATTCTCCTTACTGGTCCCTACCTTTTATAGCCGATTGTGATATAAGTTATTTTGTTGTAGGTGCAGTTCGTGGCCGAAAGCATGATAAGAAATTTCATATAATTTTTTATTTTCGTAGAACATTGAATGCTTTATAAAGTAACTACACTGCCACCAAAAAGAACTATTAGTCATTGCCTTTATTTTTTGATAAATTTTGATCTTATTTGATTGGCAAAAAATAATAGTCTACCTTGATCACTCTGCAATCAAATAACTTATAACAAAAAAGGACACCAACCTATGTTAATGAGGTGGATTTTTTTGTTACAAAAATTTTATATATAAATATTAGATAGAAAAAGGAGTTAAAAATCAAATAGCTAATCACTTATCTAAACTAACAATTAAAGAACAAGCATCTAATAAACTTGAAATTAATGAGATTTTTTTTTTTATGAACACTTGTTTACTTTGCATGTGAGAAGATTACCTTTGTGAGCTTCCATTTGCTTCATCCTCTAGTCAGAACAAATATGTTTTTGCAAGATGACAAATATTATTTTTTGGGTGAACCATATTTGTTAAAAGCTTATAATGACCAAATCATTAGGATATGTGTCCCTAAAGAGTAAATAGAACCAATAATTAGGGAATGTGATGATTCTCATTATGGAGGGCATTTTGGAGGATTTAGAGCTTCTTCTAAGGTACTCCAATCATGATTTTATTATCCTACTTTATTTAAGGATATTAATGAATATATTAGAAAGTGTGATCAATGTCAAAAGGTAGATAATATTTCTAGAAGAAATAAAATGCCTTTAAATAATGTTTTGGAAATTGAATCATTTGATGTTTTGGGATTGGATTTCATGGGACCATTTATGCAATCCAATGGATGCCATTATATTCTTATTATTGGCTTTGTATCAAAATGGATTGAAGGAGTGGTAACCCCTAGAAGAGATGCTCAGGTTATGCTTAAATTTGTAAACAAAAATATTTTCTCTTGATTTGGAATGCCTAGAGTATTAATCTATGACTGGGGAAGTCATTTCTATAATAAGAGAGTAAAAACAACATTAATAAAATATGGTATTCATCATAGGGTTGCAAAAGCTTATCATCCTAAAATTAGTGGTCAAGATGAAATTAGTAATGGGGGAGAATAAAAGAATTTTAGAGAAAACTGTTAGTACTAATAGGAAAGGCTTGAAAACTAAGTTAGATGATACCCTTTGAGCATATAGAACTACTTTTAAGACCCTTTTTTTTAAACTAAAAAGAAAAAAAATATTCGAGCCCCAATTATCCACACAATGCCATTTTATTTTTGCATTACCGCCTATAAAAGCTTTATAAAATTAGCATTATAACCTTTAATCCAAATGCCCTCCATATCCAACATCCAAGCTTGAACTATATCCTTTATTGCAAGTATTGCACATAATTCCAATTAAGCAATATCCCAAAGAAGTTGTTGTCTTCCAAAAGCCATTAGAAATCTACCTTTGTGATCACTAATAACTCCTCCTATTGAAGAATTATTAGATTGAGTAATTGAAGCTTCGACATTTAACATAATCCAATTTGGAGGTGGAAGATGCCAAAAATAATTTTTAACTCAAGGATATTGTTAGTATCCCAGTTTTTCTAATTAGATTTCTCAATTGTTTTTAGTTTACTTCTAGTACATTTGCTTTAATTATTGTTGCTGAACAAATATGTTTCTTATGTTTACAATCATTCCATCCTGTCAATGAATATAGTACCATTGCATAATAAATATTGACCATTATAGGATTGTCCCTCGATAGCCTCCTCAGTTTCTATATAAGTTTAGTAAATGTTGGGCAAACTGATATATTTATTCCCCATTGACTCAAATAACAAAATAAATCAATCAACTTGTTGCATGTTACTACAAGATGTTGAGTAACTTTTGTATGTTGGCAAACTCTTGGGCATAGCTTAAAATCTTGTAACCTTTTGTAATTTAGCCACATAATAGTTAGCAATGCATCCCTGCAAAGCCTCTACCAGAATAATGAAACCCATGGTTTCATTCATAACTTTTTCATCCACTTAAAATTTTCACATAAATCTTTGTTGAAATTCCTTTCAAAGACCATTGAAGTAATAATTCTTCCTATTTTAGCATATGTTAGATCCATTTTGCCTTCCTCTATTTCAGGATTCATGAAAATTTTGAGTATTGTCTGAATCAACTGCGCCCCACAGGACTCTTTTAACTTGTTTACATTCCACTTTCCTTTTTGAATAAACTAATCAGTAGTAGTATTTTGTAATCCTTGCATATCAAAAATCTTAGGCCACTGGTAAAGACTCATGTCCAAAATCTAAGTATTAGAAAATACAATGACCTTTCTTCCATTAGTAAGTTTCCATATAATTAAAGGCTTTAAGAATCATGCTCCATCAAAAAGAATGCACCAAGCAGGAGAAGATCCGTTCTTAGGTTAACAGTTCCATAAGTCACTTCCATACTTTGCATTTATATTTTTGTTTAGTAAAGACATTGGATTCTGGTAAAATTTCCATACTAATCATGCCATCAAAGGGCCTTACCATGTTTCTACTGAATGGAACCCAAGTCCATCCTTTCAAATAAGAAAAAAAAAGTTCATCTCATGCCATATAGTGCAAGCCTTATCTTCCTTGCTCCATACACTAGAAGAATTTTCGACATATTTAATCAATATCATTCAATATCCCTTTGGGAACTAAAGAATGTGTCATAAGAGATGAAGGATGAAGTAATACATGTGGCATAATGAGTGTTACTTTCCCTGCAAGGGATAATGATTGACCTCCCCAAGTATTAAGCTGATCCAAGGCATGTTTCCTAATAGATTAATAGTCACCTACCACATACATATTCATCACAATTTTCACCCCGAAATATACCAATTATTTAACCAATTTAAAACCAAACTTCTTAGCTAGCTTCTTCTTCGTAGAAGATGATAGATATTTTGAGCCTAACACCATTGAATTACTCTTCTTAATCTTCTGCCAAGTCCAAGCAATATAGTCTGCCAAAATAGTCCTTATCATAATGGTAAAATGGGTTGAAGAAGCTCTAAATATTAGCACATCATCTGCATATAATAGGTGAGATATTGATTCTACCAATGTAGCAATTTTAATGCCTAATCCCATTCCTATCTAGTGGAAAGCTTCCAATAAAAGTTTAGAACATAAAATAAATTTGTAAGGAGACAATGGATAGCTTGGTCTAAATCCACATTTAGGCTCAATCCACTTATTTGATTTCCCATTGATAAAGGCTGAGTATCTAGGATTTGTAACATTTACCATTATTCATTTTGAAAATTATAGAGGGAAACCCATTAGCTTCATAACTTGGGCAAGAGTAGGCTAGCACATACTATCATATGCTTGCTCCCTATTAATTTTTCATTCCAAAAAGCCTCCTTTAGCTTCTGAGAACCTGCACTTTTTGAATATTTCTTGGGTTAGTAAATAGTGGTCTGAAATAGGCCTATTTGGGACAAAATTTCCTTACTCTTCTGATATTAGTTTTGGTAGAACATTCTTTAACCTGTTCATCAGCATTCTAGCAACTATTTTGTAAGTAGTTTGACACAAATATATTGGCTTAAATTTTGATGGATCTACTAAATTTTCTTATTTTGGAATAAGAAAAATAATAGAGTACTTCAAAGATGTTGGCATGGATCCAAACTAGAAGAACAAATTCTTAGCTTTACATACCTCCTCGTTTACTATCTCCCAAAAGTACATAAACAAACTTTCAACTCCAGTTGACTTATTGCTCCTAATTTGTTTTACCACTAAATATAGCTCCTCCCTTGTGAAATCAGTTATCAATAAGTTCTTTATACAATCCTCCAACTTGTCGTTTAAATGAAAACTAGGCCAACCTTCTAAAAGACATTACTTCTTTATCCACTTGCTATTGAAAAATTTAGAAAAGTTGATCTAATCAAATCTAGTTCTACTGTCATCTCACCATTCTGCTTCCTAATTTTGTTAATCCTATTGGCATTTCTTCTTACAGATGCAAATGTGTGGAAGAAATGAATATTAGAGTCTTCCTCCTCCATCCACTTAAATTTAACTCTTTGCCTCAACCAAGTTGCCAACCTTGCAAGATTACAATTCAATTCTTGAACTTTGGCCCTGAGTTCCAATAGCTAATGTGAATTTAATCCTCCCAACTGGCCTTCAACCTCGTGTAGATAAAAAATGTCCTCCTAAAGTGTAGATTTCATTATCACTAATTCCTTCAATTTTATTTTTCTCTAATAGTACAGAGATCATAGATATCTCTTGAGCTTTCTTTGCAAAATATCATCTTCATTCTTTTTTCTTTCATTCCTTAGAGATAGTGCATTAATTAATAGGGTTAAAGTCTCGCAAAATATCATCTTCATTCTTTTTTCTTTCGTTCCATAAAGCAGGTTAGAAGTTTACACATTTTCAAAATGCCACATATTTTGAACATGAGGTAGTGCATTAATTAACTTTACCAACAATTGTCAATGATCAAAACCCAACCTAGCAAAGGGTTTAACAATAGCACAAAGAAGAAGATGTAGAGTTGACAGATTAATTTTGATCATCTCTAACCTTTCCCATATATGGTTCAATCCTTCCTTGTTGTTATACCATATATAGTAAAGATCAATTAAGGATACATCATGATGATCATTTTTTGACATATAATCTTTAATTTCTTAAGGACCTTGAGTCATTTAAAATTGCTTGTCAGCATTCTTCTCACTCTTAGATAGGACAAAATTAAAATCATAACCTATTGTGGCAAGATGATCTTTAGAAATAAATTCTTCCAATGTCTCCCACAAAAATATTCTCACATGAGGATCCTTATTTCCATAAACAATAGCTACATTCCGCTCTATAGATTTATGAACCTTCTGCTTACCAACAACATATTGAGGAATAGCCACAAGAATGGCAAATGAAGCAACATTTTTATTCCATAAAGCTAGAAGGCCTCCTAATAAACCCAATGTAGAAGAATGATAAAACTCCCAATCCACGCCTATGATCTTATGTACATCTAATCTATCAGTATTTTCCACTTTGGCTTCCATTAACCCAACATAAGATATCATTATTTTTAACTAGTCTACGTAAATAGAAGCTGACCACCTACTTTTGGGCTCCCATACAGTTCAACATCATGATTAAATTCATTAGTAAGGAATAGGGGAAGAGTCCCCACCCATTAAATCACCACCTTTATTAATCTTTCTCTTCCAATGAGTAACTTCAATGGGATCTAGCTGCTTAAGTTCCTTGTTGATCCTAGCACAAATAGTTTGAACCACCCTGATAACTCCTTCTATAGAATTTTCCCTATCCTTTCCACAATCAAATATATTCTTGTTAAATTTGTTCTTTATTCATAACATCACTATATTAAACATGGTTATACTCATTAAGAACCTTTTCACTCAGAATTATTCACACTATTATATTAATCAATATTATTTATTTTCATCATAATTTGATCATTAATTGCATTAACAACTTCAACATTAACCTTTACTTCAATAGGATCAGTATCATATATTTTGTAATGAAGATCATCATATTCCATGGATAGAACCTCATAATTATTTAAAGATAGTGATTTTTTTAGACTTCCATGTCCTTGCTCCTTTTCCAATATAGTACACCAACATTCTATTTATTGAAGTTGAACTTCTATCTTGCACAAATGACTTTCCTTCTAAACTTCAAACTTCTCAGAAACCCCATGTGATTTCTTTTCAACAATTTGAACATTATTGCATGAATCTTTTGATGCATCTCTTGGTGAAGAAGGTTCATATCTTGATGGTTGGTTTAAGTAATTCATCTTCCTACCTTATTTATCCTATGAGAAATCTTTATCCCTTCTCCATAAGAATCATCCATATGACCTCCCATCTGTACTTTTGCTATTTTTGAATTGACATTCTTATTAAGGGCAACTGAATGATCAGTAACTACAACATCTTCAGCCTTAATTTAGATAAGCCATTATTTATATCTTGATAATGAGATTGTTTGTGACCAATTTTTCCACATCTATAGCATAAGTTACATATCCTTTAATAGTCAACTAGTTTAAAGAATATTTCATTGTTTCCCTTAATCCAAACCCCAGCGGGTAAATTGCATTCTAGATTAATTCTAATACAACCCTCACAAAATGCCTTCTCCCCAAATAAATATATTTGCATCAATTAACAAGGGTTGGCCTATTAATAAAGTTATTCTTACAATATTCCACTAATCCAAATAATGGAGAGGAATACAAGGGAACCTTACTAGAAAGGAAATGAAAGACCATTTATTGAATTAGGTGTAAAAGAAGGTGACAATTTATCTAGCCCTATCACATGTCCCCTACAAACTAAGGTCCCCCAATTAATATTTTCTCCCTAGCTTTCATAGAAATGAATGAGAAGACCACCCAACCCATGCCAATACTTATTAGCTAAAAATCCCCAAACATAAACAATTACCTCTTCAGTTCACTACTAAGAATATTAATAGGAAGCTTTTCCCCAACATCTTGACTAATATAGTAATTTCTAGTTTATTTGTGTTAGATAATTTTGATTCAATGCAGTATAATAGTTTTATAATCCATTGAATAAGAGGAAACATCTTCCTTAACATTCACCCTGATATGTTCATATCTCTCATGCATTATCCATAGCAAGTCTTGGAATATTATTATTAATCAAACTTCCATTTTAGCCTCTTCACTTAGTGGCATTACCTTGAACACTATTAGGGAGATCACAATTATTAAACTAATGAGTACAATTTGCATTTAAATTTACCACATTTATAGCAGCTTCAGAATTCTTCACTGAACGATGACCATCACCTTAATTTAGGCTTAATTGGTCGTCATGACCAACTTCAACATTAGCATTAGCAAGCAAAACACCTGCCTCCTTAGCATTAGCAATTTCAACACTACCATGAACATACTTCACATAATCTATTATTGTCTTTGAAAAATAAGCACCAAGTAGCTTGCACTTCTCTAGCCTTCCTTTGACTTTACTCTATCATGGCAATAGAAAAACACACTTAAAGTAATAATATTTTGCTCAAATGATGGAACTCTCTAAATACAAGAACTGAAAAACAATTTATAATAAGTACATGGATAGGCTCAAGCACTGTGATCCTCAATTAAGGGGCACCACGTGGATATAAAATGAATGAGTGCCTCGGGTCAAAATGCTATCTTTGATGTGGCACTAACGGACCTATCATGGTTAACTGCTAAACCCATACGTAGTCAACAAAGCTTTCCAATTCAATAATTTCTCCACCATGGTGCTCAAAAAGTTAAGTGTTATAGTGCTTGAATGTGAATTTCAGAGCTGAGGGATTATAAGGCTCAGTGCTTTGGCATTCATTTTCTGAGGCTCTAGTGTTGTGCTAATAAATTTGGACTAAATGGTGCTATGTTGCAGTACATTGATAACTTTCATCTCCTTGTGTTGATAAAAATAAAGAATGTGTCATTGTAACGTCTGACTTCAGCACCTCTACATTAACAATCATAATGTTGTGGCACTATGTTTGATGATGTTACAATGCTATTTTTTTCTTTTTTGAGTATTTCCGACACAAATATAACTAAATAAAACTTCACTATATTTAAATGTATTGAACAATACACAATTTACACAGAATAAATTCTCCCCAGCTTAAACTTTTACTTGTCCTTAAACAATGATAAAACTACCTATTGATCAACTTAGTAGGCAAAGTAAAATTTGGTAATTTTAAATTACTAAAATATAAGTTAATATGGCACAGTCTAGAAGTAATTTGGATGACCAAAGTTACAATTCTAATTTGAAAGGCGATAATAATTATCCTAATTAATCACCTTTGCAATTGCTTTTATTGAATTTATCAACTATGAAAGTAAGTGTAAGATTGTTTTTATTAATTTACAAAAGAATAATATGACTTAAGAATTAGTTATGTTTGTAGTTAAATTTGAAGTTCATAAGTGCATGATCATATCTACTAGTTTTGTTACCTTATCTTTTTTAATATAAGTTTTAGGATGCATTTGGACTTTCGCTTCAACAAATTCTAATTTTTGAATGCACTCATCTTTTTCTTTTTCAAATATCTCTTTAGAATTTTTCATATATTTCACTATTTCATAGTTGTGGGGTATATATTTAATGATTTTGAATATTAATTTTAGCATTCATCCTCTTACAACCCAAATTGATATAATGTAAGTATTCAAAAAAATCAATAATTCCATTTACAAGTTTACTATGATCAACAAAATTTTAGCTACCCACATCTTTTTCCTAAACTAACTTATTCATTTTGAAATTAAGTAGATAGTGTATTAGTGTAAAGTTTCTAAATCCAAAATAAGTCAACAGCGTAAGTAATTTATATTGGCCCATTATTAAGTTTTTAAAATTATGAATTATTATGCATTTTTCATTCAAACAAACATTTAGGGTTTTATTGTTATCTTAATTTTATATAATTTATATTTATCACTTTTAATTTTGATAAATAAGTAATCAAAATATAATCATTTGTAGAGGACAATTTATAATATTTAAGCATAAATGGGAATATAAATTAAATGTAAATAACATAATATATTGCACTAGAACAAAGAAAAAACTAATTTGGAATAAGACATTTTACTAAAAAAGGCAATGAAAGATAACTAAACCATAAGGCACCACTCCCCTGATCAATCTCCATCGCAATCCATAATGGCTTATATGGCTATCACAAGACATCACAATACATCACTACATCACAACATCTCTGGGATCTCCCCCAAAAAAAAGAAATGAAAAATAAATAAAAAATAAAATTAAGCTACAAAAAAAGTAGCAAACTCAAACTTTCTCCTCTTAGCCAAGCTAAGAATAACCAAAGAAAAATAACACAAATAATGTCTCCTAACCTTCAAATTCAAAATCCTCCTCCTCATCATCATCATTATAACCATCAAGTCAGGTCCACAAAAAGGAGTGGTATTATGAAGTAGTGGGAACTACTACTAGTCAGAATTTTCCACACAGGGGCTCCTCTTAAACCTCCCTACTAAAGCCTTGTTGAATTATGCTTGGTAGTGATACTTCAATTCTTACATACCAGAGTAATGAGCCTTCCACGACCTACTCTCATCACCAAAGTAAGTAACCAAGTCCATCTTATCTAACAATTTGGCCACCTGAAATCTTAATGATTTAGGAGTCCTAGAACTCCTACTTCCACTACTGTTTTCAAGCCTACTGAATGATCTGGGCTTACTGAGACCTCCATCATCATCACCTACTCCAACCTTTTTATAATTCAAAATTTTCTTTTCAGTAAGGGTGGAAATAAAAGGAAATTATTCCTCATATTAGTTCCCACTCACACTAATATTAAAATACAAGGCATAAATCAAAGAAGGGTGTCCCAAACAAACTGAAGTAGTTCCCCTGATGATATAAGTTAAAGAAGAGTAAGTGAGTTTTCTTTTCAACAATTGAGTAACCCACCTGAATACCATAGTTAAGTAGAGCACGGTCCGAGGTTACTTCACAAATGTTTTTACTTGATAAAAGGCAAGCAAAAATGAAATATTGCCAGCTTTAGAATTTTAGGTGAGAATGGTTTTAGGGAAATTGATTATTTTATTTTCTCTCTTCTTATAACTTGCTTTACTGTTGGGTCTACACAACACTCTCAAGCTTTCATCTGGATTAATAGGGGTTCTGTAGAAAGGGGTGTATTCATCAAATTAAAAATGTTTAAATTTATAGAGATAATTAAAATAAATAAAATTAAAAGTGGCCCATTTACTCCTCCAATGACACCTTTTTTCTATTGCTTCTTTACCATTAGCAAACAAATCTCTTACCACATTTATAATACCGACACTTGGTTTTTGAAATCCTTGCTCTAGGATTAGCTGCTTATTCACTACCAACTCAGCAACAACAAATATGAATGTGCTCTTATCATAGGAGAAAGAAGATATCTTGTTTCCAATCATTTTAGGAGCCATATCATATAAGAAAAAATAAAAATACAAAGATTGAGGACAAAAGAAGAATGAAAATGTAATAAAATAACTAAAAATTTTACTTCTTATTTATAAAATACACTAGCATTGTAGCACTTAAAACACAAAATGGAAAATAAGCTAAATTGATTGATTCCATGGTTGTGCAGGACACGTAGCACTGTCACTTCACATTAGAAATTATAGCGTCATCTCTCTTGACTATGTAGCCCCTATGGCATTTGACAAATATGAGAACCGTAGTGTTACCAAAGATTGGAATTGTGGCACTATAATTGACATAACAATGATTTTGAATTAAAACTATGGAGTTGGAAATAGTGTTGTGGTTCTTACCAAGCTATCATAATGAAACGTTTTTATTAAATGACTTTTTGATTACACCACTATAATCCTGTAAAAATAACTTACCTAACACTGGAGAGCTTAAGAGTAAAGAACTATGGCGCTCAATTAGTATTATGGTAATACGATAGTTGATAGTTTAATGCTACAGTGGTGTAATTCATGAATTTTCTCGAGTCTCCAGCACCACAATATTAGTTTTGAATGTCACGAAGTTTGACATGCAGCTTTGCTTCAAAGTATGACATCATGGTGCTAGTTTAGTTTTTGGCACATCAAACTTTTATTACGGAACTTATCATAACTTGGTCAAAATTAAAATTTTAATAATAGTTATAAATAATACAACCAAAACAAATGTCAATAATAGAGAGGATTTGGAGAAGCCAGCACTAGACTTGGCAACTAACTGCTTGAACTTTAACTCTTTAGGGAAGAGTTCTTTGAGGTCTAAGGGAAATGATGTACCTCATGGAAGTAGAACTATCTTCAGGGATAGGAAAATATCTTATGAAGCTTAAGCCATGAAGAATAAGATCAAAAGTAAGAGCACATGATGAAGTTTTTATGCATTTAGTCTCATGTTGCATGTACTTTTATGATGAAGTAGTTATGCATATTTTTTGGACTTCATGTTGAAGTAATATACTTTGTTAGAATCTTTAAATTTATATTTAAGTCGTGTTATATAAACTATGGGATGACCATTCTCGTATGCTTAAGAGAATGGTTGTGTTTGAAGGTAGTTATTAGTGGGCCCAATTAATGGCCTAACCCCCTCCATCATTCTTTTCCTTTTTTATTTTGATTTTGGGATAAAGGGATGTGTCTCTTTACTTGGATTTCAATTATATAAAATATTCTAAAGACTAAAATGAAGATATATTTTGTTTTATTACATGTTTTTAATATTATTCAAAGTGGCTAAGAGGTTTTGTGGCCTGCCATATCAAAGGAGGTCTAATGATCTCCCCCTACTTTGTTGAGTAAGTTTTAATTTATACAATTTCCTCCAATTATAAGTTTTTTTCCATTGAAATCTAATGCTTTTAATACATCTTATTAAATATAAAATTCAATTTTCTCCCTTCAAACCAAGGTATAAACCAACTTACTAAGGCTAGCAAAGCGTTTTGGCTTTACTGGACTAGCATTAATCCTATAAGTAATTGACCAAACTAACCTCCATAAAACTCCACTAAAATATCTAGAAAACATCCCAAACTTTAATAATCCTAATTTTTTTTGGGATTATTCAAATCAAAATCTTAGAGAGCCAATCAACTATATTTATAACTTCTATTTTTTGTTTCAACCTATTAATTTTTTTTCTATCGCATAAAAAACCCAAAAGAAATTATTAAATTGCCATAAAAAATCTCAAAACTTTTAGATCTCATCTAAGGAATTTTCTTGATCATTTTCAAGTAAAATTATTGAGTTCCACATATTCCACGAAAACCACAATCAAATACCCATCCTTGGTCTATTCTGGATAGAATTAACCTATATCCCTTCTATAGCATAGTTGGATCACTTAAGCCTATCTAAAAATAATCAAAATTCTCTTGATTAAACTAGATATGCTCACCTTCAAATCATGCCAATGTTTACAAGATTTGGAGTTCTGTAGATGAAGAAACAATTTGTAGAAGTTTGTATTTAAATCTTTGAACATACCGTACAAATTATGACTTACCACCCAAACTCACTAAAGCCTAGCCCCAACTTAAATTTAACTCCTACTAATTAAATTTAACTTTTAAAATTATTTTTGAAAATCCTCTATGCATTTATTGATCACCTTAGTGATGAAAGCCCTACTACCATAGCTCACCAGATCTTGGTGCATCAACTTGCAAGATTAAATTTGCATCTCAGAAACCACATGGCATGACAAGTGCACCTTATGTATCACCATAGCCATCATATGACCTAAATTTGAGTGGTGCAAAGGGAGTGTTTGCACCATAACTGTATATGGCATTCACACCATTAAAGCCTTTTCATTCTAGATGGGACCAAGAGTATTCCTAATTGAATTGCCCTACAATGGCTAATATTGGATAACAACTCTTATTCCACTATACATAGCACAATATAGTCAAGTATCAAACCACAATAATTGGATCAAGATAATGAAAAAGTGTGAAAATAACATTATATGTGGGATTGGCTAGTGCATGCTCCCAAACATTACATATCATGCACAAATGTTATACCTCTAAAATGTAACAAAAATTAGCAGTCAATGATTTAGAAATTATCTTAGAATTGTTTATGTTAGAGATGATGTATCTCTTCATACTTCATTTTAATGTATGATATAATCAGTACTATTAATAATGGAGTTAGTGTTCTTTTCTATAATTATTTATATTCAAAGATCAACTTCCTAACAAATAATTTTGTGTACTTCAAAAATATGTTAATTAGTCACATTAAATATTCTATAATAATACTATATGTGTCATAAAAAATAATGTATACTTAGACATGGTATACATATAATAATAGAAGAAAATCTTAGTTCATATTACTCTACTATATGACATTTACAATACCCTTATACTCTCGTGCTTGTTTAATCTATTTCCCCCAAATCAATTTATGCATGTAAAATTACAGTTGATTTTGTGTTACATTACTAATGAAGTAATAATCACAGCCATTAATGAGTTTGGAGAGAAAAAAAGGGCGTACAATCAACCCCACTTATGAATTAAACTTAGCATATAAAGTTGCCATGGCATAAAAGACATTGTTCTTTTTTTTTTTTTTTTTTTTGATAAACTACAATAAGCATTAAATAAAAAAAGCCTTTTACAAACTATTATGTGATAGATAACCTATCACAATCCTCCTTTAACAAAGAAAAGAAAGAAGGAGGAACATTATTACATCTAAGGTCATCCCAAAAAAATCCCCATCTAAAG